>OZ014521.1:520597473-521089294 GCA_963966055.1 Lathyrus aphaca
ACCTAGTGAAAGTTATGAATTTCCTAAGGTTGCTAGGGTTTTAAGGTACCTTGTCAAGAAAAATGCAAAACAAATTAAAAATGAAAAATCAAATCATGCCAATTTAATCCTATAAACTTCATGATATGCAAGATGCAATGCAAAAAGAATCAAAGTCCAACTCTTAAAGACTAGGCAGAAATGAATTTTCAAAGATTGGATCAAAATAATGCCTTGAAATGAAATTAATTCCATGAAAAATTGTCAAAAGACATCAAGATCAAAAAAGAAATTTGGTTTGAGGGTTGGACAATGTTTCTAAATGATTTTAAAGGTTTCATGAATTTTTTGGTGATTTTTAAATACCTAAGAGCATTTTTAATTAATTAATTCTCATTAATTAATTAAAAATAATCTTTTAAATGATTTAAAAATATTTTTTAATGCAAAAAATAAAAATAAAAATGTTTTTGGTTTCTGAAAATTAATAAAAGCTTGTATAAAAATTTTCAGAATTTTTAAAGATGTTTTGCTATTTTTAATTAAATGAAGAAAACAAATGAATTTAAATGCAAATAAAATGAAATTAAACTGAAAAAAGAAAAGTCAACACAATCAATGGCCAGTATTCAAACTCACACGCGCGGGAATGGACTTGGCGCGCATCTGGACGGCCAAGATTCAAATTCACGCAATTAAGACTAAACCCTAATTAATTAACCCTAATGACTTTCAGACGACCGGAACACTGTTCCGGTCGTCTTCTCCGGCCAGCCAAATCTCTAACTCTCTCTACACGCAATAAAAATGAAATCTAACTGCCCAGAATTCATCCCCATTCAAAACCGAATCAAACCCCCCAAACAAACATCATTTTTCATTCATTAATCAAGCAAATCGAAGCAAAACTCATTTAGGGCAAAAAGTTTCAGACAGTTCATACATGCTCAATATTCCACCATTTTCATTTTTAAACACATCATGATGATCAGGATAACATATAGAATCAATTTATAAGAAGTAAAATGAGTTCTGGAAAATTTGTTCTTGATGGATACCTGAACTGAAGTCCTTCGAACAGGAGCTTTCTGACCCTTTCTTTTGTGCAAACTCACTCCTTTGGCCCTCCTGAACTCAATGGGATGCTTCACAACTCTTGTTGATGGCTGGTTTGAGAGATTGCAGAAGTTCTGTTCAAGGTGGGGTGGAAATCGTATTTCTGATTAAGGGAGTTTTAGGCTATGGTGATGGGTGGTTTTTGATCAGTGAAGCATGCTGAGTTGATTTGTGAAGTTGGTTTGTGTGTTTGCAGGCTGTGGAGAGTGTTTTGAAGGCTTTTGCAAATGGGAGAGATTTTGATAACTATGGCTTGTGGGCAAGATCAGAGTGAGTTGTGTTATGTGTTAGGCTGGGTTTTGTCCATGTATCAAAAGGGGATAGGTCAGAAAGTTGTTGGTGGCCTATGGTGATTGGTATGGCTCAAGTTGCCAAAATGTCAAAGTTGTGTAAGAGAGGTATGGGTCACTAGCTAGCCAAGGAAAAATGGGGTGTCCTGCGCAGCAAGATGTGTGGAGAGCCATAGGATTGGTTGTGAAGTCAGCAAGCAAGTGGATTCACACTTGAGTGAGTTTTTGCAACTTGCTTCACTTTTGTTTCCTTTGAGAAATCTTGCTCCATAAGTCATGAAAATGAGTGATCTCTTGGCCCATTCTGATTTTTAGATGTCACATGATCATGTTGTGAAGAAATGGTACACATTTGAGGCCTTTAGAACACTTGAACAAACCATTTTGCAAAATGCCTCTTTGGTAGAAAACTTCAAATTTTGTGATTTTAGCCAACTTTGACAAGCCATAACTTTTGATCCAAAATGAATTAGGTCATGTTCTTGTACTTTTTGAAAAGGGAATGATCCATTCTACAACTTTCATGACCAAAGTTTTTTCCATTTGAAGCATTTTTGAATCAAAAAGCAAGGGTTGAAAAAGTTTCCCAAAATGGCAATTTCATTAAAAGTCAACTTTCCCAAAAAGTCAACTTTGCAAAAGACTTGAAATTCTTCAATTTTGTGAACTTCCAACATCTTCTATGATCAAATAAAGATCATACATAATCAAAATGATGAAGAACAACCTTTGGTTGGGTCATTGGGGGCCTCAGATGCCCTGATTTTGCACTGACTTGCTTAAAAAGTCAACTCTTGATCAGATGACTTCCCCATGGAATTTCTTCATGAAAATTGATATGCATACTCCCTATACCATATAGAGACCAATAGAAACAAGAATGACAAAAAAAATTGGAGTTATGGCCTCTGAAACCAAAACCCTAATTCTAGGTCATCTGTGCAGTCAAGCCTGGCTCTGCTTCCATACCATTCTCAGTTCTTGTGATTTTTTGACATTCTTGACTTTGAGAGGATATACTATGATGCTTGAACATACATGGACACCTTTGAAGTGATTGATGACCTTTGGAGTGGCTCAAGAAGCTCTTGGATTGCCCAGATCACAAACCCTAGATGAAGATGACTTTGAACCAATGCAAAGAATCAAAAATGCAATATGAGATGATATGATTGAACTTATGCACATGAGGAGATCACAAGCCATGGTGTGAATGGGTGAGGGCAAATTTGGGGTGTTTACAACAAGGTCCTACTAACCAAAGATCTGGGTTCGGGAGTCGGTTACGACCTGGGAAGGTATTAGCACCCCAGATCGTCCGTCGTACCTGACGGCATCCACGCTTGTTTGTCTGTTTCAAAGGGTGAGAAATAAGATGTTGCTGAATAAAAGAACTGCTAACTAGAAATGGTATGAGAAAGGGATCTGGAAAAGAAAATGGAAAGAAAGAGGAAAAAATGTAGGGAAAATAAAGAGTGTGCTCGCACGGGCCCTACCCCGCTGCCTACGTACCTCATCGAACGCTTCCACCAACCCAAAGTCCAATCATTATTGGCAACTACCAGACCAAAAATCCACCAAGCTCGCACCTTTCATCATTCCAATCGCTCATATGCATCATTATGCATCGTCTTTATCATACGTATCATTTGCATATAATAAACAAATTAGACTTTTTCATATTCCCCAACATTTACATTTCAACTTTCATCTCAGTGCATAAACATTTGCATTGCATTTTCATCATTATGGAATACCATTTCAAAATCAAACAAGCATACATGCATAAGTCAGGATCCAAGATCGATCGAAGATTCCAGACCTCCCCTCAGCAAATCCAATGGGTGTTCCCCATGGAACTTTTCTCTTCAACCTTTTGTTGATGCAGTTCTTCGCCTCAGCAAATCCAGTGGGTGTTCCCCATGGAACTTTTTCTCTTCAACCTTTTGTCAGTAAAGGTGTCATCCTCAGCAAATTTAGTGGCCGTCCCCCATTGGAACTTTATATCTTTGATGAAGCTCAATTTCTCAGTTTTTCAGTTTATTTCTCCAAGAAAATTTTTACCAAGTGTTATTCAGTGGCCGTCCCCCATTGGATCATTTTTCTCAATCTTTTGTTGATTTCCCCAAGCAATTTTACTCAGTTTTACCAGTATTTTTAACCAGGTCGTCATACCATCCTTTTGGTGGTAGCGATATTTAATTTTCATTCACCCAGTTTTCCTTTTGGTGGAGGGGGTCGTCATATCATTCTTTTTGGTGGTAACGATTATTTATTTTTCAGTCACTCGGTTTTCCTTTGGTGACGGGGGTCGTCATACCATCCTTTTAGTGGTAACGATATTTAATTTTCATTCACCCGGTATTCCTTTTGGTGGAGGGGGTCGTTATACCATTCTTTTGGTGGTAGAGATATTTAATTTTTCATTCACCCTGTATTCCTTTTGGTGGAGGGGGTCGTCATACCATCCTTTTGGTGGTAACGATTATTTATTTTTCAGTCACTCGGTTTTCCTTTGGTGACGGGAGTCGTCATACCATCCTTTTGGTGGTAGCGATATTTTAATTTTCATTCACCCGATATTCCTTTTGGTGGAGGGGGTCGTCATACCATCATTTTGGTGGTAGCGATTTTTAATTTTCATTCACCCGATTTTCCTTTTGGTGGAGGGGGTCGTCATACCATCCTTTTGGTGGTAACGATTATTTAATTTTTTGTCACTCGACATCCAGATCGATCGTCGAAGATCGAGTGTCGGGGTCGCCTTACCATCCTTTTGGTGGTAGCGATTATTTTTCTGTCATTCGACATCCAGATCGATCGTCCAGATCGAGTGTCGGGGTCGCCTTATCATCCTTTTGGTGGTAGCGATTTTTTTTTTCTGTCACTCGACATCCAGATCGAGTGTCGGGGTCGCCTTATCATCCTTTTGGTGATAGCGATTATTTTAATTTTTCTGACACTCGACATCCAGATTGATCGTCGAAGATCGAGTGTCGGGGTCGCCTTATCATCCTTTTGGTGATAGCGATTATTTTATTTTTCTGTCACTCGACATCCAGATCGATCGTCGAAGATCGAGTGTCGGGGTCGCCTTATCATCCTTTTGGTGATAGCGATTTATTTATTTTCAGTCAACCTATTTCTATTTTTGTGTCACCCATCTTTCCGGTTTTAATCGTCAGCTCTTGTCATTAACTTTTCTTTCTTGTCGGACAAATTCAGAGTCTTTTAGTATCTAATTTTCTTATACCTTGAAAGTATGAACGCAAGCCAGTTCATCTTACTCGGTCTAAGCCAATTCGATAGGGGCAACTGTCATACCCCAAATTTGTCCTACTTGTACCATTTTATTTTTTGTTTACTGATCGTTATTCAAAAATAAAATAAAAATATGTCATTTCTTTTTATGCAGAAAATCGAGTCAAAATTGAGTTTGTCAGAGCGTCTGTCTGCGTTGTTGCTTCAAAAGTCGGTGTGTGTTGTGTGGAGGTCTTTTTTGCCCGATTATCACTTCCATTTTTCGTTTATTATTTATATCACATTTTTTTCTATCATAAAAAAAAATCTAAAAAAATCAATTTCTCTTTTCTAAAATATAGATTTTACTACTTTATTTCACTTTTTTAATCTCATTTACTATTATATTCTATTTTATTATTATTGTCCATAATATCATAACCCCGTTTTTTTTAAAATTATTATCAATCATTTTTTATTATTATCATCATTCCCTATTATTTTCATTATTATTATTATTATTATTATTATTATTGTTTTATATTATTATTATTATTATTTCTTTTATTTCTTTTATTTTTTTATAATTGTTATTATTATTATTAATTCCATTATCATAGTTATTAATATTATTGTTATTGTTATTATTATGACCATTAGTATTATTAACCTTTTATTTCACCTTATTGTTTTGTTTTTATTAATACAACCATCAGCCAATTCTTTTTTTCCCTTTTCTATATTATGCCGCAGGTCCCACTTTTTCTCTCTCATCACCTCCAGCTGTATACACGTGAAAATCCATCAAAAATCTCAGCAACAATTACAATTCCATTTGCAAATAGTACAACAAAAGGCAGTTATTCCACTACACATCCACCACACCAATACTCATGACCTCGTAACAGATTTTCTCAAAATTCACAGCTCTTCATTCTTATCCATCTCTGCTCACAAATTTCCCAAATCACCCCTTTGATTTTTCTAGAAATTGACAACCCCCACTCTCATTCAAAAAGCTTGAAACCCATTCTATATTCTGCAAAAATACTGCCAACATCAAGCTTCAACAAAAATAAATAAAAAATTACCAATAACTCACAAACCTCTAAAATCGCACAAATCAAAACCAAGCAAAACAATCCTTCAAAGTCATCCTCCAAACGTTCAAACACCAATAACTGATCTTCAGACAACCGCCAAAACAAAACGTCGCCACCACCCAAACACAGAAACTGAGCGTAATCTGATAATCCTTCACCTCCAAGCGCGCAAAAACAAAAACCCAGAAAAACTCCCTTCGACAAAAAACAACCAAACACAGAAACATACGCAGAACCACCTTGAGAACCCAAAACTGCGAGAAAACCGAATCAAACCCGTAAACACTTCAAACCGTGAGCGAACTGGATGAGAAACCGAAAAACCTTACCGAAATCGTGCGTGAGAGATCCGAAAACACAGGGAGAATACCGCCGCGGGTTTTGACTTTTGGGTTGGGTTCTTCGATTCTTTTGTTTTTCTAAATCGTGAAAACATGGGAGGATAGCGTTACTTAAAACCTTAGGCATATTTCTTTCTTTTTATTTATTTATTTATTATTTCTTTACTTTTTATTTTATATTGTTTTATTCTTATTGTTCTTTCATTTTAAATCCTCATATGTTTTAATTGGGCTAAACCCATAGATTCAGTTTTTTATCCACACTCGACATACTCATGGTTCACCCCCATTTTATTAATTCTATCTTTTCTTTTTCTTTTAATATGTTTTCTTAAAAAAAAGTCTAAGTAAAAAATATATCTATAGTTTTTAGTTTTTATGCTTTAGCTCCATTTTATTCATGTGATTATTTATTATGTCACTTCATTAATTTTTATTTACTTATTAAGGGCCGATGATATAACAAACAGTCGAATTGTGTCTGATTTCATTAAATCGGAAAATTCGGTCAATATGAGGCCTATTTAGTTTAGTTTTTATTTATTTATCGATTTCAGTTTATTTTTTTCATTCCGTTTATATTTTGTTAAATTAATTCGGTTTATTTAGTTTATTGGTTATTTTTTCATATATCCATTTAGTTTATTCAATTTATTTTAATACATAAACGCTCGACTCCTCATAGAGCGATTCTAAACATTGAATCGGTTCTAAGGTAGTTAGAAAGCCACATTCTGACGCATCCGAAAAGGTCCAATGCCTTCGAATAGTTACCTCCGAATAAAAAGGTCCAACGCCTCTGAATAGTTTGATACACTGCACACACGCTTTCTCTTGGGAAAATTACAATGAGACCCTTTTATTTCATGCAATCTCGTGTAATTTATTTTGTATCCCTCCCCCTTTCATGTATGAACTTTATTTTCCGCTTTTTATTTTCTCGTTTAGATCGCTAGGAGCACTATTAGGGACTAGTTTAGATCTCGTTTAGTTTGTGAACCCTTGGTCCAACGCCAAGTGGTTGCACTCACACACACTTGCACTTTATTTTTTGGTTATCGTTTCATTTACTAGGATCCACCTAACCTTGCGAGCCGAGCACATTGTGCCTCGCTAAGAAACAAATAAACCTCCATTTTGCATTCACCCGTAAGTCGAGGGCTTCACGCCTCACCATCAAACCTCAATAAAGAACCAAAACATTTTTCTTAGATCCAAACCCTTGATCCAACGTCAAGCGGTCATTAGGTAATAAAATACATTAATAATACGAGAAGAATTGTACGACACTAGCCTTAAGGGGTAGAAAGGAGGACTACGAGCTCTCGTTACTCGCTCCGATTATTTCCGTCGCAAGACGCTCATCTTGTTGGTTCAGAATAATCACCTTTATCCATAGTCTTTAGTGCAATTCGACTCCTAAATCCTTTCATCAAAGAAAGGTAATAAAACAAAAAACCACCAACTGTAGTATGCCGAACTACGAGGCTCTGACTTTCTCATTGTATGAGGGAGTACGTAGGCACAAGGATCTCAATCCTTGCCGAGCACCTTGGATCAATCTAACTTATAATTCAACTCATTTTCTCTACCATGTAATTCATTAAGCATAGATATCCTTTCGTGGGTGACAACTTAGATGGTTCCCATCGAGTACGATGGATGTAAGGGGTGCTAATACCTTCCCCCTGCATAACCGACTTCCGAACCCAGGCAATGGTTGCAAGACCTTTGTATTCATCCTCCTTTTCGACGAGTTTTATCTATATCTTCCCTTTCCTCTCTTGGGAATAAATGAGAATTAGGTGGCGACTCTCATGTCTGCCCAGCGCGCGGCTCTCCTCTTTAGATCGCGTAAGGTCATATTTTTTGGGGTGCGACAGTGCTAATGCATGTTAGATGAACAATATATAAGTTGTCATCCGAAAACAATGTCGCACAAAAAGAAAAGGGGTAACGATCTCGTCTCGATCAAAATCCAATAAGAGATTTCAAGATCCGTGAAACTTTCATCGATCAAAAGAAAAAAGGAAATTAAAGGGAGAGGGATATAGAAGAACCAATCTGAATCACAATTTAGAGGTCATTCCATCTTTAATATCAATCACCTTTAATTGATAGATTCAAGTTAAAAAATGTATCACTAATCCAAATCACCTCTTATGGATTTAATAATACATTTGGAGATCAATTTGAATCAATGAACATTAATCTACTCCAATCAATATCCAAAGTCCATTGAGATTAAAGAGTAATTAGCCTAAAAAAATGCTTTCCAAGGTTAAAATAATAGAAGAGGGGAAGAAGTAGCAAAAGAAAGAAAAACAGCCCCAAAAACACATTTTGACTCAGTGGTAACCGGTTAACACATATGTGTTAACCGGTTACGAAGTTCAAAAATGCAGCCATTTTTCAAATTTAACACTGAGTAACCGTTAACACATATGTGTTAACCGGTTACTCTGTGTCCATAATAAAAAAATAGTTCAAAATTCAGCATGATCCTCTTTCAAAACATTTTTCAAACACCTTGTGATCATAAATCTGAGCTTGCACGAATTTTAGAGTAAGAACACAACAAAAACCAGCAATCAAAATATAAAATAAGATCCAAAAGGATTTAGCACAAGAGTCACTAAGGATCTACATTGTGAATGATGAAGATGAAGGTGTATCAATGGTGTAAGATGAATTACCATAAGCTAAAAGCTGACCCCGATCTCTTGGTAGCATCTGAAAACTAACAGTCATATGTTTAAACTCAGTTTGCAAGCACGATTAGTTGGAGACTTCTATTATTATTCTTTAATCAACTTCATAGGATAAAAAATGAATCGAACTGTAGCCACAAACAGTCGTGATTCGCAACCACAAAAACCGACGCAACATCTTTCAACCATGTTTTATCATCATCACACTGTCTATTTCAAACATCGTCACGCTGTCCAACTAAGTATTGATTATCGTTTAACTCAATATTGTCGTTGTCCAATTATGACTTGTTTGTCGTCGTTGAACTTGCATTTTCTTACTGTTACTCAATTAAGCATAATATATTATATGATTTCAATATTTGAATTTTATTTTAGATATCATGTTCAATTATTTTATTTTGATTTGAATCGGTTTAACTTATTTTATTGTAATTCTTTAATTTCTTTCAAATTAGTCTTAAATGAAAATTAAAATTGATTAAACAATATATATATATAGTGTTATTATGTATGCTATTGAAATCGTTGTATTAAATTCACAACGAATTTTTAAAATATCTGTTTTATTTATTAAGTTGTGAAAATATAATTATGTATATATGAAATTTAATTTTATATTATTAATTTATTTAATAAACAGTAGAACCATATATTTAACCAATTATAATTTTAATTCAAAATTTAACATATCATATCTCTGATCCAGTTTTAAAACATTGATGCAATATGACAAATTTGTTTAGTATATATTTCTTTTTTCATCACAAATATCAAATTCACAGGATCGTCAATCTGATTCAGAGGTCAGTTCTGATATCAAATGATTTTAATTTCTTCACAACTACAGTTACTATTTACTATTGATCGGTCAAAATTATTTAGTATTGTTATAGATGTCAGAGACAATACTAAATATTGCACTCCAATATATTAAATACAATATCCACATGATACAAAATTCAGCCTTTATTGCCACCTATATTCAATCTTTATTGGCACAAAAAGTTACAACTCAAGTGCATATGAAGCTTTTAGCATTGTTGTCATAATTATTGGGAAATCTAGTGGCAGTTTAAATGCAATTTTTATATGCATTCATTAATTGTCATAATTACAACTATTGCTGAATCAAAATCTTAGACCACAAAATCCTTTCACTAATTTAATCACAAGATGCTAATACAAGTCATGTTATGTATACTTTCTCCAATGAATGCCTCATAGCCGTACTTCAATTTTGCATGCGTCTATAGCTAAGAATATATCATCCTCATATGTTTGCATTTGTGTTGGGACCAGATATTAAATTTGAAAACAAACTACATTCTGTACTAAGATTCCAAAGAGCATCTACAACCCCATATAATTGATCTCATAAGACTTTTGCATACTCTAGTGATATTATTAAATGATTTATATGATAAAATTGAAAGGTTCAAGCATATTAATGATAAATAAAATAAACGATATTTAGTAAAATTATTAATTGATATATCCTATTATTGCAAAAAGTATTAAATAATCGGTGCATCACAATCATTTACAGATGATATTTTATCTGTAATTAAAGTAAAAATCAAACATTTATTAAATTAACTATACTTCAAAAATTATTATAATAGATCATAAGTGAAACTCTCAAATTAACCTTTAGTTGTGATCGTTTCTTAATCATTTAAAACTATTATCATTAAGACATTATTTTAAAACAAATAAAAAATACTTTTAACTTTCGAAAAGTATTTAACATAAGTTGTGTAACAAACCACACAAAAGATTACTTCAAAATAAAACCAACTAAATAGTTTTTAGTATGTTTGATTTAGCTTTTAGAATAGCAAAAAAGCAATTATATAGGTGTATGTTTGGTTTAACTTTTACAAGAAAAATTAAACGTAATTTTTACAGTGAAATTTGTTGGTCAACTTATTTATATATAAATATATCTAAACATAAATTATCAAAATCAATTATAGAAAATCAACTCAATTATAATCATTTTTGTTTAGATCAGAACCAAACATATATTTATTTTTTAGTAATGTTCCATAATTTTTAATTCGGTAATTAGATTAAGAAGAACGTCAACCATATATCAAAATTATTCTAATTATGATCTATAGAGAAAAAAATGTATTTATATAATACTCATTGAATATTTTTTAAGCATAATTTATACTATGTCAAAATTCACTAAGATTAGATGCATTCAAAATAATTTACCCATCTTTCACAAAATTTTACATTTTGAGTGAAATTTCTTCCTTTCTAGCATTGTCCATTTGCTTTAATAATGTAAGGGGGAGGTGCGGTTATAAGTTCTTAAATAAACCATACTTAAAGAGTCGTTATTATTGGATATGTGAGATATTGGAACAAAGTCTACGTATAGCATGTTGTCGAAGTTCGCTCACATGTTGTTGTTAAATTGAGCTTTGTGTTATGGATCCAATTGTTTAAGTTAGCTTGCACCCTAAGTTAGCTTATAATGGATAATTTTAAAAAATAAATTAGGTTAGTGTGTTAGTTTTCTTATAAATAGCATACTAGTCTCTCGTCTTTTAAAATAAGAGAAAATAGGAAGATAAAACCCTAATTCAAAAGCGAGAGAGTTATTTGTTATTTTTGTATACTTGTAATCTTGTTTCAAGAGAAAGGAAAGAATAACAGTTTATAACCAATCCTTGTTGTTATCCTTGGTTTCCTTAAACCCTAACCCTTGTGGGTTTCTTGATCATAAAGAAACCTATTATACTTTGTTTCTAAGGTACCCGATTCACAACAAATTGGTGCGGTGAGTGTGGAAGAAGAAGCCTTCAACAAAGTATGAGACTGAAAAGTTCACCGGAGTGAACGATTTAGGTCTGTGATACTTGAAGATGAAAGTCATACTTGTTCAACAGGGTTCCTTGGAAGCGTTGAAGGGAGAGACGACCATGCATGTTGCGTTAACAACAGCTGAAAAGATGATCATGATTGAGAAAACACACAACGCAATATTGTTGAGCCTTGATGATAAGGTTCTCCAACAAATATCAAAGGAGACAACGTCGTCAGGGTTATGGTTGAAACTTGAAGGTTTGTACATGACCAAATTGCTGGTGAATCGAATATACCTGAAGCAAGCTTTGTATTCATTCAAGATGAGTGAAGACAAAGTGTTGGTTGAGAAGTTGGATATGTTCAACAAGCTTATTCTTGATCTTTAAAATATTGATGTGAAGATTGGTGATGAAGATCAAACAATGTTGTTGTTATGCGCTTTGCCCAAAACACATGTTATGTGCTTTGATAAGATTTTTTTTGTTTTTGTGAGATTTCCTTTAGAATTATCTCACTGATTTTCTCAGGTCAAGAAGATTTTATCTAGAACATTTGATTTGATCTTCGGCTGTTCATAAGTTTCCAAAATTAGATGAAAAGAAAATTTAGGCAACTTGATAATTTATTCCACGATTTAAGGAGATTTTTATGCATAACCGATGCAACCCTTAGCGCGTGGATCAAGAAATATTCTGGTGAAGATTGTGAAGCCCATGGATTGCTAAGGAGTATTTAAAGATCACTTAGACCTAATGTAGTTAACGACTTTCACTTTTGTAAAATTAGGGGAAGGTTTAAAAACATAGGTTTTGAGAGTCTCTGGTATGTGACTTTTAAGTCACCCTTTGTATCGCCTAATACATTGTGGTAGACAAATTGTTATCCTTTATTATTCACTCAAAAGCTTTTAAATAAAGAGTGTATTGTTCTTGGTGGAAGCTTTGAAGCAAACCAAGTATTGTATTGGAAAAATGGTACATATTTATTTTTGATTTCTTGAGGAAATGGTCATTGGGATTATGATAACTTGTTAGGAAGTGAGAGGGGGATTTCATATCTAGATGGGCTTCTAGATAGAATTTGCACAAGGTAGGGATTAGGCGAGAAGTTGTAAACGAGGGAGTTTAGCTTTGAAATAATATTATCATAGTGATTTTCCTTCTTGGCTTGGATTTCACATAGTATAACTATTGATCATAAAGTAACTACTACTTTTCACTTATTTCACTAAATAAATTTTTTACAAGATGACTAATTAAGATTGTCAATATCCAACTTGTAACACCAATATAATATATATCTAGAATAATATCACACAGAGTTAATTTTTGGTACTAACACCATCATAAATACCTACTAGTATAATTCACATTCTTGTCCAATTCTAAAAACAATACAAACTATGGCACAAGACATGGAAATTATACTAAAATAAAAACTAAGAATAATACAATATCCATTATTGTACAAGGATAAAGAAATACACAGCGGAAGACTAAAACTACGCTTCACTTGAAACATCCTGAGCATAACTCCACTTGTAAATCAACCTGCAAAAGAAACCTGAAAAGCAACAACAATAGTGGGGTGAGATACAAACATCTCAGTGGGTTCCCTATCTTAGAGTTCTCTCGGCTCTAATGGTTCAATCTAAACCTAATTCAAGACTTTGAAAAAGGAAAACGACCTTGACTTCACATGTCTCGCACCCCTTGGAACCACGTCCAAGAGTTCTACAAATCCTGCTATCACTAGCTAGGATATTTCCTTTATACCTCTCAACAAGGAACCAGAACAAGATGGAACATAATCCATACAACGCTCTACAACACTTCACGTGGGACTCAGTGAAATACCCACCTCAAGTACAATTCAACTAGACTTCCCATAGGACTCAATGAAATATCCATCTCAAGCCACTTACCATTGCTTCCCGTGGGACTCAGTGTAATACCCACCTCAAGACTTACCATTGCTTCCCGTGGGACTCAGTGTAATACCCACATCAAGACTTACCTTTGCTTCCCGTGGGACTCAGTGTAATACCCACCTCAAGACTTACCATTGCTTCTCGTGGGACTCAGTGTAATACCCACCTCAAGACTTACCATTGCTTCCCATGGGACTCAGTGTAATACCCACCTCAAGACTTACCATTGCTTCTTGAGAGACTCAGTGTAATACCCACCTCAAGACTTAAAATTGCTTCCCGTGGGACTCAGTGTAATACCCAACTGAAGACTTACCATTGCTTCCCGTGGGACTCAGTGTAATACCCACCTAAAGACTTACCATTTTAATACAATGAAATACATGCTAAGAGAACATACTTAAACATCAATCGTACGACAATACCATCTAACAAATTCTAGTTACATTACTAGGCCATACTATTGGTTTATGGTAAAGTTTCCTCACTCTTTATTCATTCTTGATGCTTTTAAAATATATGGTTCGCAATCACATAGTCTAACTCTTTAATTTAATTATCACAATTAAACTAATCTCACCATGATCTCATTGTCCCTACTCTCAATCAATCCTCATGATTAGGCATACTTCACGCAATATATTAATACCCCAATTCCTTAACTTTACATAATTACGGTTAAACAGAAAAGTCGGGTAAAAGTCGGGTGAAAATAATGAACGTTTAAATCGGATAACCGAGTAAAAAGTTATGAATTTTCAAAGTTTGGAAAAATAAACATTTTCTCACACACTTACAGCGTAAACAGGTTAACCAATCCGTTAACCGGTTAACCAGACCAAAACAGTGGCAATAGCGCATTTCCAAATGCGTTAACTGGTTAACCCATCCGTTAACCGGTTAACTGAACCCAGACAACAGGAAATACGAGTTTTTCATGACAGTAAGCTCCACAATCCAAACCAAACTTTTCCAAACATCAAAACAACATTTCAAACATGTTCCTACACCTATAGGCAACATACATGAGCACTTATATCTATTTCTAACCTCGATTTTAGGATTTTTCATAAAAATTCCCTAAAACTCATAAACCCTAAAAACTCTACCAAAACCAAAAAGGAAAAGTTTCTAGCTATGAACTCACCTTGTCAATGAAGAGGAGGTTGGTGAAGATAAAGATTTGATGAAGAAATGGTGATGATTCTTGACCTTGAAGCTTTTAGGTTTTCCTCTTCTTCCTTTCCTCCATTTCTCTTCTCTTCTCTTTCTCTCTTTTTTCTTCCTTTCTTCTTACTAACTTTCTTTTCCTTTCTTTTTTTCCTTTTTATATCACATAACTTGTTTTTCTTATTAACCAAACAAATTATATCTATCAGTTAGTAATATTAACATGTCCAATTTGAGAGTATCCAAAAATGTCTCTGATTTGAAAATATTCAATAAAGCTTATGATCAGATAATACTAATTAATCCTAATTAATATTATTCAGAGCATTTAAT
Source organism: Lathyrus aphaca (assembly GCA_963966055.1). Taxonomy (NCBI): domain Eukaryota; kingdom Viridiplantae; phylum Streptophyta; class Magnoliopsida; order Fabales; family Fabaceae; genus Lathyrus; species Lathyrus aphaca. The sequence continues at coordinate 520,612,513 of OZ014521.1, forward strand.
TAAATACGGGGTATTACATCCTCCCCTCCTTGAATTGAAATTTGTCCTCGAATTTCCTTTACTCATCCTCAACGACAGTTTACAACACTGTATTAGATCCACAATTATCCTTAATTCTCTCACATAACCTGACATACTCAAATTCCAATTTGACTTCGCGGCTTAAAATCCTCGTTTCACAACAAAATCAAACTTTCGCGTCTTTACTCGTACACTTGTTTCCAACATTGGTTTAACCTCTAACTCACTATTTCGCAATTTATTTGTTGCTTTATACCAAAACACATAGTCTCATTCCTCCTTTGGAGAAACATGCCATGCTAATTCCTTCCATTGAGTCACAACACAAAATATAACACTCTAGCTTGATTTCGGAACATTCAATACTCGACAAAGTTCTACAAGGTATCTTGGCGAAATCTTAACCACATACAATTTTCCAACAAAACTCTTATTACAATCCTTCAATCACTAAAGCCATTTCATAAATTGTTAAACGACTTCATTACCAATTCTACTTGATTTTATATCAAAACTGTAACCATTAACATCAAACACTTATAAATAAATCCCTTCAAATTCTCATATCTGACAGAACTCTTTATTTGACTCTCCTTCTATTATGCTTCCAAAGCATAACAATGAAGATACCACGAATTCTCAAGCAATACCAAATATTGATAGTCATCGAAGAAATAACTTATATGTCAGAGCTCTCACCAACCAATAGAATAAGAACTTGTGAACATGCAACGATATAACAACTCACTTGTCCACTACTTAATTAACAACATCGGTCCAAACTCTCCAATAACAAAGATACAAGGTTGTACTAATGCAATCATAACCAATACCATTCCAATTCCATTCTAAACTCGAAACAATTCATCCAATTAAGCTTAACCAATCTGACCACAATTACTATGCTCCACATCAATTCTCTTTACAAAATTCCATTCAGTAAACTTTTCTATTGGCATAAGGGCTCCATCAATAATACGTAGTAACGCCACAGTATTTACAATAACCGGTGAGTCACCAATACCAAATTCAAATCATCCTTAGTACACTAGCGGGTTTCCATAACACTTGCCTTTTGCATACAATATTCCACTTACTCACCTTTTAGGATCACGTAAAACTTACCGTTCGAATTCACTTCTCCCAAGGGCCTTGTTTCTTAAACGATCCAGTTTACATGCTTAACTTCGGGACATTCATCTCTCACTCTTACCTGAAAGGTAATTTAAGAATCCATATCCTTGAGCACGACCCAGCTGCACACATCTGATATTACTCTTACGGAGTCCATAATTTGGCGCTAAGAATTAGCGATCCAGAAATTGATTAATTCCTCATCTCTTATCCATACAATAATTCAAGTACCAAAACATTTTTGGAGAGATCAACACCCTATGGTCCTTGTATGACTTCACAACTTAATTCTTCAATAGTTGCAACAATGACACACCAATTATCCAGATCATTTACCGCCTACTAGAACATGCTCAAAGGGAATTCCAACACTTTATTCGCTGATGCTTGAACCGAGCTAGAACAGACTTATAGTTCAGAAGAACGATTCTCTAAATTCTTCCACAAAAGTCATGTGTCAATCGATTACCTATCCGAGTCTAAACGGTCGAACACACTAAACTTGCTTCTCTTGCTAACAAATAATCCAACTCGGAGTTATCAATATAGTCCATACTAACATGCACTAAGATTCTCACTCGCGGTTTCTAAACACGTGCAACAATCTTCCATCGTTCACAACTCAAGGTAACACAAACGAGTACGACATGCAGATCACAACTCCAACAAGCAACGAAACATAACTACCATTCTGTTACGGTTACATCACAAATACTCGACGAAATAGTCCGATCCCACTCTTACAACGACGCTAGCAGGATACGACAAGGACGACTGTAAACACCCCATATTTTCCCTCACTCATATCACACCATGACTTGTGATCTTTCATCTTTGCATTAACATAAGCATACCACCTCATATTGCATATCTGTTTCATCTGCATTGTTCAAGTTCATCTGCATCTAGGGTTTGTGATCTGAGCAATCCAAGAATCAATCTGAGCCATCCCAAAGGTCTTAGGGCTTTCCAAGAGGGTCCATGTGTGTTCTATCATCATATTATGCTTCTAAAAGTTCATGAAAGTCAAGAGATCATAAGAACAAGCAAAGACATGGAAGCAGAGCTAGGTTTTAACTGCATAGATGACCAAAATTAGGGTTTGGTTTCAGAGGCCTTAACTCCAAATTTTTGGGCCATTCTTGTTTCTAATATGTCATAAGGATCATATGTACCAATTTTGATGAAGAAATTCATTCTGGAAGTCATCTGTTCACTGGGTAACTTCCTGAGCAAGTTAAGTCAAAATCAGGGCATCTGAGGCCCCCAACAATGGAACCAAAAGGGTATTTTCATCAAATTGAAGTTCTATGATCTTTATTTGATCTTAGAAGAGGTTGGAAGTTCACAAGATTGAAGAATTTTGAGCCATTTGCAAACTTGCCAAAAATGGAAATTACTTGTAATGGAAACTTTCCATTTTGGGAAAGTTTTTCAACCTCCTCTTTCTCAACCAAAAATGCTTCAAATGAAAAATTCTTGGTCATGAAAGTTGTAGATTAGGTCTTTCCCTTTTTCAAAAAGTACAAGAACATGTCTTGATTCATCCTAGAACTAAAGATATGGCCTTTCAAAGTTGGCAAAAATCCTAAAATTTCAAGTTTCATGTCAAAGAGGGATTTTGCAAATTGGCATGTTAAGGCATTCTAATGACTTCAAATGGACACAAACACTTCACAATATGTCAAACAAACCTCTAAACATCAGAATTATGCTTTGAACCATGCATTTCCATGACTTCTGATCCAAGAAACTTCAAAGAGGGAATTTTACAAAACCTATGGTACCTCTCCATCCAAGTGATCCAGCTGCATAAAAATGATCCAAGGGCCATCCACAAAGTCAATTGAGGCCAGACACCCCAAGAAACCAGGCTTGCACCATGCCCATACCTCAATTACACAAAGTTGACAATTTTGCATTTCCTCCCATACCAATCAAATTGAGCCACCACCCACTTTCTGACCAATCACAACCTCTTATGCAAACCCTAAGGACCTCAAAACACAACACAATGAAGCCTGAAACATTGGAATACTCAGATTGCCTAAAATTTGTCAAAAACCTTTAAGCTTTCGAAACTCACTCTTCAGCCACTAAAACTTCAATTTTCTTTCACCAATCATCTCCTCATAACCTAAGGAGCATTTCCCACCCTTCACCATAGCCTGAAACACAACCAAACACAAACACGATTTCTGGTGCAGCAGAAACAAAACCTTCAAACCAAGCCATACAAACTTATTCTAAGCTTCACATCATCCTCAGGAGGTTCATTGAAGTTGGTTTGCACAAGGGAGGAGGCTAGAAAGCCCAAAATCAGGAAGCTTAACCTCAGGTAACCTCAAGAACGTTTTTCAAGAATCTTGTTTTCTTGTTAAAATATTGTTCTATATGTTGCACTGATCATGGGGATGTGTTTAGTTTTGAAAATGAGCAAGAAATAAGCATGAACTGAATCTCTGAACTTTGACCTAATTTTTGTTCTTCTTCGATTCTCTTTATTCACGCATGATTATATGTTTTTGTTGCTGGATTTGAGTTTGTTGGTAGTTAAGGATCATTTATGGAGCTTGTGGTGAGTTTTTGTGGGGTTTTGAGAGGTTCAGGGAGGGAGTCTGGCCGGAAAAGATGACCGGAGGTCTTCTCCGGCCACCTGAAGGTCATTAGGGCATAATTTCTGATTAATTAGGTTAGTTTAAATCTGGGCCATTGGATCATACTTCCCGCGCGTGTGGATGGCCCATATGCTCCATTAGTTATTAATTAGTTTAATTAAGTTTAATTAAAATAATTTAATCAGAGTGAATCTCAGCCACCCATTCACGCGCCAGTCAAACCCCCCCTTGAGTTTGAATCCTGGCCATTGGATCAGCATACTTCCCTCTTTATTTTATTTTATTTCATTTTATTCCATTTCTTTTGCATATTTAATTTAAAATATCAAAAATCATCCAAAAAATATTTATTTTTGCATTTTTGTTTCAAATAATTTTCTCAACCTGAAAATGATTTTTATTTTATTTTTTGCATTAAAAAATTATTTTAAAAATATTTAAATGTTATTTTTAATTAATTAAAGTCTTTTAATTAATTAAAAATACATTTAGGTTTCTAAAAATCACCAAAAAAATCATGAATCATCCCAATGCATTTAGAAAATTTTTCAAACTCTTCATACAAATTTATTTTTAGGTTTGATCATAGTTTGTGAATTTTCTTTGAATTAAGGGTCATTAAATTTCATTTTTGGAACCCTAAATTTAAAAAATCATTTCTGCCTAACCAAGAAGAGTTTGAAGATGATTCTTTTTACATTGTTTTGTATATGGCATGTAGTTTATAGGTCTTTTATCTCATGAATTTATCTTGCATTTTCAAATTGATTTGCATTTTTCCCTTTGAACCACCCAAAAAACCCTAGAAACTTAGGAAATTCATAACTTGTGATTGGTTAGGCTTCTGACCTTCTCCTTTGGGGTGTGACCTAGTATGTGGTTAAGGTTTGTTTGAGCTTGGTTTCAATTTTTTATCATGTCATATGCTTCTGTTTTGTTCATTTGCATCTCATACTTCCATATAACTCTAATTTTATATGTTCATTTGCATTCATCTTGCATATGCATCCATACATGAACTTGCCATGACATTTCTTGCATTCATATGTCATATTAGGCATCTTAGGACATGTTAGAATCATGCTTGATCATTTCATCATTCATTTGCCATGATTTGCAGTCATTTCATTTCATTAACTTTCATGTGTTTTCAAACTTCAAAGCATGCTTACATGACATCTCATTCTTGTATGACCATACATATGCACTTTGTATGCCTTTGCATCATCTCACATGAAATTAACATTGCATAAACACTTCTGACTTTGATCATTTCATCTCATTTCATTTCATTTCATTTCTTTATGCTTTATACCTTATGCATTCATGCTAACATTTTCAGGTGGTAAGTTACTTTGAGAAGTGGATTTGCCTTCACTTCTCACATCTTTTCATCTCTTTAATTTTCATACTTACTTGTATTTTAAGTGAATTTGATTCACTTGTGTTCAATCTCTCTCACTTTCTTTCTTTAAGTTACTTATCTTCTTCAATGAAGTAAGTAACTTATTCTCTTTCTCATCCTTCTTTCATCTGTTTCTTCCATTGGTGGCTCCCTTGAAGATCTTTCTTAAGCCTCACAAACCATAGGAACATCCAAGCATGATAATAATTAGGGTCGTGATTAGTCCCCCTAACTTTTACCTTCGAGTCTCCTTGAGTCTCTCTTCTCATCCTCATAATCAGAGACTAAACTCTTAAAGTTTTAGGACTTTGGAATTAGGGTTATGCCTGCATCCTTCTCTTAGGATAAAGTGTATAACTTTAATCCTAAGTGTTAAACCTTTAATTTGTTTAAACCTCTTAATCAAATCATCTTAATAATCACTAAGACTTCATCTTGTAACTTGGGCCTTACATTAGGGTTCTAATTCTTCCTTTATGGTTAGGAAGGACTAACCCTAGTGTTTAATGGACAAGTCCCCCTCAAGTTGTCTTACAAACATAAAATCCATTTCTTAATCACATCCCTTAATTAAAATCCATTTAATAAAAGGCTTTGTTATATAATGAATTTAATACCTAACCATGGATTAAGTTGAGGTATCTTCCTCAGCTTAAGTGTTCTCATCTATTATCCTTCTATTAGGATGGTGTAATGAGCCCACTAATTTGTGATTAGAGATTAAACTCATTATTTAACACTAAACAAAAACCCAAAAACATCTAAATAATCACAAGTAGGTTAATGATCTTAATCCTACATCATCATGGCAATTAAGTTGAGATGCTTATCTCATACTTAAGTATTCTCATTATCCCTAATCAGGGAAGATATAATGAGTTTACAAGCCCTTGATTTAGGCTTAAGCTTATTAACTTATGCAAAACACCAAAAACAATAACAAAACTCAAAACACAAAAAACAAACAATAATCGTCTCCTTCAGGATTCTTTTCTCATCACACTCATTCATAAACGAGAACTTGCTTCTTCCGTCTAATGCAAGACAGTTAGCACTCGAGCCAGACGAGTCATACACTTGAGCATAGGCAAGTAAACAATTCACAGTCAATTTATCTTCAGACTCTTTGAGTCGAACTACGGTGTTCTGATTTCCTCATTTCACGTGAGGATACGTAGGCATAACTTAACTGTTATCGAACAAAAGTCTCTTTGTCTTCCCCCTCTTTCAGCATTCTTTAAAAGCCTCAGTTCCTGAGCATTCACCCTTTTGCACTGACACTTGTATATTTGTTTCCCAGCTTTTGCACACAGATAGCACATACACTACCCCTTTAAACACAAACTTTTAAGCGTGGATCCCGTCGAGTACGACGGACAATCTGGGTGCTAATACCTTCCCAGGTTGTAACCAACCCCCTTTCTCAATTTCTCTGGTTCACAACCGTCTTATCCATCTTTTTTTTTCCAGGTTTATGCAACATTACCTTTCCCTCGAGATAAAAATGCCTAGCTGGTGACTCTATTCAGTTCATTTCATTTTCTCTCTTTGCCGACCGTTCACGCTTGTACCGAGATGCAAATCTTTGGGAGCGACAACGACATCAAAGGGTTTTAGCTACAAGCTAATTCTTGGTTTGTCCGTAAACAAAATCCAACACACAATCCTTATCAGTAAAACGAAGGAAAACAAAGGACATCTTATTTCTAGTACACAACCTTGTCCTCACTCTTTAATTCCTTGCAAGAATTAGTATCAACAACAACATTCAAAATCTCACCAGGGCATAATCCAAACATTTCGATTATTCACAACACAGAGGTTTTCCCTTACTCTTGAAGACTGAGGCAATGCACTCTTATGAAGAACCTTACTGTCTATGCTTACATATTAACCGGGGTTCCTTTACCCTCTACTGATCATCGTATAGAAAGTTTCCACAACTTCTCATCGGTAACAAGAATGCTCCACCCGGATACTAAAGTCCAAATGTATGCATCTTAGAAAAATCCAATTTTCCAAAACTTAACAACGATAACCGGTCACTACCAGGGGTTAACTGATCACTTAGTATGATATTTTACTTCTAGTAGTTGTATGAGATTTAGAAACACAATTTGGTAACCGGGTACTATCCCGAGGATAATCCGATTACTCAACGCAGAAGCGAACTTCTAATCTTCATTGTTACCCAAACCTCCCAAACTTATTCCAATCACATCCAAAAGTTACGACCATACTAATAGATGATTCCACACAAAAGTAATCGTACCACCAGAGCCTTAATGAGCGAACCGTTGTCGCTTACACTTCTCAACTTAGTCTCGACAATAACTTAACAATTCCTTTGTACACTTGTCAAACATACATTCCGTTATCACTTTCTCATAATGCGCTGCTAAGACTGTTTCCATACCGTATTAACTTCACGCTCTGCGGTAATTTTTTCACACCCAACATAATCCATCTTACTAGAAATCCTTCCAAGTCCAATGTGTTTACTCTAACACTTAACACAATTGCATCAAGTCCATACTCCATATACCATATATCATTAAATAGGGTCTAATCTTCCTCTGATACTATACCTTATGCCATTCCTTGGGTCACCACACAATTCCGAAATTAATCTCTTACTAAGATATAACATCTTGATGCATTACTCTAAACTTTGTCTCTTTGGTCACAACCGGACATACAACTCGTCTTCTATCCCTCGCACGGGGTATACTTGTCTCGCTTGAAACGTGTAATCACATCCTCATTTTTCTTTCCACGTTTCTCCACCACTTTAGGTTCCCAAAAGAAAATGAACATTCTTTACTCGTAACTCTTATCCATATGCAAGGTATTATCCGAATACATTCCTTGAAGTACCCTCGCTCATCCAAGATGCCACTACGATCTTAGGTCTGAAACACTAACAATTAACTCATTCCTAAACCTTAAGTCACACGTTCCATAAAACATTTTCTCTTCCCGTGAAACGAAACTCCTCAACACTAATGTCCATACCAGTGACCAACATTGATCCACCAGAGAATTTACTTATTTCGTGGGACACTGACCACTCATCCTGTAGATACTTGTATCTTTTAGACATTTTCCATTCCAAGGGATTTCTCAAACAACATACTACTCTGCAACTCCATGTTACAGGAAGTAGAACTCCTATGAAGACTCCAGCTGAGCTGACCAAAGCTCCCTCTACTAATTCTTGGCTTGAGCCCACTCTCACAGCACAAGTTGCAACGACACTACGGAATCCTCACGGTCGCACAACCATGATCCTACCTACCACATACATAGCACTAGGCTGATCAGACCCATTACTACATAGTATAATATTAAGAATCATGCTGGCCAGACACACTTAAGAGGAAAGAAAGATTTACTTATGATTTCTATGTCGAGGATACGACTTGCTCTGATACCAACTGTAACACCCATATAATATATATCTAGAATAATATCATACATAGTTAATTTTTGGTACTGACACCATCATAAATACCTACTAGTATAATTCACATTCTTGACCAATTCTAAAAACAATACAAACTATGGCACAAGACATGGAAATCATACTAAAATAAAAACTAAGAATAATACAATATCCATTATTGTACAAGGATAAAGAAATACACGGCGGAAGACTAAAAATATGCTTCACTTGAAACATCCCGAGCATAGCTCCACTTGTAAATCAACCTGCAAAAGAAACCTGAAAAGAAACAACAATAGTGGGGTGAGATACAACATCTCAGTGGGTTCCCTATCTTAGAGTTCTCTCAGCTCTAAGGGTTCAATCTAAACCTAACTCAAGACTTTGAAAAAGGAAAACGACCTTGAGTTCACATGTCTCGCACCCCTTGGAACCAAGTCCAAGAGTTCTACAAATCCTACTATCCCTAGCTAGGATATTTCCTTTATACCTCTCAACAAGGAACCAGAACAAGATAAAACATAATCCATATAACGCTATACAACACTTCACGTGAGACTCAGTGAAATACCCACCTCAAGTACAATTCAACTAGACTTCCCATGGGACTCAATGAAATACCCATCTCAAGCCACTTACCATTGATTCCTGTGGGACTCATTGTAATACCCTACTCAAGACTTACCATTGCTTCCCGTGGGACTCAGTGTAATACCCACCTCATGACTTACCTTTGCTTCCCGTGAGACTCAGTGTAATACCCACCTCAAGACTTACCATTACTTCTCGTGGGACTCAGTGTAATACCCACCTCAAGACTTACCATTGCTTCCCGTAGGACTCAGTGTAATACCCACCTTAAGACTTACCATTGCTTCCCGTGGGACTCAGTGTAATACCCACCTCAAGACTTACCATTGCTTCCCGTGGGACTCAGTGTAATACCCACCTCAAGACTTACCATTATAGTACAATGAAATACATGCTAAGAGAACATACTTAGACATCAATCATACGACAATACCATCTAACAAATTCTAGTTACATTACTAGGCCATACTATTGGTTTATGGTAAAGTTTCCTCACTCTTTATCCATTCTTGATGCTTTTAAAATATATGATTCTCAATCACATAATCTAACTCTTTAATTTAATTATCACAATTAAACTAATCTCATCATGATCTCATTGTCTCTACTCTCAATCAATCCTCATGATTAGGCATACTTCACGCAATAGATTAATACCCCAATTTCTTAACTTTACATAATTACGGTTAAACGAAAAAGTCGGGTAAAAGTCGGGTGAAAATAATATTTTTCGGCATCATGTGAAAGTACAATATTTTAGCTTTCCAACGGTATAAAGAACGCTTAAATCGGATAACCGAGTAAAAAGTTATGAATTTTCAAAGTTTGGAAAAATAAATATTTTTTCACACACTTACAACGTTAACAGGTTAACCAATCCGTTAACCGGTTAACCAGACCAAAACAGTGGCAATAACGCATTTCCAAACGCGTTAACTGATTAACCCATCCGTTAACCGGTTAACCGAACCCAGACAGCAGGAAATACGAGTTTTTCATGACAGTAAGCTCCACAATCCAAACCAAACTTTTCCAAACATCAAAACAACATTTTAAACATGTTCCTACACCTATAGGCAACATACACGAGCACTTATATCTATTTCTAACTGATTAATTCACCGATTTTAGGATTTTTCGTAAAAATTCCCTAAAACTCATAAACCCTAAAAACTCTACCAAAACCAAAAAGGAAACGTTTCTAGCTATGAACCCACCTTGTCAATGAAGAGGAGGTTGGTGAAGATGAAGATTTGATGAAGAAATGGTGATGATTCTTGACCTTAAAGCTTTTAGGTTTTCCTCTTCTTCATTTCCTCCATTTCTCTTCTCTTCTCTTTCTCTCCTTTTTCTTCCTTTCTTCTTACTAACTTTCTTTTCCTTTCTTTTTTTCCTTTTTATATCACATAACTTATTTTTCTTATTAACCAAACAAATTATATCTATCAGTTAGTAATATTAACGTGTCCAATTTGAGAGTATCCAAAAATGTCTCTTAGTTGAAAATATTCAATAAAGCTTTTAATTCAGATAATACTAATTAATCCAAATTAATATTATTCAGAGCATTTAATTAAATATGAGGTATTACAGAACTACTTTTAAGAGATATTTTTGAGGACCCTAATATAAAAAAAAATTAAATTTGTAAGATTAAAAGAGCATTTGTTAATATGAATAAGCAAACACTAAAGACAAGTAAGACTAAAAGAGCATTTTATATATTGAGGTTTTTTTATAAGCGATAATGGAATATGAGGAGTACAATGGGTACTCAAACCGTAATACAAGAAAGAATCACAATACAAAAGAACTATAAGGAAACCATGAAGGGCAGAGAAATTAAAACAAAAAACTCAAAGGATTGACAATCCAATTCTGCCATCCTAGACCAGATACAACCTTAAAAGATGCTAGAAACCACTCCCAACTAGATCTAATTAATAATGGTGTCCAAGCAATTCCAACTCATTATCTCGTCTCCGCTGCATTGAAAAGTACCTATCTACTATTTTCGATTCACTAATAAGGAAGATAGAATTGAGGTGGGGGTCTACGATTTGATACTCAAGTATGATCCAGAAAGGCTCATTCAAGTATGATCCAAAGAGACACATGCTAACTATGGGTAGAAAGCAAGAATCCTACTAGGTCTCTATCGGGCCTTAATATTTAAAACAATGCAACTTTTATTTCAGCAATGTTATTCCTACACCATTTTATACACAAAATACTTACACCGTATATGCTATTCACCGTATTTATACGGTGAATAGTGTTTTCCTAATAAAATATTTTTTTGAACAGTACACATGAATAATGCCATGAATAGTAACGTAAACAATGTTCATGAACAATATCCATGAATAGTGATTTTAAAATAGTGAAATGAAGTTGGTTAATGCAGTGTAAAAACTTGGTTAATGTAATAATGAAGTTGGTTAATAAACGTCTAGGTATTAAAAATAATTTTTAATAGTCATCAAAGTTAGTTAATGCAATGTAAAAACTTGGTTAATGCAGTAATGGAGTTGATTAATAAATGTTCAGATATTAAAAATAATTTTTAACAGTCACCAAATTTGATTAATGCTGTATAAAAATTTACTTAATACACTAATGAAGTTAGTCAATAAACATTATTATATAATATATATTTATTCATTTGAAAACAGGAGAGAAAATTAATGATAAAAAATTGGATTCTTTTGAAATACATGAGCGAGAATTAATGATAAAAAATTAGAAATGTATGATATACAGTGTAAATGTAGCTTTTGAAGTAAATATATTATTTCTCTTTTTATTTATCTTAGTTTAATTTATGTACTTTTTACAAGTTAGTTTATTTACACTTTCTAAATTCTAATAATTAATTTAACATTTGTTTTCTTACCATACAATCTTTCTTGCACTAATTTTTTTAAACTTTAACCGTAAGCTTAAAACTTTTAAGAATCAAATATAAATCATAGATAGATTATGGAGTTTATTTATTGAAATTGATAAATTTTAGACTCAACTGACCCATAAAATTCTATTTATTAGCACCTCAAAAGTCATTAAAGGTTATGCTTTTGATAATTTATTTTACAATTCATCAAGCATTTGTCCAACTTTGTTCTTACCCTTTTGAGCAATTAACTTACCTTAAGTATACTTTGCACTCGTGGGTTATAATATATTTGTTGTTTTTGTTTCATCAGAAAGCTATGGTGAACATGTTCAAAAGGTAGAAGTTGTATTGCAAAATAATGATCATGGTTTGTTTAATTATTCTTTTATAATATTATTACTTTGCACAATGCCTAAGAGGAGGATATGTTATAATAGATGAGATCTAATGTTTTATATTATCTTGTCTCTTAGAAAATTTAAACATGTATAAATACTTAAGTAGCCCAATAAGCACAATTTCTGTCTCTCAAAAACTTTTTTCACATGTATGAGGAATGATGACAAAGGTGGGTTTGTCCTTATTAGCAATAAAACTCTTCTTAAAACAATAAAACTTGACTATTGATAACTCAATAAGGTATCGATATCAAATAATACTCAATGTTCTATTTGAACGAATGATTCATTGTTAGGAAATTATTATGTTATATAATTAAATTTTATAATAGAAAAAATTCTTATATGTGTTTAAATAGAACAAAATATATAAATGCAAATTCTGTTGAGATATTATATATTTTAAGAAATCCAAAGTTAATTAGGATTTATTATATTTGTTACTTAATAGTCAAGTGTGTATATAAATAAATATTTTGTAATTCAGTTTGATAACACAATCATTCAATAATATCAAAAATTATTTTCATATTTTCTCCCCCTCACTTAAAATGCCTCACACACTAATAAATTGGTATCTAGAACTCCTGTTAGATTCTTGATCGTGTTTTCAAGAATCACACGTCGATGATCGTGTTTCCAGGATCATTGGTTGTTAATCGCATTTGTTGCAAAGATGAATGGCACCAACGACATTCTGAATTCTCTTCCAATTCTTGATGACAACAATTGAATCTGATGGATAAAACATATGCAATCTCTCTGTTGCTTTCATGAAATCCTAGAAGTGGTTACTGATGGCTTCCATGAGCTTGCTGAGAATGCAATTGATGCTCAGAGAGTCACAAACAAGGAAGCAAAGAAAGATTGCAAGGTTGCGTGTTGTAATCAATCGATTATAGATTCAGCGAATTTCTACAAGAACTCTCATGCTGAATCGGCGAAGGAGACATGAGATATTATTCTCAAGTACTATGAAGGAGGTGAGAAAGTCAAAGTCATCAAATTTTAGACTTTGCGATGGCAGTATGAATTGCTATTGATTGGAGAAGATGAAAAGATTGTAGACTATGTGTAGAAGGTGCAGAATCTCGTTCATCTCATGAAGGGTTGTGGTGAAACCCTAATTGATAAGATGATAGTTGAGAAGGTAATGCGTATGTTGACCTCTCATTTTAATCACATTATCGCAACTATTCAAAAATCCAACAATCTTGACACACCAAAACTGGAAGATTTGGTTGGTTCCTTGGAGGCGCATGAGATTAGGATTGTCGAAAGGAATGGGTTCAAGATTCGATACAAGCACTGCAGGCTCAAGATTCAACAAATTCAAAGGCAAAGTGTAACACCCAACTAACCCAACAAAATAATCGTAATAAAATAGTTAAACAAATCAGAGTACTTCACATAAGGTGTCACATTTCTTCATTAAACATCAGTTAAAACAGCCTGCTTCGTAACACGAGTTTACAAAATATTTAAAATACTCACTTCTTTAATTATTTCAACAAGTAATTCAAAACTTTGCAGCAGAATCATAACTCAAAACATCTTCTTTTATTTTCATCAAAACATCAAACCATCAAGACCTTTTGATCATTATCAACAAATCATCATCAACTCAACTACACATGTACTCATAAAAAAAAAAATAAATCACTTAAGCGTTTATCCCCCTAATGTTACATCTACTAGAGTAAGACACTAGACACTCTAAAATTATGCTAAACAGCTTCCAACTAAGACTTCACGCACCTCAAACTCATATCGGATATCTGCATGTTATCCACGTAGAGGTAACATTCAAACAGGTAGGGTGGGTAATCACAATTCATTATACGAGATATATGAAGTAGATATCATAGGTATAACAATTAAATCACCATAACATAACAATCATATTCTTCACAATTAAAAACAACCATAACTTCAAGGTCATCATATACAACATCATGCTCTAAAGGTTAATCACATAATTCACCTATACAAACATCTGGAAATGCCACAAATAATGCAAATTCAACATCAAATAGACTCATGCGTGCGGTACCGAAACATCACTAATGACTTAGTAATCTTTACCTCCAAAGATCCCCACCAATAGGACCAGTCACCGCTTGGAACCTGAGCACATCACAAATTGCACTTAATCCGCACAATGGGATTAAGGCCATCACTAGACACCATCGTCCTACAATTCTTCACTGGATCATCATCCTGAAAAACGTCATTGGACTATTCATCATAAACAATTCTATGAATGCATGATGCGTACAACACATAAATACGACCACAACTAGTCAAAACGCATCATCATTAATCAAAATATCATCATAGATCTCATAGACATCTTAATCATCATAATTGTCATAAACATCCTAATCATCATAATTCTCATAAACATCCTAATCATCAGAATCATCATAACCATCCTAATCATCATAATCGTCATAAACATCTTAATCATTATAATCGTCATAAACATCTTAATCATCATAGTCATCATACTTCCTTCACATACTTCATATGTACACACATCATAGACAAGACATCATCATTCATCATAACAAGTACTAGACCATTCCATTCGAAACATCATTCTAACAATTAGTATGATGAAACGTACACACGACTAATTCGACACTTAATCTCGTTACTCCAACTACGACACAATCACCATATAACCACATCTCACGCTTACTATTATTTTACTAGAAATTAGATCATTTCGATATCTCTCCATTGCTTCAAACAGTATGTAAAACCGGCGCACAATTAAAAAAATAAGAACCACACATATCACATACTAACATTCACAATCACACATAATCATACTTCACAATAGCAATTCATCATAACAATTATGCAGCCAACAAACTCACATATTATACATGTTACAACATACATCACAATACTCTGTCATATAAACTTATTGCACAATTCGATATAATATAATTTATATTTTTTGTTCCTCCAATTATCTTTGAACTAACAATAACAGACTGCCAGGAAAAATAAAGAAAACAAAATAATACAAACATCACGCAAGGCCAACAAAAAACAAGGAAAAGGAAGATATTGAGGTGTTATGATCGTCACCTCCCCCTTGATTGTGACAACTGTCACAAAGGGCATGCCACCATCTCACTGAGTGTGACGTCCGTCACACACGGTCTTACGACCGTCAAACCACTCTATGCACCATTCACTAATTCAGTCGTCTCTACTATACCAATTGGTTATGCTACGATTCCAAAACACAAATACTCTCTAATTTACTTATCCTTATTTATTCACTATCAATTACAACTTTAGTCTCCTGTTTACTCACCCATATTCATCAATTTCTTCTATTAACCCTCATTCGTCATAATTCATAACACCTACTGATATCAATTCCTAGAAATATGCTATAATAATAATGATTACAAACCCCTTACGATTATAATTCTCAATTCCTCATCTGAAACTTTCATCCAATCAAACTCATATACACTACTGTAACCCAACGATTAAACTTAATCTAATAATAACAATTACACATCAACAATTCAATAAACATCAACACTGTATAGAATAACAAATTCATCAAATCATCATAGGATTCTCATAAACCCTCGAATCCCAAACCATTCACATACAATCTAAAACCTTATATCAATTATAATGAAAGGTAATACTCTCCATACCTTAAATATCAAACCCTGAATTCCCTTTCCTCGGGGTCTTCAAGAAACCTTTGAGTCCTCGCTTTTCTGCCTTCGTTCCTCAGAGTAGTTTTCCCCAAAATACGATCGATCTCCAAAATTCTCCCAAAAATATGATTTCATATATCCCTCTCTTACCCTCCTTGGGCCTCGTTATACAATTCTGTTTTTATCGTCACTAACTCAATCCATATTTACCACTTTATCCTTAAACATCTCTAATATTATTATTTATTTAAGGGATAAATATATAAAACTCCCCTGTCATTAGGGCGGGTTTTGGTTTTACCCCCTTTAAGATATTTTTTTATTGACGCCCCCTTATAAAATGAAAACTCAAAATTGTACCACCCCCTTTTACTGCCTTGCTGATGTGGACAAGGATGACTGGGCAATTGGGTGTGACTGGACAATTTCTAGGGTTCCATAAAAGGATCCCAATTTCTAGGGTTCCATTCTTCTTCTCCTCTTGCATCGTTTTCGATTCACAATCTCCAATCACAATCTCCATTCTTCTTCTCCTCTTGATTATGTCTACTGCAAGTAGTGCTTCGGTTTCGATTCCTGGGTTACCCGTTTGTGGTTGTGGTAGATCAATGAAGTTGTGGGTTTCAAGTACAAGCAAAAATCGCAATCGGAAGTTCTGGAAATGTCGCAATAACACTAATGGTTGTGAGTTATTTGCATGGGATGATGAAATGGAAAAGTCAGTCAAAGATATGGGCGCTATGCAATCTGTTTGTAAGAATTGTGTAATGGAAGAAGTGCAATTTGAAGCATTGAAAGTCAAACTAGAGAAGGTGAAGATGAAGCTTGATGTGCAGAGAAGTGTTAATAGGAAGCTTAAGATAGGAATTATAATGCTCTGTATTTTTATTGCCTTATTGTTTAACCATTTGTAAAGAATTAATGACAAAGTTGTAATGTATTGATGACAAAGTTCAATAAAATGAGATAACATTGTTTCTGTTTATTGTTTATTGTTTCTGGCATTATATTGGTTTCTGCATTATAATAGTGTTTATGGTTTATGATAATTATATTGTTTCTGGTTTATGATAATTGCATAGTGTTTCTGCATTATTTGTTTCTGGTTTATATTGGTTGCTTGGTTCTGGTTTATATTGGTTGCTTGTTACAGGTCCATTATTTGTTGCTTGTTTCTGCATTATTGATTCTGGTTTATATTGGTTGCTTGTTTCTGCATTATTGTTTCTGGTTTATATTGGTTGCTTGTTACAGGTCCATTATTTGTTTCTGCATAATAGTTGTAATATTTGTAATATATTGGTTTCTGCATAATAGTTGTAATATTTGTAATATATTGGTTTCTGTGTATATTGTTTTCTTGTTACAGGTCCATTATATTTGTTTCTTGGTATAGCAGAAATATTACCAAAATGGAAGAAGTAACATAAAGCAGAAATAATATTACCAAATAGCATCTTGTTTACAAAATATTCAGAATTCATAAGAATACAAAATAGCATCTTGTTTACAAAATATTCAGAACTAAGAGTTTACTAATATGCAGAATTGAAACATAACATAAAATGCAGTTAGAGCCCATTGATGCATTTCTCCTTTTGAGCCTTCCTTGTAGCCTTCTTCCTCAGGGCATGTCCATCTTCTTCAGGGAAAGTCAAAGGCTGTTGTGGGTCTGAACCTGGACCTGAGTTGGGTTTTGGTTTTTTAAACCAATTTTCCTTAATTCTCTCACTTTGCCTCTTTCTCAATGGCTTGACCTCCTTTTTAAGCTTTGTTTTTCCCTTAGCCCTTGCTGATGCTTGCACACTTTGTTCAACATTAGGCTGAGTTTGACTGGTCACCACACTAGGCTGACTTTGATTTTATTCAACATTAGGCTGAGTTTGGCTGGTCACCACACTAGGCTGACTTTGTTCAACACTAGGCTGAGTTTGTTCAACACTAGGCTGAGTTTGTTCAACACTAGGCTGACTTTGATCTTGCTCACCTTGTGGTCTATTCATCTTCTGCACAGGCAGTAGAAACATAACATTAGCAGAAACATATCATTAGCAAGCAAACCAACATTAGCAGAAACATAATGCAGAAATAATTACCTTTCTTTTTAGTGCAATTGGATGTTGTTTCTTGGCCTTGCATGATTTCACATTATGCCCAGTCTTGTCACACCTAGTGCATCTATAAGATACACTTGGTAGCCTTCTTCTTGCACCTTCCTCCCCACTCTCCCTAATTCTGAGTTTTCTAGGTCTACCAGGACACTTTTTGTACTTAGGAGGCAACAAATCTTCACACTCAACCTCAGGACACATATCAATCCCATTTATAGGACTGATAGCAAAACCATAGGCCAATGCATACTTCTCTCTTGAGTAACACTCATGTACAAACAACTCAGGTGATTGTTGCCTAAAGCCTAATGCAGCAATAGCATGCCTGCATGGGATGCCAACCAATTCCCAAAAATTACAGCTGCAAGCTCTTTTGGCTATGTCCACAATAAACTCTTGTCTGTTATATGCATGACTGACTTGAAATACTTCATCCTTAGACCAAGTAGGTAACCAATGACCACTATTAGCAACCTCATTATCTAACCTTCTCCTAGGAATGGGCATTACCCTATGTGGCCACTTATCCAGTTTCACAGTGGAGTTACTACATCTATTCATTAGATACATCCTAATCCATTCACACATTGTCACAATTGGTTTATCTCTAGCAAGCAAAATAGTTGCATTAAAAGATTCAGATATGTTGTTCATCAATACATCACACTTAGAATAGAAACTAAAAGCATGCTTACACCAACTTTCCTTTGGAATTCCCATGAGCCAAGCCCAAGCCTTAGTGTCTATTGCCTTTAACTCATTCATCTTTTGCTGCCATGCTTGCTGGTATGTTGCCTTTGCTGCCCCCATCATAAGATCTCTAATTAGAGCTCCACCACCAAACTTCTTCTTGAAGTTAGCATACAAGTGCCTTAAGCATAGCCTATGCTCGATCCTAGCTTCCATTTCCTCAAAAACTGCAACCAACCCCTGACAAAATGAAGATAATTTGTATGAAACATAAATAAGACAGACAAGAAAATAATATCACATATGACAGACAAGAAAATAATATGACAGACAAGAAACATATGACAGACAAGAAAATAATATCACATAAATAAAAACATATGTTTACCTTTTGCTGGTCAGAAATAAAAACATATCTGTTTTCAATGCCAACATCTTCCATCACCAAATTTATGAACCACCTCCATGATTCCTTAGTTTCAGTTTCAACCACACCAAATGCAAGTGGAAAATACTGATCATTGGGAACCCTTCCAACAGCAATCAAAAGCTGACCTCCATATCTAGTTTTCAAGTGACACCCATCAACACCAATGAAGGGTCTACAACCATTCATGAAACCCTTCCTACATCCATCAAAACAAAAATAAAAGGATCCAAATCTTGGTTGAATGGAGGATGATGCTCTTTCTGTGTTTATCTTTACAGTATTCCCAGGATTTGCCCTCTTCAACTCAGCTGCATATCTCCATAGGCTAGCATATTCTTGATCTGCATCACCTTCTATGATTTTCTTGGCAATCATCTTAGCTTTCCAAGCCCTAGCAACAGTGATACCAACTGCAAAGGTTTGCCTAATATGCTGTATGATATCAATGATTCTCACCTTCTCTGAAGTTTGAAGCATCTTAACCACAGCCTTTGCAACCCACTTTGAACTAGCTGTTTTGTTATCTAAAACCCTAGCACATGTGTGGGTATCCTTTATAGTCTTTATAGCATAAGTGTGCTTGTGGCCCACTTTGGAACAAAGCATTAAAAAACCACATTTCACTTTACATTCCACTCTCACTCTATACCCCTCATTTTTCACAAATCTTATTTCCCTCCCATTCAAAATAGTCCACTCACGAATTGCTCCCCTAAACTCATCTAGGGAACTGAACTCCATACCCTATTTGAACTTGAAATTTTTATTCAGCTGTTCTTTTTTAAACTTCTCAAACTTTGGTTTTTTCTCTCCATCTGAGTTATCAACATCAGAACTCAACAACTCTTCACTCACATAATCTTCATCATCCTCATCATCCTCATCTTCCACACATTTCTTACTACAACCAGTTAAGAAACCACTAATTATTGGACCTTGACTGACTGGTAGAGTGACATCTATACCTTCAAAACCATCTACAAAAGCAGTGGTTCTCTCATCCTCACTATCGTCCAAACTTTCTACATTATCTTCATCACTATCCTCTGACTCAGACAAATGATTGACACACCTAGGGTTTATTGCACTACCACTAGCATCATGTTCAACAAAAAGTTCACCATCAACTTCATTTGCAGAATGGTAACATGCGAAATCATATGCATCCTCATCGTTCTTAATCTGAAAATGCTTAGGAGCAATTTCAGGGATCCTAGCCCACAACCGAAACGATCCTACATGGTATCCCCATCCACTGACTATGTTGTTAATATGACTAGTGTTAAATCTATCTAAGTGTTCCCCAGAAACTACAGTAGAAACACCACCCCTATATATTGTTTCGTCGGCACTGTGCTTCACAAACTCACCTCCATGTCGAAACACCACATTAAACAATAGTTTTTTCTGAAAATAGAAACAGAAGAAGATGAACATGACGAAAATAAAACTACTTAACATCATCAACATTGCTAAACAAACCTGTAAATCCATTGCTTCGTCTTCTTCCTTGCGTTCTTCCTTGCGTTCTTCATTGCGTTCTCCCATGGATGTCACTTCGTCTTCCTGCTTCCAAACCTCTGAAATTGGGAACCCTAACTGACGGGGGGGGGGGGGAATTTCAAATATTATAACAAGGTTACACAATTGTCCAGTCACACCCAATTGCCCAGTCATCCTTGTCCACATCAGCAAGACAGTAAAAGGGGGTGGTACAATCTGAGTTTTCATTTTATAAGGGGGCGTCAATAAAAAAATATCTTAAAGCGGGTAAAACCAAAACCCGCCCTAATGACAGGGGGGTTTTATATATTTATCCCTTTATTTAATTATTTAGATTAATCCACAATTAAATCTAAATAAACTTAATTAAATAAATAATAACTTAGGATTTATCCTCAAATTTTATTCTTATTCCAACACCTTCCCGTATCACATTATTATATCATCATGCGTCATAACCATCAACCATCACTTAAACTCACAAAATCACACTAAATTAATTAAATAATTAATTTATATTTCTGGGTGTTACATGAAGGACACAAGACTTGAACAAGAAGTCTTGGTCAAAAATTTAAAAGCATATGGTTGATGATAGTGCTTATGAATCCTCGAAAATAGGAGAAGGAAACTCCTATAAAAGAGACAAAGAAAAAAGGTGTGTAGTGTTATAATTATGAAAAATGGGGTCACAATTGGTATACCAAGCTTGAGATGCCTGATAAACTATGTGAAGATTTCTTAGTAGGAAAGCAATCCAGAAAGTATTTTGTTTCAACTATGCCAATGAGATCCTCCTACATACCCGAAGTTGTACATTTAGATGTATGTGGCCTTTTAAGGAGCATACCATTTGTGGAAACAAGTATTTTGTTTTATTTGTCTATGAGTTTAGTCGAAAGTTATGGATTTATATGATCAAGAGAAAGGACAATGCATTCGAAATCTCTAAAAGATTCAAGATGCTTGTCGAAAACCAGAATGAGAAGAAGATCAAAGTTATGAGAACAGATGGAGGTGGTGAATACACTTCTACGATGTTTGAATAATTTTAAAAAATCCTAATGGGGTGAAGTTGTTTCCACCATAGTTTATATTCAGAAAAAGGTGCCCTACCAAGAAGCTGAAGAACAAGGTTCCTGAAGAAGTTTGGAGTGGCAAAAGACCGTCAATGAGTCATCTAAAGGTGTTTGGCTCTATGTGTTACAAGCATGTTCCTGATACTAGAAGTATGAAGCTTGATGACAAGAGTGAACCTATGATTCTGGTATGATATCACAAAACTGGTGCAACATGTTGTTCAATCTAATTAATAAGAAGATCATGATGAGTCTGAGATATTGTGACTAATGAAAATTTTTCCTGGGATTGGAATTTTAGTGATGTAATCAACAAGCCTTTGACGAGCTATGATTTCAATGAAGCAAGTAATGATATTTATGTTGAAGATATTATCGATATTCTAGTCAAAGTTGAAGTAGTTTCTGAAACTCATGACACATTCGAAGTCGAATATGGTGTAGCTAATACTAGTCAAAGATCTCAAAGAGCTAGAGCTCGTTCAACAAGAATTCAAGACTATGAAGTGACTCGGAATGATGAAGTCACGCCTGATGGTGAATTAGTTCATTTTCCTTACTTGCAGGTGTTGAACCAATCAACTACAGTGAATCCTTAAACGATAAAAAGTGGAAGTCAACTATGGTCGAAGAGTAACAAGAAATCGAAAAAAAATACATGGGAGTTAGTCGAATTTCTAGCATATACAAAAGCTATCAAAGTGAACTGAGTGTTCAAGTTGAAGCACAATGTTGATGGGTCGATAGCAAGGCATAAGGCAAGATCGGTCACTAGAGGTTTTCTTATGAGAGCGGAATTAAACAACTCTAAAGTATACACATGTAACAAGATTAGAGACTGTTCGACTAGTAGCCGCCTTGGCATCCAATCAAAGCTGGTCAACATTTCACTTAGATGTGAAATCATAACATTAGATTTCTCTAAAATTAATTTATAGTGGAATCAAATTAAAAACTATTTTTGATATAAAGCTTTTTGTGATTCTTATGAGAGACTTAGGCTTGGGATTTTGTTATTATTCACGGTGAATAGATTAAGATTTCTTGAATCACAGAAAAGATGAAGGAAAATAAGAAGGTGATTTTCGCCTTTTATTCTTATTTTTGTAGGGTTTTTAGATTCTGATATTTATCCTGTGAAAGTTGGTTAACTGAATCAATTATCCGAAGTTTAAGAGTTTAAAATTTTAAGATTAAGGTTTGTAAAAGATGAAGATTGATAAGTGTGTGATTTACTTGTTTATCATATAAATTTCAAACACTTATTTACTTATGAATGAAGTATTATAGAGAATTCTTGATTTATGCATAGAATGAATATTGTCTTGTAAGTGTAATTAATCATATTTGAATTTAATAGGTTTGATAAATTCAAAGTCAAAAATAGGATCAAAGGCCAAGAAAGATGGTGCAAAGGTACAAAAACATGAATGTCAAAGTCAGGAAAAATTTGTAAGACAAGATTTCCCAGACCTGAAACCTCATTTAAGCTTCAACTGTTTTAATCATTGAAACCTTAAACCTCAAACCTCTTTTCGGTATCAATTAATCAATTCGTCCAAACCATAAACCATTTATATAATAAGTAAAATTTAATTAAAAAAATCTTTTTATAATCTTAAGCATCGTTCATATAAAAAACGCTTTCAAAGGATGATGTTTAGACAATGCCTGTAAAAATTGGAAAGTGTTATCTTAATTATATATTATTAACACTTGAGTAATATTAATATTATAATAAATTAAAAACATTGTATAAAAATAATAATATTTTTTTAAAAACTAATGTTTGTTCTTACTTCTCAAAGCTTTCCTCTCGTTGATTCTTCTTTTCCTCTAAGAATTGGATTTGATCCCCAAGATAATCCATGGTTGATAGATGCTTATCAATAACTCATTTCATGTCTTTGTAGAAAAGACAAAGATATACCTCAAGATTTATATTTGCTTCACCAAGCCTACTAATGTACGATAAATCCAAGGTTTTAAAAAACGGTCGCGGTCGCGTAAAGGTTTTCGCGATTTCGGTCAGTATAGGTGTTGCGTTGCAAATAACGGTCATCATGGTGTGAATTAATAACAACATTGCACACAAAAACTATTTTAAGTTCACATCATAAAAACTACTGATACATTTTAAAGAGTTTATGGAAAATTTATTGTTTACATAACTAATCACCACAAAGTAGAACGATGAACACATTCCTGATTATTATTTGCACTTCCTCCAAAGACATAATCAAACAATCCAGAGTTTCTTAGTAGATCAATTTTTTGGGAGTTATATGAAGAATTTGTTGAGGATTGGTGATAATTCATACGAGGTTGATTATAAAATGGTGTTTCGCGGCCGTAACAACGTTTTGTTGTGACCGTAACAGTGTTTTGCGACCGTAACGGCGTTTTGTCGCGCCCGTAACGGTGTTTTTCTTGTGATTTTTTTTTCTCAGGCTTAAAACGGTGAATAACTATTTCAGAAGGCTCCAAAATTGTTTTTCTGCGGGTATTCGCGGTCGCGGACCGCTTTTTAAAACCTTGGATAAATCTTGCCACTATCCATAAAGTTCACTCTGAGTCGTCAAGAAGTTGCTACTTCTCAACATGTATGTACCACCATGGGCAAGGAATCAAAGTTATAAGTTTGGCCATAAACAGATGAACTCCACAAACACAAAATGATGATGGATAGTACCCAAATTTGTAACCCATGTGGAAACATACACATAAAACAGATAGGGCTAAAGGAATGAATTAGTTGAATGCAGTAGTAAATAGACATACTACATGATCTTCATGAGAGATATCAACTAAAGATTTTTAAACTGTCATGGAACCATCAATCTAAGCCCGTTTCAGAGGGGGTGGAATCTATTTCTCGGGAATATTTCCTGACACTCTCCCACCTTTTCGCGAGGTAGAAGGTTAAATTGGCTTCCCAATGGAAATACCACAAACAAGAGAGGCACCCTCATGTTCCCTTCCATCATCTGTAACACCTAAAATTACCCCACGAAATATTAATAAAATCAGAGTAAAATTTCCAACTAAATATTTAAGCGTTACATTTCAACTTCAAAACCAACATATAGCTCATGATATGTTTATAAGAAAATTCGTTTAACATGCAGCGGAATTCAAAATAACATAAAATATTTCCTTTACGAAATGTTTTTCATAAAATAAAACAATTAAAATGAAACATCGTCCCGACACCCAAAGAGACGTATCAGATCCACCATCCTAAGACGAGAAGTACACCGACTTCACTGACCACCACTCGACTTATCCTACTCACATGCACGTTATCCACGAGAGGGTAACATTCAAACAGAAGGGGTGAGATACTTACATTATAAAGAATATATAATAAGAATTAAGCAAGTATCCTAAAGTATACTGCTTCTCAACAAATACTATTCAACAACATCTTATACAACAACTACATATAGCAACACTTCATATACAACGACTACAACAATCATGCATCATATACAACAACTACAACAGTAATGCAATGAGACTCGACTTGACTCTATGCATGTTGTTTTACCCCAAACGTTTCCCTCCCATATTCAAGATGGCGTGTCTCAATAGGTCTATTAACAGTCAAAGGACTCTCAATTGGTCAAAGGGATTGAACGTTTCACCAAACAAAGCCTCCTCCTGAACAATGGATCTTAGACTTAGGGTTTTAAGCTTCCCCAAAAAAAGTGGAATTCCAAAGCCTAAAATGGACTTTATAACATCCCACATACCTTAAAGAATCCTCATGACAAGTTTAAAAGCTTTCCCAACAAGTTTGGCCAGTTAGATTCTCGGATACTTAAAAATCAGTTAACTTGGTCAACAAGTCAATTGTGAACATAAAGTCAACCTTCAAGATTTTGGTCAACATCAAGATTATGAGGTGAAATTCATCATTTGATCAAGATTTGATCATGATTCACCAAGGAAACCTCATAATCATCAAGAATCAAGAGTTACTAAATTAGGGTTTTGTGTAGGAAACGTCAACTGAACTTTGACCAGCCATAACTTTCACATACTTCATCAAAAAATTCCCATCCAAAGCTCATTTTGAAGGAAATCTAGTTCTCTACAACTTTGTGTCTCACAAGCCAAGTCCAAAAATGCTTCACTTGAAAGATATGAGCTAGGACATTATAGGTCTTTTTAAAAGTCAACAAAAAGTCAACCTTTTCAAAAGCTCATAACTTAAAAATGGAAAATGATATGGACATGGGATCAAAAGGGTTAGTTAGAGGACACTCTTAGATTTATAAAGAGTCCTAGAACACCTTCATGGGATAAAAATTGAGGAAGTAATGCATTATCAAAGTTGGGAAATTTTCAAGAGGTGTATGAAGTTAAAAGGCCATAACACCAATTCTTTCCAAATGGGCCTACAATATTTCAATCCAAACTCAAAGATAAGTCCATTCACGACCCAATGACCATATTTTCTGATTTTTATTATTTATTATTTATTTTAATCATTTAAAATCATTTTTAATTAAAATAAATTATATAAAATCAAATATTTGGTTTGAAATTTATTTTGGGATCAAATACATGGTATTCAAAGTGACTGGGATCCTCCAAATTCGTACAAGACCAATTTAGCATGATTTAATTTGATTTTTTGGACAATTATGAATAATTGGTTTCTTCACATTCAAGTAATCCTTAAATCCATCACTAAGGTCCATTCTTTGACCTAAATGCTTCACTACATAACAATAAGAAAACCACAAGGATTGAAAACGAAAGAAAATTGGACAAAGAGAGCACTTCCAAGTTTAAAAAAAAACCAAAAATTTGAAATTCGGTTTCAAGAATTTAAGCCCTTTCTATGCAATTTGAAGGTGGTAAATCGTTCTTGGAGGTTCTCATAACCTATCACAATCATCATAACCATCAAACTCATGCTCCATTGCCATAACCGAATCCCACTTGTTCTTGTTTTTACATTTTTCGATTCTCATACATTTACTTGTTATAAATTGAATTTAATCATTGATTTGTGTTTATTGTGATACAAGGATGCTTTCTGGGTTATTGGCTTGGAGTTTCATGGCCGAAAACGAGTTTCACCATTGTTAGGTTCTAAAAGATTGGGGTTTCTTGATTTAGATGATTTAAAAAATGTTTGATGTTGTCACTTTTGTTAGGGTTCTAAGCTCAAGCTTTTGTTTCCTCGACCCTCGAGTCGATGTTATTGTCGCTTTATTCCTCGACCCTCGAGTCGATGTTGTCACTTTTGTTACCCCAACCCTCGAGTCGATATTGTCGTTCTTACGACCCTCGAATCGATATCATAGTCTTCACTTCTTCAACCCTTGAGTTGGTGCCCAGTGAGTCTGTCATAAGGAAACAAATCAAAATTATATCACCAAAGTTCAACCATACTTGGTTCATTTCTACTTGGGGCATATGTGCATATCCTTTGCTTATAAGTAACTGTTTCAGGCTGAATTCGAAAGCAAGATTGAAGTTTCTTCAAGAGTACAAGATGTTCTTCCCTCTTGACAATTGGTAGACCTATCCAGGGTTCAGAATACGGGGCATAATATTTCAAAGTGATATGAGGTTTTTCATGAACCCTCGCGAGACAAATTCTTCCACTGTCCATGAAATATGGGGCTGTTATGTCATGATTCAGCGAATCTCTCCAAGAGTTTGAAGACACTTGGGCATTTTGGATGTCATGTCTTCTTTAAAATCCTCCTGGATTGATCTTCAAGCAGTCAACTAGTCCAGAAAATGCAAGATGTCACTAGATGATATTCCCCTGCAGAGTTGTTACTCTTTTCTCAAATCAAAGTTTGGTTTGATCGCGTTGTCCAGTGTCAACGGACTAATCATATTGATCGCCTTGTCCCGTGTCAACGGACTTATTGTGGATGGATCACTTGATACCATTCTCTTATCAGATTGCTGGATCTTTTTTGGGTTACAAATCGCTCGATATTGTAACGCCATTAAAGTCCACCGTCGTTGTGGCAAGCCTGTAGTCGTCTGGCATCATTCAAAAGACAGTTTTAAAGTCCACTGTCGATGTGGCAAGCCAGTAGTCGTCTGGCGTCGTTCAAAAGACAGTTTTAAAGTCCACTGTCAATGTGGCAAGCCAGTAGTCGTCTGGTGTCGTTCAAAAGACAATTTTAAAGTCCACCGTCGCTGTGGCAAGTCAGTAGTCTCCTGGCATCGTTTAAAAAGACATTTCTTGGTTACTGGTTACTTGTCACCATTCCAGGGTTTATAGTAGGTCTTCTTTGGTTGGGTTTATTTCCCTTTTCTTTTATTCTCCAACAGAGTGCAAATTTCAGGGTTATTTTTGGTATTCAACCACGGTTCATCTCGAACAACCGACAGCCTATGCTTTCGCCCTTTTCAGATTAACATATGTTTGAATAGGGGCATCTGTAACACCCCAAATTTTCCCTCTCTTTGCATATCATATAGCATATCATGTCACTCTCATATTCCAGCATCTGCATAGAAAAATGAAGCATAACATCCATATCATAACATAAGCTGGCAGTGATTTCACTCCGGGTGTGGTTGTTCAGTTCGCGATTCCCTTCAGATGGACGTTTGACCTAATCTTGGTCAAACTATCAAAAGATTGGTTGAATTGCAAGTTATCTGTATTGGTGGTTATTTCTCAGGCTACGTATTTCAAAGTCGAGTTATGTTATGTGCAGAGGCCATCAACTTACCAGGCATTGTTCATGTG
This sequence comes from Lathyrus aphaca, assembly GCA_963966055.1. Taxonomy (NCBI): domain Eukaryota; kingdom Viridiplantae; phylum Streptophyta; class Magnoliopsida; order Fabales; family Fabaceae; genus Lathyrus; species Lathyrus aphaca. Next base: position 520,641,268 of record OZ014521.1, read on the forward strand.
ATAGTTTCAGATTCGAAGATTCAGGCTTATCATGATTATATGTTTAGTTGCACGCATCTGCAGATTTATTTTCCCAGAGAATGTTTCAGAGGTTTCATTTGATCAGACGCTCAGAGGTGCTTGATCCAGAAGATCGGTGATTTATGTGGAAGTGATGCAAAAAAAAGGTTTTGGGATTAAGACTTCGTGCATGTTGGTGGCAATTGGTCTGTTTCACAAAAATATCGAGTTCCATACCCATTTCTAAATCAGTTTGTACAATTACTCATTAAACCAATTCTCTTCATTCCCTTTTCTACATTTATTTCTAAACCATATCCACTTTCATTTTTAACCATAAATCATAATTCATATTTTCATTTAACTTGTTTTTAATCCCTTTAGCTTTATTTTTCTTTATCCATTTCTTAGATTTATTTTCCTTTATCCATTTCTTAATCTATTTATTTTTTCTTAATCCATCCATTTTCTTAATCCATTTTTCTTATTGCCTATTACCAAGTCAAAAACCCATATTTCTAAAACAATAATCCCAAGCCCAATTTAGCATAAGCCCATTTATTTTACATCTTATTGACAAAAATAAAAAAATAAAAAAAACAAAAAATGATAATATAGAAAATATGATGAATCCAACTTTCACGTGACTCCAAGGCACTTTCTCAGCAAACTTTCTAGGCTGATGCATCAGCCGTTTTCACGTGACTCCAAGACACTTTCACCAGCCAAAGTAACACACAAGAGTTTCACACTCCAAAACACAGGTTTAGTGAATCGAAATGCACAACATGCACACAAGACTCAACATCAAAACGCATAGGCATATGAAGTAAAACGCAGAACAAATACATAAGAAAAATTCAGAAGAAAGAGGATATAACAAAAAGTTTGTTACAGAAAAAGGAATTGATTCTTCCATCATAGAAAAAACGGTGTTGATTGCACCATCTTCATCACCATAACAAAAATCAGTTTCTCCTCTTCTTCATCTAAAGAACAAACCAAACCTTCTTCATGAATATTATTCATCCTCCTTATGGCACCATCATCAAATCAAACGGAATCATCATTCCTACATCACCACAACCATCATAACATTCTTCTTCAACACCACAGAAATGACCGAATCATTATCTTCATCCAAACTCTTCACAGAAAGGACCTGAATCTGAGAATCATTCTTTTCCATTACCAAAAACATAAACCGAGTTTCATTGTCCTTCATCGCCTGCGTAACCGAAACAGATTCATCAATTCTTCATCAATCTTCTGCATCACTTCCGAATTGCTAACATCAAAGAACACACCACATGTTCACATCAATTTAAACCAACATAATTCAGGTCTAAATCATCGCAGAAGGAATTCGAAGAAGAAATAGAAAGAGAAATTCAATGAAATCGTGATTGTGTGTGCACCTGAATCAGATTGGCTTCTCGTCATGGAGGAGACACCATCAAGGCTCCGGTTTTTGAGTTCGCGGTTCTCACGGAGTGAGTGTATCAACTTACATATCGGTTGAGTTCCACGCGCGACATCCACGAGCGATTGGCGAAGCATTATTTGACGGCGACGCTCACCACTAACGTACTCGTTGTTGTTCGTTTTTCACTTACGGGTACACGGATTTTGAACTCTCATAATCATGATTGTGGGTTGATTGTTCTTGTTTTCGTTCGTGCCGATCCATTGGTTTTGTTGAGTGTTTTGTTTTTTCTGTTTGCGGATTCGTAGTGAGGTTGACGTTTAGGCCGGGGTTGGCATTCGCAGTTGAGTGTTGGGAGGATAAGTGACGACGAAGGTGGCTTACCAGAGGTAGGAACGGTGGCACAGTTAGGGTTGTTTGAGAGAGGGAGGCAAAGTTTCGGCAGCTAGGGTTTACGAGGTTGAAGAAGGTGAACATGGCGTTGAGGATAGGAGAGGGAGTGTGTATCGTGTTGTTTCTGAGTTTTTGTTTGTCGATTTTGTTAAGTTTAATTTTAATAAGAATATTATAAGAGAATAAGGTTTGGATGATGATAGGATAAGATTGTGGCAGCTTTTCTGATCTCTATCCACACCGGAGGTGACACTTGTCACCGTCCGGTAGGATCTTATCTTCTTCAATCGCCTGCGTGTTCACCTACCGTATCACTTTACACCTGCGTTTTTTCCAACCATCCGATGATCATACTTTGAGAAGTCCATAAATCGATGCTCCTCATTCAGTCAACAGTTGATCGTGTCATATAACATACACCTTCAAACCTTCTTGCGCCCTTGGGCCTTGTAGGATTGCTATCGCCACCCCTCCTTTCAGCCCATTTCCCTTTTTCTAACTGTTTTATTACTACCTCGCACCCCCCTTTTCTTTGTCTTGTTTTTTAATTTCTTTTTTTTACATAGTTTTGTTTTTAATTCATTAAAAGTATAAAAATACCTTAGAAAATTATATAAAAAATATTTTAGCTTCCTAACTCACTTTAGAGATTTTCCATATTTTTATTTTCTGATTTTATTAATTTCCCTTCTTTATTTCGAATTTCCATTTATTTTCTTTTTCATTTAATTTCCATAAAAACACATTAGCTTGTAGATTTTATTTCTTTCACCTTAAGTAACATTTTTACTCCGTTCTTTTTGCATCTTTGTAAAAACTTAGGAAAGCTTATAAAAATATTTTTGTCACATTTTTAAATTCATTTTATCCATAGTTTTAGGATTATTGTTTCTGTGATTCGTTAATTGTTCTCAAGCGACTTTGTGTGATCATTTGGTGGAGTTTAATTGTGAATGTTTTAGAGCCATTTGGACACATTGTTTGCTATTGGTTGCTGACTTTAGAGATTTAATTTCATAATTTTCTCATGAGCATTTCTATTTGTTTGGTGCCTTGCTTCTTAGGTAGCTTTTCGTGCCTCTTTCTTCCATCCTTCTAACATAGTTTGAGGAAAGCATTTATGCCATCCTATTAGGTTTGCTTGGTAGTTGTTATAGGTCACCTCTAGGGTTTAGATTCTGACTTTGTTGATTGTGGTTGGTTTGTGACCTTCGTTTTTTATTTGTGCATTGTTTGAATCTCCTTCTTTTCATCTTATGGTTCACTAACCTTTGTTTTGTAGGGGGTTATGGTAAGTCATGTGTGTGGGAAGGAATCCCATATATAATTCTTTCCTTCATCTCTTTATGCTTTAAATTTGTGATTGTCTTAGCCTTATGTTATGCTTGTCTAACTTCATCACTCCCCTTTTAGAAACAACTTAACTTATGTAGAGAAGTAAGTTGTCTTCTAACGTTTCTGCTCCTTTCTTGTTCTTCTTTCTTCTTTCCTTCTTCATTAGGATAGATTTCAAACCACACTAACTTTAGGAACAACTTTGCATGATAACTTTAGGATTAAACTTTCCCCACTAGATTTTACCTTCAAGATCCTTTGGTTTCTTCTCTTTCTCATCTTCATACAAAAACATAAAAAAAAAACACATTAATAAGGAAAGAAGTGGCCTCTTGTGTATAGCCTTATTCCATGGGGAATATGTATTCATTCCATCTTGGAATAGTACATTTGTCTAGCATGACACACAAGTCTGATCATAAGACCATCTTCATCAAGAAAACCATAAAACATACTTCTTCATTCTTAATCCCTAAATCATCTAATAAATTCAACAAGTTAGTGAGCTTAGGCCCTGACCCTTGGAAACAAGTCTTGGATAAATTCTCCTTACTTGGTGTGCTTGTTCTATTATTCTATCTTGGAATGTAGTAGCAAGTACACATTCCATGGAAACGAGCTTGAGTTCACTTCCTTGTGCCACACTCATAAAAAAACTCATAAAAACACTGGACAAACGATAAATGTCTCTCCTTCGGGACTTCTCTTCTCATCACCTTCACTATTTACGTGCGAACTTGCTCCTACTTGTCACTTTGCAAGACGGTAACGTACTCTTCGTCCGAGCCTGCAACACCTGAGCATTGACATAGGCAGTTCAAGCTTTAAGACACAAGCCATTTTCCACCCCTAGTTAAGGGAACTACGGCGACTCTGATCCTCACGTCCAGATGAGGTACGTAGGCAGCGGGGTAGGGCCCGTTCGAGCACAATCTTTATTTTCTCTACATTTTCCCCCTTTCTTTTATTTTCTTAGCCAGTTCTAGTTCCTTTTATTTTGCAGCATCTTTCATTTCTTTACCCTTTGAAACAGTTTCTTTGCAAACATGGATCTCGTCGGGTACGACAGACGATCTAGGGTGCTAATACCTTCCCAGGTCGTAACCGACTCCCGAAACCAGTCTCTTTGGTTCGCAGGACCTTTGTCCTTCCTTTCTTTTCTTTGGTTTGTGCAACATTACCATTCCCGTTCCTTCATGATAAAAATGTATGGTTGGCGACTCTACCTCTTTTCTGCACCACTTTCGCGTTTGTACCAGGATGGAAATCCAGGGAGCGATAGATAGTCCCTACGAATTGTTAAAGACACCCCTACAAGTTTCTTTCTCTAACCATACGATGACCCTACGCCCGTCCCTTAATAAATATAAGGTAATGGCTACTTACTCCTTAATAGTAAGGACAATCTTACCCTTGAAAGGAAATAAAGAAACATGAAAGACCAACTTAGGGTAAGTAGCACTTAATTACTTGCTCACTCTTTCAAAACTCTTTTCACACCCCACTTTTAAAGACATTTTCAAACTAAATGCTTTGTATACATCCATACGAGGATCATTACAAAGACTTATGAAAATTTTCTAAACACACACTACACATTTTTCAAACAAGTTAAAGTGAGCTAAGTAATTAAGAGCCCATGGATAACCATGGATATAAAGGGTGCTAACACCTTCCCTTTATATAACCTACCCCCCGAACTCAAAATCGTTTTTAAGGTCTTTCCTGTTCTTTTATACCCTTTCCTAAATTGGATAAAATAAAAGTCGGTGGCGACTCTTGCTATCCGCAACATAGCTTTTGGAAACAAAAACGCCCAAGTCAGAGTTCCCACCGTGTTACAGAACTGGCGATTCTGCTGGGGACTACTAAGTAAAAGAGGGGTTACCTTAGGAATTAGATCACTTACTTGTTTGATTTGCTTGCTTTATCTTTAAGGGATTGTTATGGGGTTACTGTGAGAAAGATCCTAACCCGGATCTAGTGTACCTTAGGTAAGTAGCAATAGACCAAGGAAATTGTACGGCGTATACCGATATGGTTGATCTGGTGGCTATAGTTAGTGTGACTTCTTGGTTGGTAATTATGTTCCTTAAGTAAGTTGAGGATAATATGAGGCTGCCATATTTTTTAATTAGCACTAACTACCCTTTAGAACCTTAATTGACCCATCTTAGCCTTTAGAAAGTAGTGAGATAGCCGGATTTGTTGAAGTCTAAAGTTGGTTGATACTAGATGATACGCTCATTGAGATTCTAATCTTAGGGGTTTTGGTTGGAAAGTTAGTTGCCTATTGAACAACAACCCTTGAGAAGGATCAGTGATATTGAGATCCCTTAGAACCCGATTACTTTTACTAGGACAGGATGAACCAAATAAACTTCAGGGGATGGTACTTTCCTTTAAACCTCATGCAAGCCTTTAAACCTAGGGCTATTGTATGACTTGCTTGTGTGTGCCACTTGTTTGTGATTGAACATAACATCTTGACATCATAAGAATAGAATTCTCACTAACCATTTCAAGGACCAAAAGATTTATCTTTGTTCTTTGTTGTAGGTTATGGCTTCCACTCGTAGGAAAACTATCCGGATCAACTTTGTAGGGATACCCTCCCGGATTAAAGAATTGATCTCAAAACTTCCTGAAAGCTCCGAATTCATCAAGAAGCATGGTTATCTACTTGACTTGGTTACCTCAGGATTTGATGAAGATATGATGAGTGTCCTGTTCCAGTTCTTTGATCCTAAACATCATTGCTTCACATTTCCCGATTATCAGTTGGTGCCCACAATGGAAGAATTCTCCAAGCTACTGGGTGTACCTATTCTTGATCAGAAACCTTTCACAGGCTTAGAGAAAGATCCTAAACCCGAAGTCATTGCTACAACCTTACATTTGAAGAAATCAGACATTTTCCTAGAAAAAAGAAGCGAAGTTAAGGGTATTTTTGCCAAAGTATTGATAGAGAAAGCTCAGGTGTTCTTGGATGCTATGATTTACGATGCTTTTGAGAAAATCTTATCCTTAATAAATTATGATTTGGTATTGTTCCCTAATCCATACCAATTCATAGATGTACACCCCCTCAACATATTTCTGACTCACATTCCTGTGCCTACCTTGCTTGGGGATATCTTGTACTCTCTCCACACTCGTACTACGAAGGCACGAAGAACTCTGGTGTGTTACATACCTCTACTATCAAGGTGGTTTATTTCTCACCTTCCTTGATCTGTGATGAAGAATGAACAAGGTTTGAGGTGGTCTAAAAGGATAATGTCACTTTCTCATTCAGATATTCATTGGTGTTCCCGATCTATGGAGAATATTACTATCATTGACCGTTGTGAGGAGTTCCCTAATGTACCACTCCTTGGCATAAGAGGGGGCATTACCTACAATCCTTCTTTATCACTACGCCAATTTGGTTATGCTCGGAGTAATGGTCCTCATGATATGATTATTCAAGGCATTATGTTTGATTATGACAATGATCTTCAAGGTTACCGTCAAAGATTTATGCGAGCTTGGAGCATGGTAAACAAGATCAACAACAATACTTTGGAACCAAAAAACTCCATCCTTATAGAATCTTACCTCATATGGGTACAATTTCGTGCTCAAACTCTTATGATGCCACATCCTGCTATTCTACCAGTAACTGTTGAGAAAATTGTTAAAGGAGGTGTTCCTTATACCATTTTTTATCCTGACATGCCCACGGATCTGGATGAGCTACAAAAATCTTGGATTCAAATGAAGGAGGAAAGGGATACTTTTGAAGCTCAATTCCATGCTCACAGAGAGAAAGTGTTGGAACTAACAAGGCAACTTCATGAAGAGCGGAACCTCAATACAAATCTCAACACAAAGAGAAAGCATCCACGGGAGACTTGAGTCTCAGATGTTCTTATTTTCTTTACAACTTTTTGTTTTCTTTCATTGTAAGCCCAAGGGGAAATTATATTTTAAACTTACTAATAAAAGTTTTATTTTTGTTTTCCTTTAACAAATTTAAATCCTACGTGGTCCTTGAAAACATTGCATATGCATCTATATACCATTCCATTGCATAACAGGTTTCCGCGACAGTTTTCTTATCTTCTCGCTGTTTGAAAGGAAGATGAGGATAAGATAAGGAAAGAGACAGGCTACTACTGATAGTTATGCAATTAAAGGAAAAAGGTTTTATAGGGTTAATATGTCTCAACACAAGGAATATAAAAAGATAGTTTATCAAAATCAACACGCCAATGTCTAAAACTTCGCAATGCATGTTGGAGATGAAGCTAATCACCTTGAAAAACTCTCCTAAGAAACCCAATACTTCCTCTCCTCGTTATAATCCCTATGCAAGGTGTGCATATTACTCCAACTATCCTGGACATGACACTGATAACTATTGGGAATTGAGGAATAAGATTCAAGATCTAATTGACGAAGGAATCCTCGAGGTTATGCCAAAATACCAGATTAAATTTTCCTATTGTTCATCAAACATCAAAGCAGCCAAATACCCAGAGTGACAAGTTTAGAGGAAGAGGCTTTGAGAACATTTAAATTTTCATTTGTAATTTCTTTTGTCAGCTTAGACACTTATTATTATGTCAAATTTTGTTTTCACAATAATGGATTGCATATGTTTGTCTTAAATTAATCCATTCGTTTCACTATACTTAAAATTATGCTTCTTACTTCTATTTTGTGATATTCAACTCTTGATAAAGTTGTAAGCCTTTAGAGGGAGGATGACGAAAACAATACCATAATCTTATGCAGTATACTTTTGAACAGACTATGCTGACGATGTACACGCATTGTTTCAATTCCTAAATAGTGGAGATATAAGGAAGTTAATCCATAGTCAACCCTTTTGAGCCTATGAAGTATGAGTTTTCATTCTCACGTAAATTAAAACCCTCAATCATAACCTGGGGCAGGGTAGTTCCTTGGTTAACTCAATTATACCAGTTGTCCTTTTTGTACACAACTATGATGGTTACATGTAATCATTAAGTTTGATAGTTAATACCTATCAGAAGAGAAGCACACTAAGTCAAAACCTATGAAGGAGACTTAGTAAAAAAATTGAGACATCCCGCTGACTATAATCTTGAAATAAACAGTTCAGGAAAAAGGAAGGGATAACAAAGACAAAAGAAAAAGAGGTCACTACAAATCCTAAAAAAAAAAAGATGACTGTGTTTTCAAATAAACTGATGTTAGTGTTACAATTCCAAACTCCTTTGGAGCCTCAATACATAAGTTAACTGAACATAGGACTAAAGAACATCACGAAGGATGGGTTGGGTACAAATAAATTTGAGCCTTTATTCTTTGTTTTTTAAACCATGAACCAGGCCACGTTATAACCCTTTAAAAGTCCCAACTGAAGCATGGTTAGCTCAAAAGCGTACTGCTACAAAAAGGTATCCTGACTCCTTTAGGGTTTATTATAAATCTTGAGTTAATATCACAGTTTTTACAAACATTGTTTTGCTAAAATAATTCGTTTTCAAAACTTCAAGACAGACATAAGCATTGCATTTTGAATATCATTGTTTGCATATAACTAAGTGTTCGATAGCAGAGAAGCTTACATGATGAACATTCAATAAACCAAAGTCCTCCCGACAGACAATGTTGCTTCCTGGATTAAAGCCAATGTATACAAGGGGCATATTCATTATCTTCCAATCAAGGGGCATACCATGGTATTTTCCAATTCATCTGGGGTAGTCAGGTCAAGATTCAACAATTCTTATATAGCTATAGGCAGGTCTCCTCATCTAAATTACCAGCGGTAACATTACCGAGTTCATGATGGCAGGGGCATATTATTGTAGGGCATTTTGTTTATTTCTCTTGAGGTAGCACTTTTCTAATACTTCCATTATGGGACCAATAATTCTCATCTTAGAGGCAACACTCTCTTTTCAAATCTAACCAGATCAAATTCAGTTGCAAGCTCCTTAACCATTACCCGGGATGTACACGATCCACCACAGCCTGAAAACATATTCCTCTCGTTACATTGCCTTGATAATTGGTTTCAGCAGAAGCCATTTTGAAAATTAATTTTTTGTGCCAATAGTATCAGATGGTGTCAGTATCATGTCTTCAGATTCAGTCATGAGAATTCCTAAGAGAATTACTCAAGGAAGTCGAGAATATCAGAAGTTCTAAATCCATTGGTTACTTTAAATGAGTATACACTTTCAAAATTGATACAAATTTATTTCTGATTTCAGGTTTACTTTTCCCTTTTTACTTAGGCGATAACATCCATTGATTATGTTTGAATGTATATATGCTTTTGAATATGATTGTTGTTTACCAGAAATGCATAAAGTAATATAGAATTATAATAATATCATTTACTATGGACGATCAGAGGTAGGAATCCCCAGTAAAGTATCCAACGGATCTTCGCAAACTTATCCCCACAGTGTAATCTTTACGGATTTATTTTTAGCAAAGTACTCCAAGTAGCCTCTTGTACTTCCAACTCTATGAGATCCCCAAGCAGATTTATCTCAAGCCTGGTATCCTCCGAAGAATTGACACTTGGTCGGATAAGTCTCTCATGGGAATGTCCGTCTCTTTTATCCCCAGTCAGTGTATTCAGGAATTTAATCTTTCATTAAGAAGTGCAACGAACGGGAAATGAAAGATCCTAAGTACAATATTCCAAACAAGATGGGAACGATATCTTCATATTCCTAAGCAACAAATCGGGATTTATTTTCCCTAGCCAGCAGTTGTTATACAAAGCTACTCATGCACTTCAGCTACATAATTCATACATCATTTACATCATATCATGGCATACGCATCCATAATACATGCGACATTCTCACTCATATTAAGAACATTATGTCATACATGAAAACAATCCTACATAAACTAATCTTTCTTTTTCAGGATGGTTCACAGTCAGATCAACATTACCAACTCCCTGAGACAGTTCAGAGACAATCTATACGAAGATCTAGTGCTGATACTTAGTGCAAGATACTTTCCATAAGCAATTCAGAGATAATCGACACGAGGATTTAATTCTGATGCTTAATTCAGGAAATTGTCCTTGAGACAGTTCAAAGACAATCTATACGAAGATCTAGTGCTAATACTTTCCAAAAGCAATTCAGAGATAATCAACACGAAGATTTAATTCTGATGCCTAATTCAAGAAATTGTCCTTGAGACAGTTCAAAGACGATCTATACAAAGATGTAGTACTAGTACTTAGTGCAAGATACTTTCTAGAAGCAATTCAGAAATGATCGACACGAAGATTTATTTTTGATACTTAATTCAAGATATTTTCCCAGAGACAGTTCAGAGACGATCTATACGAAGATCTAAGTGTTGATACCTAGTGCAGGATATCTTTTTCTCCTTGAGAGAGTTCAGAGACGATCTATACGAAGATCTAGTATTGATTCTTAGTGTAGGATATTTTCAGAGATAATGAAAACAAAGATTTACTCCTGATACTTCAATCAAGATATTTTCCCGAGACAGGTCAGAGACAGTCTATACGAAGATCTAGTATTGATGCTTAGTTCATGATATCTTCCCCCCAGAGATAATTCAGAGACGGTCTACAAAGACAGATGCTTTGGATGGCATCTATAAGCCCATCTACATTTACTCCAAATGGCATCTTTAAGCCCATTCAAGATATACAATCAACCAATAGTATTATTTTGCGCACCGGCGAGTGCAAAGTTTTGGGCTTTAGTGTTAAATCCTCTTCAACCTTCAAGTCAAGAATGACGTACGTGCCAATCTAACTCCTCAGGTTTTAGAAAATTGAACAGGGGAAGCTGTTGTACCCCAAAATTTTCCCTCACATCTTTAAGATGATGTGTCTCAATAGGTCTATTAATAGTCACAAGATTCTCAATTGGTCAAAGGGAGTAAAGGTTTCACCAAACAAAGCCTCATCCTAAACAATGGAACTTAGAACTAGGGTTTTGAGCTTCCCCAAACAAATTGGACTTCCAAAGCCTCAAATGGACTTCATAACATCCCACATAACTTAAAGAATCCTCATGACAAGTTTCAAAGGCTTCCCAACAAGTTTGGCCAGTCAGATGCTCAGATACTTAAAAAGCAGTTAACTTGGTCAACAAGTCAATTGTGGTCAACATAAAGTCAAACTTCAATAATTTTGGTCAACATCAAGATTATGAGGTTAAATCATCATTTTATCAAGGGTTGATCATGATTCATCAAGGAAACCTCAGAATCATCAAGAATCAAGAGTTACTAAATTAGGGTATCATGATTCATCAAGTCCAAAAATGCTTCATTTGAAAGATATGAGCCAAGACATTATAGGTCTTTTTGAAAGTCAACAAAAAGTCAACCTTTTCAAAAGCTTATAACTTAAAAATGGAAAATGATATGGACATGGGATTAAAAGTCTTAGTTATAGGACACTTTTAGCTTTATAAGAAGTCCTAGAACACCTTCATGGGATAAAAATTGAGGAAGTTATGCGTTGTCAAAGTTGGGAAATTTTCAAGAGGTGTATGAAGTAAAAAAGGCCATAACACCAATTCTTTCCAAATGGGCCTACAATATTTCAATCCAAACTCAAAGATAAGTCCATTCACGATCCAATGACCATATTTTCTGATTTTTATTATTTATTATTTATTATTTATTATTTATTATTTTAATCATTTACAATCATTTTTAATTAAAATAAATTATATAAAATCAAATATTTGGTTTGAAATTTATTTTGGGATCAAATATATGATATTCAAAGTGATTGAGATCCTCCGAATTCGTACAAGACCAATTTAGCATGATTTAATTTGATTTTTAAGACAATTATGGATAATTGGTTTCTTCACATTCAAGTAATCCTTAAATCCATCACTAAGGCCCATTCTTTGACCTAAATTGCTTCACTACATAGCAATAAGAAAACCACAAGGATTGAAAACGAAAGAAAATTGGACAAAGAGAGCACTTTCAAGTTTCAAAAAAACCAAGAAATTTGAAATTCGGTTTCAAGAATTTAAGCCATTTCTAAGCAATTTGAAGGTGTTAAATCGTTCTTGGAGGTTCTCACAAACTATCTCAATCATCATAACCATCAAACTCATGTTCCATTGCCATAACTGAATCCCACTTGTTCTTGATTTTACATTTTTCGATTCTCATACATTTACTTGTTATAAATTGAATTTAATCATTGATTTGAGTTTATTGTGATACAAGGATGCTTTCTGGGTAATTGGCTTGGAGTTTCATGGCCGAAAATGAGTTTCAACATTGTTAGTGTTCTAAGCTCAAGATTGGGGATTCTTGATTTAGATGATTTAAAATCTGTTTGATGATATATTTGAGTTGTGTAGGTCATGGGTGTTCCATTGATATAAACATTATGGATTAATTATGCTTATTGTTCATGATTGAAGTTTTGCAGGTTTACCTATAAAAATTAATTCACAGCAAAGATTGCAACAAATTTCGCATGAAATTTCACAATTCAAGAGGTTGAAGACGAAGCCTTTGGCGCGCTTCTGAAAATTCAAATTCTTACTTTTATATTTTATTCATTTGATTCATTTGGTTATCACAAGTGTGCGCTTGGCCTAGTGGCTGGAAACATGGTTTGTCACCTTGAGGGCGTGGGTTCGAATCCAGCCCTCAGCATGTTTTTTTCTTAATTCGTTCATTTTATTAGTTTTATTATATTATCATTTGTTTCAGGATTATTCACACCAGGCGCACATTGCCCAGTGGATGGAGAGTTGACATTTGAGGCTGAGGGCGTGGGTTCAAACCTTGGCTCCCTCATTTTGGCAAATTCTGGTTTTTTTTCTTATTAATTTATTTTCTAATTAACCAATTACTTAAATAATGACTATAATTAACTAAAAACCAACTTAATTATCTTCACTAACTTTTTCTTTAAATAAATCTAATAATGTTTTGCTTTTTATTTTATTTTATTTAATTATTTTCTTTAAAAAATTAGTTTATTAGTTTTTTTATAAATTAATTTGTTTAGGTTTTTCATAACTAACTCCCATGATATTATTCTCAAACCTTAAAACCCTAAAAATTTTAAAAACGTAACTTGTTAACCCTATTTTTTTCAAACTTTTATTTTATTAAACCCTAACCCTAGTTTTCAAACCTGATTTTTCAAACCTAATTTTCTAAAATACTTAAACTTAATTTATTAAAACCCTAATTTCTTTTCTTTTTTAATTGCCTTATTTATTTTTTTACTTAGAAAATTGTATAGTTTGAATTCTCTTCTGTAATTTATTTTGCTCGATCGTTATGTAATTGCTCCTATCTTGTAATAGATTAGGTTTAAAATCTCCGCATCGATTATTATGTAACTGCCCCGAAGCCATATAATAGCGTAAGACCTTTTAAATTCCATCTTTAAATTTCTATAATTATTAATTGCATGGTTAATAATTTAGGGAGTGCAAAGAGTAAATGAATTAATTTGAACTTAGCCCACTAATTATAAGATAAATAACTGAAACTGATATTCACACACGTAAGTCGATCGTTCTACGATCGCCATTTGCACTTTCTAGGGTTCCCCTCTTTGTTGCCTTAATAAATGGTCAAGTCCCTCGAAAATGGGGTGTCTTAAAAGCAAAACCCCCTTCAAGTAAAAACCATCAAGTCCCTTCAGATTTAAAAGATCATAAGTCCCTTCGAAGTTGCCTACAAAATAATGATCTTGTCCCTACGAACAAATGATGATAGTCCCTACGAATTGCTAAAGACACCCCTACAAGTTGCTTTCTCTGACCATACGATGACCCTATGCCCGTCCCTTAATAAATCCAAGGTAATGACTACTTACTCCTTAATAGTAAGGACAATCTTACCCTTGAAAGGAAATAAAGAAACATGAAAGACCAACTTAGGGTAGGTAACACTTAATTACTTGCTCACTCTTTCAAAACTCTTTTCACACCCCAATTTTAAATACATTTTCAAACTAAATGCTTTGTATACATCCATACGAGGATAATTACAAAGACTTATGAAAATTTTCTAAACAAACACAACACATTTTTCAAACAAGTTAAAATGAGCTAAGTAATTAAGAGCCAATGGATAACCATGGATATAAAGGGTGCTAACACCTTCCCTTTATATAACCTACCCCCCGAACTCAAAATCTTTTTTAAGGTATTTCCTATTCTTTTATACCCTTTCCTAAATTGGATAAAATAAAAGTCGGTGGAGACTCTTGCAATCCGCAACATAGTTCTTGGAAACAAAAACCCCCAAGTCAGTTCTCCCACCATGTTACACATGCAGTACCATAATCCGATCTCTATTTCAAGATCCAGTTCCCTTCGGAACTCCCTACCCCTCTTTCATGGCCCAGTATGATCCCTATTTCATGATCACACCCTCGACCCCTATTTCATGGCCACGTACGATCCCTCTTTCATGATTGCACCAACATCACAACAAGTACATACCCCACCTTGGTATGTTATTCAACTATGCATCATGTCATGCAACATCAGTGATATACATGCGTACTTACTATGACTACATCATACAACATTAACAACAACAACTTATACTCACCTATTCATCACAACATCATCCTTCATATAACAATTCATCAAAATGAAAATTATCATTATCATCATGCATTTCTAGCATACACTCATTAAAATCAACTCCAACTATCACCAACGGAGCATCATCATATATCACAGCAATTTTATATATATATATATATATATATATATATATATATATATATATATATATATATATATACATATATATATATATATGTATACCACCAATAAACTTATGTAACTCATCATCCCAACAACAAATCCACAAAATATATCAATTGTATTTAAATTCAAATTACACTAATTATCCCTACAATTAAGTGCATAACTCCCATTTCACTACCTTTAACTACACCATAATGATCCTTATGCCTTACTAATTCATTTAAGTAATTTTTCGGAATTCTTCGGAATTTAAAAGTTTATTTTTCACGCTACAGGGCTCGCTAAGCGAGGATCATAACTCGATTAGCGTCGAACTCCCTGACTCTTTTCGCTTAGCAAGCTTTGCGATTTCTCAAATCACTCTTCTGCGCTCTGCATACATTCTGCTACGAAAATCATGTCATTAACACACCAATACCAGCCAGAATTCATAGTATTTACTAATTTTACTACCTAATTCATATAATTATCAACTAATAATAACAATTTACTCACTAATCAACATCATTCCTCCTCAATCTACCACAACGTCAATCCCTAACCTCAACCTACCAAATTCCCATTATAAAACCCTTAGAATGGAAGAATCCCACCCTTACCTTAAATCTCGTTGAGGAATTCTTCTTTTTCGCAAACTCTTCTTCCTGATTAAGCCTTTTCCTCTTCTTCTCCTTCTCCTTTCACGGTCGTTCTTGCTCTTTCTCAAAATATGATTATGTTTTCCCCTTTTCCTTATTTCCAACATAACCCCTAAGACTCAACTTATGATCTTCCCCTTTTACCCTTATTACTATCACCAATTGACCACCTTGTATTTATCTCCTATTTATTCCATTTATTTAATTTAACCTCTAATAATACAATTACCCGCCAAAAATAAAATTTTGATATCACAATTATATTCGATAATATATATTATTCTTCACACACCACTATACAACATCCTCAATAAAATATTTAAATAAATTCGGGGCGTTACTACTCCCCCCCACTTAAAAGGTTTTCGTCATCGAAAACTTACCTCATTCAAAAAGATTCGGATATGACTCTCGCATCTTGCTTTCCAATTCCTAAGTCATGTGCCCACCGGCAGCTCCTCCCCAAACCACCTTCATAAGGACAATTTCCTTGCTTCTTAACTTCTTTACCTCTCGATCATCAATTCGTTTTGGTAATTCTTCAATGGTTAGATTATCCCTTACTTCTACTTTATCCATCGGTGTCACATGTGACGGATCTGGAACATACTTCTGAAGTTGTGACACATGAAATACATCATGCAAATTGGATAATCTTGGCGGCAACGCCACTCTATAAGCAACAGGTCCAACCCTTGCCGAAATCTGGTACGGTCCAATAAACTTAGGAGTGGGCTTCCTCAACTTCAAAGGTCTTCCTACACTGGTCATTGGAGTAACCCTAAAAAATACATGATCTCCTTCCTAAAATTCAAGATCCTTTCTCCTTTTATCATGGTAGCTCTTCTGCCTACTCTGTGAAGTCTTCATATTATCTCGAATTAACTTCACCATTTCCATAGTCTGTTGCACAATATCAGGTCCAAGTACTACACTCTCACCTGATTCATGCCAACACAAAGGTGTCTGACATCTCCGACCATACAAAGCTTTAAACGGTGCCATTCCGATACTGGAATGATAACTATTATTATAAGTAAATTCAACCAACGACAAGTGATTATCCCAAGAACCTCCTTGTTCAAGTACACAAGACCTCAACAGATCCTCCAAGGATTGTATCATCCCCTCTATCTGCCCATTAGTCTGAGGATGATAGGCTGAACTCAACTTCAGTTTCGAACCCAATGCCTTTTGCAAAATCTCCCAAACCCTCGAAGTAAATCGCAGATCTCTATCTAATACAATATTCAGAGGTAATCCATATAACTTCACAATTACACCAACATATATCTCTGCCAACTTCTGCAAAGAATAGGTACTACCAATCGGTATAAAATGCACTGACTTAGTCAACCTGTCAACGATCACCCAAATGGCATCATGCCCTCTTGGAGTAGTATGCAACCCCGTAACAAAGTACATTGAAATACTATCCCATATCCACTCGGGAAAATCCAACGGTTGCATCAAACCAGTAGGTTTCTGATGTTCCACTTTCGACTTCTGACAAATCAAGCACGCATATACAAACTGAGCCACATCACGCTTCATACCAGGCCACCAAAATATCTTCTTTAAATCCTGGTACATTTTCCTTGCTCCTGGATGAATACTCAAACCAGTCTTATGCCCTTCTTCCAGAATCATTCTCTTCAAGTCAAGATCATCAGGAATACATATACGATCCCGAAATCTAAGTACTCCCTGTGCGTCAACTTGAAATTCATTATTCCCAACTCTTTCATCATTAACCAGTAAATCAACCAGTTTCACGTCCGACTTCTGACCTTCCTGAATACGATCAAGAAAATCATTATTAACTTTCAACATACCCAAAATCATGCTATGAGGTGTTTGTTCACAAATCAAACTCATATCTCAGAATTGTTCAATCAACTCCAACTCTCTCGCCATCATAGACGACATATGCAATGTCTTCCGACTCAAGTCATCAGCTACAACACTAGCCTTACCTGGATGATAATTCAAACTAAAATCGTAATCCTTCAAAAAATCCAACCAACGTCTTTGTCACATATTCAGCTCCTTCTGGTCAAATAAATATTTCAAACTCTTATGATCACTATACACCTTGAACCTCGAACCATACAAATAATGTCTCCAAATCTTTAATACAAACACAACAGCTGCTAACTCCAAATCGTGCGTAGGATAATTCCTCTTATGAATTCTCAACTGACGTGAAGCATACGCCACAACCTGACCATCTTGCATCAATACTCCACCCAAACCCATCAAAGAAGCATCACAATAAACTACAAATGGTTCATCTACTTTTGGCAAAATCAAAACTGGCGCAGTAGTCAACTTCTTCTTCAGTTCAATAAAAATCTTCTCACACTGGGAATCCCACACAAATGCTTTATTCTTAAAAGTCAACTGGTTCAATGGAAGTGCCAACTTCGAAAACCCCTCAATAAATCTTCGATAATAACCCGCTAATCCCAAGAAACTTCTAATCTCAGTCACTGACTTTGGAGCCTCCCATTGAAGTATTGCATCTACTTTGGATGGATCCACAACGAACCCTTTTTCCGAAATTATATGACCAAGAAAACTCACTTATTTCAACCAAAATTCACACTTTGACAATTTAGCATACAGTTTCTTCTCTTTCAATACTTTCAACACTATCTGCAAATGTTCAGCGTGCTCTTCTTCTAAATTAGAGTAAATTAGAATGTCATCTATAAAAATAACAACAAATTGGTCCAAATACTCATGAAAAATCTGATTCATATATTCCACGAATACACCAGGTGCATTAGTAACTCCAAATGGCATCACTACATATTCATAGTGTCCATACCGAGTTCTAAAGGTAGTCTTCTGAATATCTTCATCTTTCACTCTTATTTGATGATAACCCGATCTCAAATCGATTTTACTAAATACACGAGCACCAACCAACTGATCCATCAGATTGTCTATCCTTAGAAGTGGATATTTATTCTTGATTGTAACCTTATTCAGTTGCTTGTAATCAATACACAATCTCATATTACCATCCTTCTTCTTTACCAACAGTACCGGTGCTCCCCACGGTGATACACTCGGTCTCACAAATTTCTTTTCTAACAGTTCCTCTAACTGTTTCTTCAGCTCAAATAACTCGGAGACCGACATATAATAAGGTGCCATTGAAATAGGTCTCGTTCCTAGCACAAGATCAATACTTAATTCCACCTCTCTTTCTGGTGGTACATCTACAACATCATCTGGAAAAACTTCTGGAAAATCCCTCACTACTTGCATTTCCCTAATTGCCATATTATTCGCCACCGACAACGAAGAAAACAGCGTCAGAACTTGCGCCTCATCATCCATAAGCTCTTTCAGTTCTCGAGCGGACAAATAACCAGCTTCGTCTTCCTCTTCACTAGGAGTAAAAAACTGAACCGACTTACTGAAGCAATTAATATGAACATGGTTGTACTCCAACCAATTCATACCTAAAATCACATCCATACCTTTCAACGGCAAGCAAACCAAATCTACACCAAATAACTTACCATAAATCGATAACAGACAATTCAGACACACGAGAAAAGTAATTAACGACCCATCAGCAAGTGTCACAATAACCAACTCTCCTTTCATTGGAGAAACAACAAGTCCTAATCCCCTCACACAATCAATTGAAATAAAATAGTGTGTCACAATAGTGTCAATCATAGGAATCAAGGGAATACTATTAATATGACAAATACCTTTGATCAAACGATCCTCGCTGGAAGTTTATGTCCCTGTCAAAGCGAACACCTTTCCTCCAGTTGCAGCTTTCTTGGGCTTCTGACAATGCATACTGATAAGACCTTGCTCCCCACAATTGTTGCAAGTAACCATGTATGTCTTGCACTCAACAATCAAGTGTCTAGGCTGGCCACACTTGAAACATTTCTTCACATCACTCGTGTATTCACTGACACGATGACCCATCTCACCACACCTATAGCCCTTAAGCGAAACAGGAGCACCTCCCCCACTTGACCTCTTTCCATCATTATGTTTCTGCTTAGCCTTATCAACAGGGGCTGCATAAGGTTTTCCGCGATGCATTTGTTGTTTCCCTCTTCTCTCAGCTAGACCTTTGAAATGCTCAGATCGAGCCTTACTGTCTTCCTCGAAGATCGTGCAGCAATCCACCAAATTTGGAAATCTTCGGATCCTATGATATCCATTCGCCTGCTTAATCTCAGGTCTCAAACCATTCTCGAACTTGACACATTTCGAGAACTCAACAGTCGCCTTGCTATAATGAGGATAAAACTTTGCCTGATCAGTAAACTTAGCAGCATACTCGGTCACCGACATACTGCCTTGTTTCAGCTCTAGAAACTCAATTTCTTTCTTTCCCAGAACATCTTCAGGAAAATATTTTCTTAGGAATTCCCTCTTAAACAGAACACAAGTGACTACCTCACAAATCGCATCCAATCGTTGACGAGTGCCAACCCACCAATCATCAGCTTCAGCTACCAGTTTCTGTGCACCCAGCCACACCTTGCCTCCCTCTGAACACTTCATAACTCTGAAGATTCTCTCGATCTCCTTGAGCCAATCTTGTGCTCCATCAGGATCATACTTCCCCTTAAACTTTGGCGATCATTCTTCCTGAACTCGTCATTTTCACGATCCCTAACATTCCTCGGATTTTGCACAACTTGTGCCATCGTTTGCATAGTAGCGACAAGTGCATCATCTTTTCTTCCAGCCATTCTAAATTTGTCATTCAACAACAATCCAACAACGATTTAGAATCAATAACAACAATCACAATGTTCAACACTCAACAACAACACGATCAGTCAACGACTCTACAACTTGACGACTCAACAACTTGGTCTGACGGACCGGCCTGCTCTAATACCACTTTGTAACACCCAAAATTGCCCCACGAAATATTAATAAAATCAGAGTAAAATTTCCAACTAAATATTTGAGCGTTACATTTCAACTTTAAAACCAACATATAGCTCATGATACGTTTATAAGAAAATTCGTTTAACATGCAACAAAATTCAAAATAACATAAAATATTTCCTTTACGAAATTTTTTTCATAAAATAAAACAACTAAAATGAAACATTGTCCTGACACCCAAAGAGACGTATCAGAGCCACCATCCTAAGACGAGAAGTACACCGACTTCACTGACCACCACTCGACTTATCCTGCTCACCTGCACGTTACCCACGAGAGGGTAACATTTTAACAAAAGGGGTGAGATACTTACATTATAAAGATTAGATAATAATATTTAAGCAAGTATCCTAAATTATACCACTTCTCAACAAATACTATTCAACAACATCTTATATAACAACTACATATAGCCACACTTCATATACAACAACTACAACAATCATGCATCATATACAACAACTACAACAATCATGTAATGAGACTCGACTTGACTCTATGCATGTGGTACCATAATATGATCTCTATTTCGAGATCCAGTTCCCGTCAAAACTCTCGACCCCTCTTTCATGGCCCAGTATGATCCCTATTTCATGATCACACCCATGACCCCTATTTCATGGCCACGTACGATCCCTCTTTCATGATCTCACCAACATCACAACAACGACATACCCCACCTTGGTATGTTATTCTACTATGCGTCATGTCATGCAACATCAGTGACATACATGCGTACTTACTATGACTACATCATACAATATCAACAACAACAACAACTTATATTCAACTATTCATCACAACATCATTCCTCATATAACAATTCATCAACACATAAATTATCATTATCATCATGCATTTCTAGCATACACTCATTAAAATCAACTCCAACTATCACCAACGGAGCATCATCATATATCACATTATATATATATATATATATGTATGTATACCGCCAATAAACTTATGTAACTCATCATCCTAACAACAAATCCACAAAACATATCAATTGTATTTAAATTCTGTCGCTCCCACCAAATGACACCAGGTCAGATAGGGTACAGACGCGAACGGTCGGCGAAAGGAGAGAACACATAAGGGTGAACTGGAAAGACAAGAGTCGCCAGCTAGGCATTTTTATCCCGAAGGAAAGGTAATGCTGCATAAACCTAGAAAGATATGGATAAGACGGTTGCGAACCAGAGAAACTGAGAAAGGGGGTTGGTTACAACCTGGGAAGGTATTAGCACCCAGATTGTCCGCCGTACTCGACGGGATCCACGCTTGAAAGTTTGTGTTTAAAGGGGTAGTGTCAGTGCTATTTTGTGTGCAAAAGCTGGAAAAGAATGTGAGTGCCAGTGCTGGAAAGAAGTGTAAAGCTCAAGACTAGGAGGCTCAAAGAATAATGCTGGAAGAGGGGGAATATACAGAGACCTTTGTTCGATAACCGTTAAGTTATGCCTACGTATCCTCTCGTGCAATGAGGAAGTCAGAACACCGTAGTTCGACTCAAAGAGACTGAAAGATAAATTGACTTGTGAATTGCTTACTTGTCTATGCTCAAGTGTATGACCTGTCTGGCTCAGGTGCAAACTGTCTTGCATTAGACGGAAGAAGCAAGTTCTCGTTTGTGAGTGAATGAGGTGAGAAAAGAATCCCGGAGGAGACGATTATTATTTGTTTTTGGTGTTTTCAGTCTTTTATTGCTTTTTGGAGTTTGTCATAAGAAAATGAGCTTAAGCCTAAACCAAGGGTCAGTAAACTCATCACATCTTCCCTCTGATTAGGGGTAATGAGAATACCTTAAGTATGAAGTAAGCACCTCACACTTAATCACCATGATGTAGGATTAAGATCATTAACTTACTTGCAATTATTTAGATGTTTTTGGAGTTTTTGTTTAGTGTTAAGTAATGAGTTTAAGCCATAATACGGGATTTAATGGACTCATTACACCATCCTAATTGAAGAATAATATATGAGAACATTTAAGCTGAGGAAGGCTCCTCAACTTAATCCATGATTAGGGATTAACCTCATGACAAAACAAAGCCTTTATTAAAGTGGATTTTTAGTTGATGGTAAGATTAATAAGTGAATTTTATGATTTGTAGGACAACTTGAGAGGGACTTGTCCATTAACACTAGGGTTAGTCCTTCTTAACCAGTTAAGGAAGAATTAGAACCTTAATGAAAGGCCCAAGTTACAAGCTTGATGTCTTAGTGATTATTAGGTGAATTGATTAAAGGGTTTAAACACATTAAGGGTTTAAAATTTAGGATTAAAGTTATACACTCCATCCTAATAGAAGGATGCAGGCATAAGCTTAATCACAAAGCCTTAAAACCTTTAAGGTTTAGTCCTTGATTAAGAGATGAGAGGAGAAGACTCAAAGATGACACAAAGGTAAAAATAATGGGGGAATAATCAAACCCTAATTGTGATCATGCTTGGGTGTTCCTAGGGTTTATGAGGCTTGCAAAAAATCTTCAAGAGAAAAGCCACCAAGGAAGAAGCAGATGGAGGAAGGAAGAAACAGAAGAAGCAAAACAACTTACTTCACTTAAGAAGATAAGTTTCTTGAAGAAAGAAAGAGGGGAGGGAGCATGAATGAACAAGCTCACTCTAATACAAAAGTAAAATGCAGCAATGATGCATAAGAGAGATGAGAAGAGGTTATGAGAAGTGAAGGCAAATTCACTTCTCAATGACTTACCACCTGAAAAGTTAGCAACAAGAAATGAAATGAAATGAAAATGAGATGAAATGCAAAGATGAAAACCAAAGTCAGAAGCATAATCATGATGCAAATGATGCTAAGAGATGGTATGAAAGCATGTCAAGAGATGAGGATGATCATACAAGTAATGGAGATGCAAATGAGACATGAAAAGAAGCATGGAAGTTCATGAAAACTTATGACATCAAATGAAAGCAAAAGCATGGAAAATGGATGACGCAATGATTAAAAAAGAGTCTAATGTGTCCTAAGATGTCTTATATGTCATGTGGATGCACAAAAAGTCATGGCAAGTTTATGTATGCAAGCTTATGAGGGGTGAATGCAAATGAAGGCAAAAATTAGGGTTTTTGAACAAGATACAATGCAAAATTCAAAATCAGAAGCAAATGACAAGATAAAAAATTGAAAATAGGATCAAAGGAACCCTAAACCTGTACAAGTTCACTGCCCAAAGGGGGAGACCTAAATCTTAATCTAATGGAAGTTATGATTTTCTCAAGTTTGCTAGGGTTTTAAGGCACTTCAAAAGGAAAAATGCAAAACAAATTGAAAAGAAAAGATAAATTAATGCCAATTTTATCCTAGAAACTACATGATATGAGGAATGCAATGCAAAAAGAACCATCATCAAACTCTTCATGGATAGGCAGAAAGGATTTTTCTAAGTTAGGGAAAAAATATTGACTTTTAAGAACCCTAAGTCCCAAGAAAAATGTCAAAATAGGTCAAGAATCAAAAAGAAATTTGTGTGAAGGGTTTGACAATGTTTCTAATTGTATCAAGATGCAATGTGAATTTTTTGGTGATTTTTAGAAACTTAAATGGTATTTTAATTAATTAATTCTCATTAACTAATTAAAATGAACATTTTAATATTTTAAAAAATACGAATTTTATGCAAAAAATAAAATAAAAAATATTTTTGGGTTTTGAAAATTAATAAAAGTTTGGATAAAAAATTTCAGAATTTTTTGATATAATTTCCTATTTTTAATAAAATGTGAAAAGAAATACAATTAAAATGCAATAAAAATGAATTAAAAGAGATAGTATGTAGATCCAATGGCCTAGATTTGAACTGAAGAAAAGGAGGTTGACTGCGTGCGTCTTTTAAAGGCTGAGATTCGTTTCAGTTTAATTAAACTAATTACATTTAATTAAATTAATAAAACTGAATTAGGGTTAAGTGACTTGATCTGGACCACTCAAAAGTTAACCTAATCCACATCCAATAGTCACGAAGCAAACTGGAAAATTAATTAGGGTTAGGACTTAATCACTTTCAGGTGACCGGAGAGGAGCTCCGGTCATCTTCTTCGGCGTGTCCAAAACCCTAAAACACTCTACAGGCCACCCCACATCAAATCAACCACCCAGAAATGATCCTCTACCCAAACCCCATTCAAATCAACCCTCAAACATCATTTACAAACCAAGAACAAAGAGAATCGAATCAAACTATTTCACGGATGAAATTTTAGAGGACCACAAAATACTCATTTCTTCACCATTTTTAATTCTAAGAGCATCAACATGACCAACATAACATATATTTTCACTTTGTAACAAAAGAAACAAGCTCTGAGAAATTTGATTCTTGAGTTTACCTGAGATGATGAAATGCCAATGTGAGCTTTTCTGGCCTTTCCTTAATGCAAAAAGTCTTCTCTGAACCTCTTGAGACTAATGAGGTGCTTCAAAACCTTTAATGGTGGTTGTTTTGGAAGTTTCAGTTCTGGTATAGCAGGTTTTGCAGTTGGTGTGTGTGATGCTTTTGGCTGTTTTAATGGTTGATTTTGGTTCTATGGAGGGTGTGTGACTTGTTGGTGAAGAGAAAATTGAAGTGTGATAGCTGTGGGAAGAGTTTCGAAGAGATGAAGAACACTTGCAGTTTTTGTGTATCCTGGATTATGGGAGGATGCTGGCTTGTGCGTGTGTATGTTTCAAGTCTTTGAGGTCCACATATTAAGTTCTGATTGGGCAGAGGGTTGGTAATGTCATAGTTTGATTAGTATGGGCAAAGATGCAAAAAGTCATGACTTTGTGTACCATAGGAATGACTCGGGTCAGAGGAAGATTAGGGGCATGGATGGGCTCAGCATGGATCAAGGAAGGCCTTTGGAATGTTTTTGTGCAGCTGTAATGGCTGAGGCAAGTGGTAGCATGGCTCTTGCAACTTTTCCCTCTTTGGAAATCTTTGTGAACCAAGGCAAAGAAACCTATGAACTCTTGGACAAATTGCAGAAAAATGGACCACATGAAGTTGTCATAATGTTTTGAGATCACTTAGCAACTAATCCAATCATTAGAAGTCCCTTTTGCAAAAATTCCATTCTTGATGATTCATGAGAAATGCCTTATGGTGACTTGTAATTCAAAGCATGAAAATGAGAAATCCCTTGGGCAATTCTGAATTTTAGGTCATGTGTGATGTTTGTGTAAGGGTTATAAGTCAAATAGAGGTCACATTTGGCTTTGGAAAGTGTTTTTGCAAACTTCCCTCTTTGGTGCATAAGTGAATTTTAATGATTTTCACCAACTTTGCAAGGCCATAACTTGAGATCTATGATGAATTAGATCAAGCTCTTGTACTTTTTGAAAAGGGAATGATCCAATCTACAACTTTCATGACCAAGAATTTTTCATTTGAAGCATTTTTGAATCAAAAACAGGAGGTTGAAAAACTTTCCCAAAATGGCAATTTTGCATTACAAGTCCCTTTCCCAAAATGGCAACTTTGCAAATGTCTTGAAATTCTTCAATTTTGTGAACTTATAACTTATTCTAAGATCAAATAAAGATCATATACACTCAAAATGATGGAGAAGACCCTTTGGTTGGGTACTTGGGGGCCTCAGATGCCCTGATTTTGCACTGACTTGCTCAAGAAGTCATCTATTGGTCAAATGCCTTCCCCATTGAATTTCTTCATGAAATTGGTATGCAT
This sequence comes from Lathyrus aphaca, assembly GCA_963966055.1. Taxonomy (NCBI): domain Eukaryota; kingdom Viridiplantae; phylum Streptophyta; class Magnoliopsida; order Fabales; family Fabaceae; genus Lathyrus; species Lathyrus aphaca. The sequence continues at coordinate 520,667,469 of OZ014521.1, forward strand.
GATCCTTACATCATATAGAGATCCATAGAAACAAGAATGACCAAAAAATTTGGAGTTATGGCCTCTGAAACCAAAACCCTAATTTTAGGTCATCTGTGCAGTTAAACTTGGCTCTGCTTCCATGCCTTCCTCAGTTCTTGTGATTTTCTGACTTTCTTTGATCTTGGGAGGATATAATATGATGTTTGAACATACATGGACCCTCTTGATATGATTTAAGACCTTTGGAGTTGCTCAGATAGCTCAGGGATTGCTCAGATCACAAACCCTAGATGCAGATGACTTTGAACTAATGCAGTGAAGCAAAAATGCAATATGAGATGATATGATTGAGCTTATGCAATATGAAAAGATCACAAGCCATGGTGTGAAATGAGTGAGGGCAAATTTGGGGTGTTTACAGCTGCCCCTATTCAAACATGAGTTAGTTGTGTAGGATGTAAGCGACGGCTTAACAGACAAACAAGATAACTTGTGGTTGAATACCAAAGACAGTCCAAGATTTGCACTCACTGAATGGAGAAGAAAAAGGATATAGATTATAAAAGGAAGTAGAGTATTATTATAAAGTGTGGGCGATGGAGGACGACCATCGAGCAGGGGACGGCTGCCGGGGATAAAGCAGTGACGGGGACGGCCGACATGCTGGGGAAAATAAAGGGATTATGATGGGGACGACCATCGAGCAAAGAAATAAGACTCTCTTGGGATTTTAAGTTAAAGGCAATGATGGGGAAGGCCATCAGGTTTGAAATGAATGATGAGGGACGATCATCAAAGGTGAAGGACGATCATCTAGCAGGGGACGGCTGCTCTGTTGGGGATAAGATGAGGGACGGTCATCTAAGGTGAAGGACGATCACCTAGCAAGGTACGGTTGCCAAAAGTATCATGACATAGGACGAATGTCGGATAGAAAGAGTCGACGATGGGGACGGCTATCGGATAAGCATGATGAAGGACGATCATCAAGAGGTGAAGGACGATCACCTAGCAGGGTACGACTGCTCTCGGGGTTTATCATGACATTGGACGAATGTCAGATAAAAAGATCAACGACGGGGGCGGCCTTCAGATAAAATGATGAAGGAAGATCATCAAGAGGTGAAGGACGATCACCTAGCAGGGGACGGCTGCTAACATATCGCGACATAGGACGAATGTCGGATAGGAAAAGGGTTCCAATAATGGAGACTCCGCTGGGGATGATGAAGGACGATCGTCAAAAAGGTGAAGGACGATCACCTGGCAGGGTACGGCTGCCGAAAGTATCATGACACAGGACGAATGTCAGATAGAAAAGAAATTTGCTTTTTACTGGCGATTTGCCGAGAACCCTTCTGGGGAATGGTAGACACAGACGAGTGTCTAATTTCAAGAAAGAAAGGGTATAAGTGTTTGACACTGTGTATGGATTAAAAATGCGGACGAGTATCCTTAAGACTACAATACGAACGAGTATCGGTAGAAACAAAATGCCGATGCATGTTCAGAGATGATGGTACGGACGAGTACCAACTGGTTAACAAAGAACACGGACGAGTGTCGAATCTGAGGGAGACAAGCGGTGTATACAAGATACGGACGAGTATCTGTATGAGTAAAGTATGTATGAGTGAGGCACATACGAGTGTTCAACTTTCTGGGGAGAGCATGACACGGACGGGTGTCGGAAGAAGTGTATTAAAACAAGTATTTGATTTACAAAGTGTTTAGGCAACTATGCTGGGGGAGGTGACACGGACGGGTGTCAGGGAACTGTATATATATGTATCTGTCTGTAGAGAATGTTCTGGCGACTTTACTGGGGAATAATGACACGGACGAGTGCCAAAAGGAGCATGTATCTGTATTTGTGAGTGCAAAGAGGATGCTTTGGCTTTCTGCCGGGGAATTTGAGAGGTATTTTGTATATTGTTGATGGAATGTCAGTATTTACAGGCGTTTGATTCAAAACATGGCTTATGATTATGCAATATGTTTGATTTTTGCCGTAATGCTCCGTAGTAAACGGAATGCTACGCTCTGAGGGGAAATATGATGCGAATGCTATTATTATGCAAAGATACCGATCCGGGATTCGGATCCCGTTGTTGTGGAGATTTCCGACTGATCTTGTTTTAAAAGAATATCCCAGCTGGGGATGAGATCATTGGTAGATCTAATGTATATGATTCCGCTTGGGGAAAATAGGTCACTGATAGACCTATCTTGGTAATGAGGAGCCCAGCAGGGGCCTGTGGAAGCTTTCGTCACTCTGTTGTGGGATCTTCAGGCCTTGCTCTTCTGGATAGGAGCTGAAACTCTGCGGGGAGATGATTCCCTGTCTAGCACTTGGCTGGGGAGGAATGGTCACTGAATGACCTTCCTAGGGATGTCCATGAGGATCCTTCTGAGGATGATGAAATCGGCTGGGGAAATGAGCCCCTTATGATGCTGTTTGGAAGACATGTTGAGGAAGTAATGATTTGACAGCTTGCTGGGGAAAAACTCTCATGCCCCATGTCGTACTTTGAATACCTGCAATCCTGTATGACAAAGAAACGTACAAGTATCCCGAGGTATCCCTTACTGGATTCCATCACAGGAGTTTAGACACTCCCGGGAGTAAATATATTTCTTGTAGGCATGTAATTTAGAAAAGACGCATCTACATTTGTGCAATCAATATTTTAAGGACATCGGACATTTCTGCGAATGAAAATAAAATGTACGAGATGAAATGTGACTGAAAATCTGATTTTATTAATTTGTGTGCCCTGATTTGGCTAGTACAGTCAAAGAAACAGATCCCCTGAAATGAGGAGATTGTTACAAAATTGAGAAACAAAAAGGTGTTGGCAATGTTGATGACGCTTCAGTGCTTCCTTTTTGCTATGACTCATATGACATTGACGTTCTTCTCATCCTGCTTTCTGAAGGAGGCTGATTCTGACCGACGTTTGAACCTTCGAAGCTTACCATGTTGTAAGTGATACAGACGAATTCAGAATGCAGTTGTTCGCTTATTCCCTTGTTTTGCGTGGATCGCCCTTTCGGGTTTTCAATCCACCGGGATACCCATTTTTGCCTGAGTTGTCCAATGTGGCTTTTCAACTCAGCGGGTGTACATTTTTTATTCATTTTCCCTTATTTTTTCCCGAGTCTTTTTATTCTGTTTTTGACTCGCCGGGATGCCCTATTTTTGCCTGGACTTACATTCTGTTTTTATGTCCAGCGGGTCATTTTACGCGAAGTATTTTTTAACTACATCTGAATTCACAGGGGACAGGAAATCTTCACCATCCATAGTACTGAGCATCAGTGCTCCACCAGAGAAAACTTTCTTTACTATGAATGGACCATCGTAATTCGGAGTCCACTTGCCCCTGTGGTCTGTATGAGGAGGGAAGAGTCTTTTTAACACAAGATTTCCTACTTGGTATTCCCGAAGTCTGACTTTCTGATCGAAGGCTTTCTTCATTCTTTTCTCATACAGCTGCCCATGACAAATTGCAGCTAACCTCTTCTCTTCGATCAGACTCAATTGTTCGTACCGGGATCGGACCCACTCTGCTTCATTCAACTTGACATCCATCAGTACCCGTAAGGAGGGTAATTCAACTTCAACAGGTAGGACTGCCTCCATACCATACACAAGCTGATACGGCGTTGCCCCAGTGGATGTTCTGATTGACGTTCGGTACCCATGTAACGCAAATGGTAGCATTTCATGCCAGTCTTTGTAGGTGACCACCATCTTCTGCACAATCTTCTTGATATTCTTATTAGCTGCCTCAACAGCGCCATTCATCTTTGGCCTGTAAGGAGAAGAATTGTGGTGTTGGATCTTGAAGTCCCGACACAGTTCTGCCATCATTTTGTTGTTCAGATTGGAACCATTATCAGTAATGATTCGTTCGGGTACTCCATACCGACAGATGATGTCTCTCTTCAGGAATCGGGCTACCACTTGCCTGGTGACATTTGCATACGAAGCTGCTTCAACCCACTTGGTAAAATTGTCAATGGCTACCAGGATGAATCTGTGGCCATTTGAAGCAGTCGGTTCAATCTTGCCAATCATATCAATGCCCCACATAGCAAATGTCTAGGGTGAAGACATCACATTCAAAGGATTCGGAGGCACATGCACTTTATCTGCATAAATCTGGCACTTATGGAATTTTCTGGCATAAGCACAACAGTCTGCATCCATTGTGATCCAGTAATAACTTGATCTTAGCAACTTTTTAGCCATAGCATGCCCTCCAGCATGGGTACCAAAAGATCCTTCGTGCACCTCGTGCATCAACAAGTCTGCCTCTGTCTTATCAACACATTTGAGAAGTACCATATCAAAGTTCGTTTTGTACAAGGAGCCATCAACATTCAGGAAGAAACTACCAGCAAGCCTTCTTAAAGTCTTCTTGTCATTGGATGATGCCCCAGGTGGGTATGTTTGATCCTCCAAGAAGAATTTGATGTTGTGAAACCAAGGCTTATCATCTTTTGCAAGGTCCGCTGAAAATACGTATGCTGGTCTGTCAAGTCTGGATTATGAAATCCGAGGCACAAAGTTGGCAGCTTGAACTTTGATCATGGATGAAATGGTAGCCAGAGCATCTGCAAACTGATTTTCATCTCGAGGGATATACTCAAGCTTGACTGTAGTGAAGAAAGTCAATAACCTCCTTGTATAATCCCGGTAAGGTATCAGATGATCCTGGTGAGTGTACCATTTGCCGTTCGTTTGATTAATTACCAGAGCTGAATCTCCGAACTCAGTCAAAGTCTTGATCCTGAGGTCAATGGCTTCCTCAAGACCCATAATACAAGCTTCGTATTCAGCTTCGTTGTTAGTGCAGTTAAAGGTGAGCTTTGCCGAGAAAGGCATGTGAACTCCTTTAGGTGTAATGAGTACTGCACCAACACCACGACCATTCATATTAACAGCCCCATCAAACATCATAGTCCATTCTTCTTCTGGGTCGGGCCCTTCAGTGTGAACAGGCCCTTCATGATCTTTTGCTTTTATGAACATGATGTCTTCATCAGGGAAGTCAAATCTCATAGGCTGGTAATCATCAATGGGTTGCTCAGCCAGATAGTCAGACAATACACTGCCTTTGATGGCTTTCTGATACGTGTACTGAATGTCATATTCTGTGAGAATCATTTGCCATCTTGCAACCCGTCCGGTAAGTGCTGGCTTCTCGAAAATATACTTGACTGGGTCCATATTTGAGATCAATAAGGTAGTGTGGGTCAACATATACTGCCTTAGTCAGCGAGCAGCCCACGCTAAAGCACATCAAGTTTTCTCGAGCAGTGAATAACGTTGTTCACAGTCGGTAAACTTTTTGCTTAGGTAGTAAATTGCATACTCTTTTCGACCAGACTCGTCATGCTGGCCCATCACACACCCCATTGACTCTTCTAATTCCGTCAAGTACATGATTAGAGGTCTTCCTTCGACTGGAGGCATAAGGATCGGAGGCTCTTGTAAGTATTCCTTGATTTTGTCAAAAGCCCTCTAGCAATTTTCATTCCACCTGACCGTTTGTTCTTTTCTTAACAACTTGAACAAAGGCTCACAGGTTGCTGTAAGGTGAGATATGAACCGTGAGATGTAGTTAAATCTACCTAAGAAACCCCGAACCTCCTTTTCAGTCTTCGGTGCAGGCATCTCCTGGATGGCTTTGACTTTATAAGGGTCAACTTCAATCCCTTTCTCACTCACAATAAATCCAAGCAGCTTACCGGATCGTACCCCAAATGTGCATTTGTTTGGGTTTAACTTCAATTGGTACTTCCTCAGACGCTTGAATAACTTCAACAGATTTACCAGGTGGTCTTCTTCTGTGAGGGACTTGGCAATCATGTCATCCATATAACATTCAATTTCCTCGTGGATCATGTCATGGAACAATGTTACCATAGCCCGTTGATAAGTGGCACCAGCATTCTTCAGTCCGAATGGCATCACCTTATAACAGAATGTGCCCCAGGGTGTGATGAAAGTTGTCTTCTCCATGTTTTCAGGCAACATTCTGATCTAATTATATCCTGAAAATCCATCCATGAAGGAGAACACCGAGAACTGAGCCGTATTGTCGACCAATACATCAATGTGAGGTAATGGGAAGTCATCTTTCGGGCTGGCTCTATTCAGGTCCCGGTAATCCACACACATCCTCACCTTGCCATCCTTCTTAGGCATAGGTACAATGTTAGCGACCCACGGCGGGTAACTAGTCACAACAAGGAAACCGGCATCCCACTATTTTTGTACCTCTTCTTTTATCTTCATTGCCATATCTGGGCGAGTACGGCGCAACTTCTGTTTTACTGGCGGACAGTCTTCTTTCAGAGGCACCTTGTGCATAACAATGTCGGTGTCCAACCCTAGCATATCCTGATAAGACCATGCAAAAACATCCACATATTCCCGAAGCATGTCAATCAGTTACTCTTTTACTGACTTTTGAAGACAGGCCCCGATCTTAACTTCTTTCATGTCTTCTTCTGTCCCAAGATTAACCGTCTCAACTTCCTCCTGATGAGGAGTGATAACCTTCTCCTCTTGTTTCAACAACCTGGATAGCTCTTCAGGTAGCTCATAATCTTCTTCAACCCCTTCATCGGCTTGATTAATCGGATTGTCAAAGTCATACGAAGTCATAGAAGTGTTGTTGTCGGTGTAGTCTGGAGGGCACTCTCTGCAAGGGTTTAGATTTGTTCATTTTAGTGATCAGTTTTATCTTATTTAGAAAAAATGAAGTTATTTATTTTGAAAAACATCGCCATTTTATTTTTGTACAAAAAATGAAAAATGAAAAACAGTGAGCGGAAAAGAAAAGACTCATTTGCAAAAGATATCCTGATATTCATTAATTGATCTTTGCATAAAATACAAGATGGCCCGATTACAAAATGAGTCCTGACATCTAGGGCAAGATGCAGGACTTGATGCATGCTTTTAAAACACAGGAAATAATAATTACTCTGCAGGAGTAACCCTTATAATTTCCTGGGAAGACCAGTTTGAGACATGGTTCCCCGGGATCCTTGGACGTATCCAGCTTTCCAGGTTGCGCTCGTCTTCTGACTCATCTTCCAAACTGTTCACAACTTCCGGGGTGAGCATTCCCCCCCTGACAAACTTGGGCTCTTTTGCAGCCTCTGGTTGATCTTGTTGAGTTGGTTTGTAACCCAACCCGAATCGGTCCTCCTTCTTCTCCACAGGCAGTAACTTGCCCCAGCCTTGGGCGGTACCTTCCTCAACAACCTTCCGGGCTTGCTGATATGATGTGATGGAAATCCCTAGCACAGCAGATGTTTCATTAATATTCAAGGCCTCAAACCCTTGACTCATGGTTTCATGGATCTCCCCATCCATTTCAATGTATTTGAAAGTAGCCAGCTGGCTAACGAAAATATCCTCCTCCCCACAAATGGTAATGACTTGGCCCTCCCACTCGAATTTTAACTTCTGATGAAGGGTTGACGTCACGGCGCCAGCGGCGTGTATCCATGGTCTACCCAATAGACAGCTGTAGGCGGGCTGTATATCCATCACAAAGAAGGTCGTTTTGAAAACCTGTGGGCCAATCATTATTGGCAACTCTATCTCTCCCAGAACTGATCTTTTAGAACCGTCAAAGGTTCTCACTACCAAGTTACTCGGGCGTAATGCCAATCCATCATACTCTAGCTTCACAAGGGCTTTCTTGGCTAGGACATTGAGGGATGACCCTGTGTCTACCAACACGTGAGAAAGAAATGCACCCTTACACTCCAAGGTAATGTGCAAAGCCTTGTTGTGATTGTGACCTTCCGTTGTCAGATCAGTGTTGGTAAATCCTAGTCCATGACTAGCGTTGACATTTCCAACCACAGCTTCTAACTGATTGACAGTAATCTCCTCCGACACATAAGCTGCGTGCAGGACCTTTAATAGTGCGTTCCGATGAGCCTCAAAGCACATTAGCAATGATAGTATGGAGATTTTGGAAGGCGTTTGGTGAAGCTGGTCCACCACCTTGTAATCACTTTTCTTTATGATTCTCATGAATTCATCAACCTCTTGATCAAAAGGAGTCTTCAAAGCTTCTTTAGCAACTTGTTCTTCTTGCACCATGCTCTTCCCTTTTGCCTTGGCAGCAGCTTCTGCTTCAGCAATGGGTCTTGGAATTTGCGAGGCAAAGAGACGTCCACTTCGAGTGAAGCCTCCGCCTCCCCCCACATTGTCTATCTGAGGTGAAGAAGTTGATGATTCTAAAGTGATTTTCTGCCCCTCGCAGTATAGATCTGAGCCGTAATGCCAAGGGATGGCATTATTGCTTTCGTAAGGAACTGGCCCAGGCACTGCGATAGTGACTGGACTGATAGCAACTGCAGAAGGGACCACAATGGTGTGTGGATCATAGTATATGGTAACTGGTGCTCTGACAGGAGTAGCATTTTGTGAGTTGTTGGCAGGAACATTTGCAGGATCATAGTATATCGTAACCGTTGAGACACTTTCATTAATTGCTGCTGATGTTGTAGGAGGCACTGTTGACTGGATGGGTGTTGAAGTTGTAGCAGGAATGGTGACTGAACTTGCATCCTTTGAAGTGATTGATTGAGCAGTTGTTGGAGTTGTAGTAGAATCTGTTGGAACAATGGTTGCTGACGTTGTAGGAGTATCTGTGATTGTTGGTGAAAGGATTGTTGGAGTTGTAGTCGCTGTTGTCGTAATCTGAAGGATACCATCCTTAATAAGACCATCTACGCTGTTTCTCAGCCTTTCACACCCATTGACGGCAATATTGCAATATCCACAGCCAAGCTCACATCCGGGGAACACTTGGCATTCTAACAGCTGAGCTTTGATCTCAACCAGAGGTGTTCGGATCTGTGCAACACTAGTAATCAACGTGGATGATTTGCCTTCCTCAATAGCATTAATCCTAGGCCCGTTGTGACTAGGCATTGGATTTCTCGTGACATTTGGAGGAGGTGCAAAGTTGAGAGATTTTGAATCCACCAGATCCTGGACTTTCATCTGTAGGGCCCTGCATTTTTCAGTATTATGCCCCGGTGCGTTTGAGTGAAATGCACATCTAGCATTTGCATCATAGTTCTTTGGCATATTGGTGGGATCCGGAGGTGCCAATGTCCTTAACTCAACTAGGTTGAGCTTCAGGAGTTGTGGCAAGAGTGCAGCATACGACATTGGAATTGGGTCAATTACTCTGTTTGCCTGTGATGGCCTTTGCTGGAAAGGACGCTGTTGTTGGTTGTTGTTGTTGTACGACCTTTGTTGCGGATAATGAACTTTTTGTTGATGTAAACACCCCAAATTTGCCCTCACCCATTCACACCATGGCTTGTGATCATTTCATATGCATAAACTCAATCATGCCATCTCATATCCCATTTTTTATTCACTGCATAGATTCTAAGTCATCTGCATCTAGGGTTTGTGATCTGAGCAATCCAAGAGCTTCTTGAGCCACTCCAAAGGTCATCAATCATTTCAAAAGGGTCCATGTATGTTCTAATATCATATTATATCCTCTCAAAGTCAAGAATGCCAAAGAATCACAAGAACTGGGATTGGTGTGGAAGCAGAGCCAGGCTTGACTACACAGATGACCTAAAATTAGGGTTTTGGTTTCAGAGGCCATAACTCCAAATTTTTTGGTCATTCTTGTTTCTATTGGTCTCTATATGGTATAGGGAGTATGCATATCAATTTTCATGAAGAATTTCCATGGGGAAGTCATCTGATCAAGAGTTGACTTTTCAAGCAAGTCAGTGCAAAATCAGGGCATCTGAGGCCCCCAATGACCCAACCAAAGGGTGTTCTTCATCATTTTGATTGTATATGATCTTTATTTGATCATAGAAGAGGTTGGAAGTTCACAAAATTGAAGAATTTCAAGTTTTTGCAAAGTTGACGTTTTGGGCAAGTTTGACTTTTAATGAAAATGTCATTTTAAGCAACTTTTTCAACCCTTACTTTTTGATTCAAAAAAGCTTAAAATGGAAAAACTTTGGTCATGAAAGTTGTAGAATAGATCTTTCCCTTTTCAAAAAGTACAAGAACATGACCTAATTCATTTTGGATCAAAAGTTATGGCTCATCAAAGTTGGCAAAAATCACTAAATTTCAAGTTATGCACCAAATGGAAAACTTGCATTTTCTCATGCCAAGCATTCTATTGACCTCAAAATGACTTCTAAACTTCATCACAAACATCACACATGACCTAAAATCAGAATTGGCCCAAGGGATTTTTCATTTTTTGTGCTTTGATTTTCAAAGATCCTTAAGTCATTTTCCATAAAGGTACAAAGAGGGATTCTTGGCAAAATCATCCTCCCATGAATTGTGTGATCACCATTTGGTTTCTATGCATTGCCATGACTAAATGAAGTTCCATACATCAAAATTCAGCAAGAATCATCTCATGTACATAGCACAAAATCACAAGAAAACACAAGTGGGCAAGTGGCAAGATCTAGCATAGCTCATGATCCACATGCTGCAGACATTCACAAGCAATCTAAGGGTCATCCTTGACTCAAGTAGAAGCAAGACAAGCCCTTAGACAGCTGCTGCCATAGCCCATGCTGCAAGTACCAATCACCTTGACTTTTTGGCCAAAACCCCCATACTCTTGGAACAGTAAGCAGCCACCTCTACTGACCTGCTCCACAAGCTACTCATACATCTTGGGAGTGTTATAGCAAAGCATTGGTCATTGAAACAAGAGAGAACACAGCCTTCACAAAAATCTGTCAAGAACTCCTCTTCTTCGAATCTCATTTTCCAGCCATCAAACATCCAATTTCTCTTCACCAATAAATCATACACACTAAAGAGGACCAAAATCCACCATTGAAGTAGCTTGAAACCTCACAAATCCTGACTGTGGAATTTGCTGCACCAGAACACTTCTTCTCAAATCAGCCATCCACAAGAACTCTGAAGCATCTCATTGAGTTCAAGAGGGTCAAAGAAGTTCATTTGCACTAGTGGGAGACTCTAGAAGCTCACCATTGAAGCTTTCCAGCTCAGGTATGGCCAAGAACTCTTTTTCACAGAGCTTGCTTTTCTTGCTATAAAATGGAAGTGTGTGTTGTGCTGATCATGATGATGTCCTTAGAATTGAAAATAGTGAAGGAATGATCATTTTATGCTTCTCTGAAATATTGCCCGTGTTTGAGTTTGAGCTTGTTCTTCTTTGTTCATGGTGGATAAATGGTTTTTAGGGATGGATTTAGGTTTAGTTTGAGGAGGGGAAGGTTTCTGGGCATTTAATTTGACTGGGGGTAGTCTGTAGAAGAAGCTAGGGTTTTGACCCTGCCGGAGAAGACGACCGGAGCTCATCTCCGGTCGCCTGAGGGTGATTAGGGTTAAGCCTGACTAATTACGTAACTTTAAATCCTGTCCCTTAGATGCTGCTTCCCGCGCGCTTGTGAACGGCCCAGATGCATCCATTTTGCCCTAATCTCCATTAACTTAATTAATCCCATTTAATTAATTCATAAAACCTGATTTAAGCCAGAGATGATCCTGACCCTTGATTCACGCGCCAAGTCAATAGCTTCCTCCCAACTTTGAATCTGATGCGTTGGATTGGCATACTTTTCATTTAATTCAATTTTTATTTCATTTTATTTCATTTCTTTTCTCCAATTTATTTAAAATAGCAAAAAATGTTTAAAAATTATGAAAATTTTTGTCAAGGTTTTCATTATTTTTCAGAACACAAAAATATTTTTATTTTTATTTTTCGCATTTAAAAAGTATTTTTAAATATTTAAAAGTTTATTTTTAATTAATTAATGAGAATTAATTAATTAAAAATACTCTTAGGTATTTAAAAATCACCAAAAAATTCATGAAACTTGTAAAAACATTTAGAAACATTGTCCAACCCTCAAACCAAATTTCTTTTTTGATCTTGATGCATTTTGATAATTTTCTATGGAATTAATTCATTTTCAAAGCATTATTTTGATCCAAACTTCCAAAAATAATTTCTGCCTAACCATTGAGAGTTGGACTTTGATTCTTTTTGCATTGTGTTTAGCATATCATGTAGTTTGTGAGATTAAATTGGCATGAATTGATCTTTCATTTTCCATTTGTTTGGCATTTTTCTTGTTAAGGTACAATAAAAACCCTAGAAATTTTAGGAAATTCATAACTTTTATTAGGTTAAGAGTTGGAACTTCTCCTTTGGGCAGTGAGTTAGTGTAGGTTTAGGGTCCCTTTGAATGCATTTTCAATTTTTTATCTTGATGTTTGCTTCTGATTTTGGTTTTTGTTTGATGCATTGATCATAAACCCTAATTTGGGCTTCCATATGCATCCCTCTTGCATTTTCTTGCATACCTTGACTTGACATAGCATTTTGTGCATCCATTTGGTTCATTGAGAATCTTAAGACATATTAGAAGCATGTTTGATCATTACATCTTGCATTTGCCATGTTGTATGCCATTTGCACTTCATAACTTTTCATGTTTGATCATGGTTCTAAGCATGCCTCTCTTGCATCCATATGCTTGTTTGATCATCTTCATGCCTTGACTCATGTTTGCATCATCCCATGGCATCATTAACATCATGTATGTGCTTCTGGTCTTGATTTGAATCATGTCATTTCATCTCATCTTGCATTGCATTGCATTTCTTTCACTAACTTTTCAGGTGGTAAGTCACTTTGAGAAGTGAATTTGCCTTCACTTCTCATAACTTCTTTTCATCTCTCTTATGCATCATTTCTGCATTTTATCTTGTGTTTGAGGTTGAGCTTGCTCATCCTCCTTCTTCTTACCTTCTTTCTTCAAGTGACTTGACCTCTTGAATGAAGCAAGTTACTTTGCTTCTCCTTGTTCCTTTCATCTGCTTCCTGGTGGTTCCATTGAAGACTTCTCTTGCAAACTTCACAAACCTTAGGAACAACCAAGCATGACAATAATTAGGGTTTTGATTAGTCCCCCACTTGGTTTTACCTTTGTGTCTCTTTGAGTCTTCTCTTCTCATCTCCTAATCAGGGACTAAACCCTAAAGGCTTTAAGGCTTTGTGATTAAGCTTATGCCTGCATCCTTCTATTAGGATGGAGTGTATAACTTTAATCCTAAGTGTTAAACCCTTAATGTGTTTAAAATCCTTTAATCAATCCATCTAATAATCACTAAGACATCAAGCTTGTAACTTGGGCCTTGCATTAGGGTTCTAATTCTTCCTTAACTGGTTAAGAAGGACTAACCCTAGTGTTAATGGACAAGTCCCCCTCAAGTTGTCTTACAAACCCTAAAAATCACTTCATCATCATATCATTAAATAAAATCCACTTAATAAAGGCTTTGTTTTGTCATGAGGTTAATCCCTAATCATGGATTAAGTTGAGGAGTCTTTCTCAGCTTAAACATTCTCATCTATCATCCTTCTATTAGGATGGTGTAATGAGTCTGTTTAATCCCTGATTATGGCTTAATCTCATTACTCAACACTAAACAAAAACAACAAAAACATCTAAATAATCACAAGTAGGTTAATGATCTTAATCCTGCACCAAAGGTGATTAAGTGTGAGAAGCTGACTTCACACTTAAAGTATTCTCATTACCCCTAATCAGAGGGAAGATGTGATGAGTTTACTAAATCCATTGGTTTAGGCTTAAGCTCATTAATCTATGACAAACTTTCAAAAGCAATAAAAGACTGAAAACTCAAAAACAAACAATAATCGTCTCCTACGGGATTCTTTTCTCATCTCATTCACTCATAAACGAGAACTTGCTTCTTCCGTCTAATGCAAGACAGTTTGCACCTGAGCCAGACAGGTCATACACTTGAGCATAGACAAGTAAGCAGTTCATCAGTCAATTCATCTTTCAGTCTCTTTGGGTCGTACTACGGTGTTCTGACTTCCTCATTGCACGAGAGGATACGTAGGCATAACTTAACAGTTATCGAACAAAAGTCTCTGTATATTCCCCCTCTTTCCAGCTTTATTCTTTAGCCTCATTGTCTTGAGCATTTCATCTTGGTTCTTACACTGACACCTCACTTATACACTTCACTTTCTTTTACACTGACACCTGTACATTCTTTCCAGCTCTTTATGCACAAATTGCACTGACACTACCCCTTTAAAACACAAATCTTTTAAGCGTGGATCCCGTCGAGTATGGCGGACAATCTGGGTGCTAATACCTTCCCAGGTTGTAACCAACCCCCTTTCTCAGTCTCTCTGGTTCGCGACCGTCTTATCCATGTCTTTCCAGGTCTATGCAGCATTACCTTTCCTCCGGGACAAAAATGCCTAGCTGGCGACTCTTTTCATTCCCCGTGAGTTCACTCCTGTGTGTCCTCGCATCCCTCTTTCGCCGACCGTTCGCGTCTGTACCTTTATCTGGGCCATTCCCCATTTATCGGGAGCGACAACTTGGCGACTCTGCTGGGGACCCTTATACTGCAACCAGGGCTTCTGGTTCTTTTTGTGGGTTCCTCCTAGCGCTTGATTGATTTGTGTTTACTGGGGTGTTATGTGCTATTTGTGCTTGTATCTGTATTTATTTTTGCTTTATGTACAGTTGTTTTATTGCTTTCTTTATAGCTTTACATATACCATACTGTCATACTGTGCTGGCTGGATCTGTTTTGTTGCTTTGGTGGGTGGGTGTTCTATTGAGAGTTGAGGTCCTATACCTGGGACCTGAGTGACACCTAGGCTAGAGTGGTTCATGTTCTTTCCCATTCCATTTCGGTCTGGTGCGGGAATATGAAACACGATTCAGATATGGGTTTCTTCTTGAGAACTCTGTGCTGCAGATTTCCTGTAGTACTAGGGCTATCTGGGAAGCCTGCTAAGTCTGGATGACCTTTAGTATTGACCTTCAGAAACTGAGGTGAATTAGAGGAGGATCTTTTATGGTTATTGTAAACACTGTACCTCCGGGTTAGAAGTGTTTACACTTCTCATAACTGATCCAAGTCTGAGGATCTTTGTTTTAGAACATCACCTGTGAGGGGGTTGGGCTGTTTACAGGTTTGCAGGTACCCTTGACCTCAGCATACCCTGTTACTTTGTTTGATTAAGAGTACTCCATGTTGGAACAGTTCTTGTGATTTTTAACCCTGGACATGTGACTCTTTATTTGAGTCCCCCACCCTGGTTACTGGACTTATGAACCTCCATCTGGATTTCTTGAATACATGGACCTATATCAAGGCACTTAATCAGATCCAGCTCAGTCACAAACCCTTGCACATCATTTGCATACATCCTCATTGCATCATTTTAACATGTGTTTATTTGTTTTTCAGGGTATCCATCCTATATTTTGGCTTGGTTTTGACCCCTTCTTCAGCATAGACCTATCTTCATCAGTGCTTACTTCAGTTACCTGCTTCAGTCACCTGCATCACCAGTCTCAGCCTGTCAGTGGCCTATCTTCAGTGTTATTCTCAGCACCTGTCTCAGCAACATGGCACCTAAGAAGAGTAACATCTCCTATCATTTCTTTGAGCCTGAGTTGGCTAGCATCAGGAAGATTCAGACCCTGATTACTCCAGACCATATACCACTATTCAGAGAACATTATGGAGGAATCCTTGATGTGGTTATGGATTTGGACCCTTCACAGAGAAGCTTGATTCATACTTGCCTGCAGTTCTATGATCCCCCTCTGAGGTGCTTCACCTTCCAGAATTTTCAGTTGGGACCCTTGTTGGAAGAGTATTCATCACTGATTGGTGTACCTATCAGGGGTGGAATCCCCTTCAACCCTGAGATGGCTTTCCCTAGTAATGAGGAGGTAGCAAGGGCATTATATCTGGAACCAGTTCTGATTGGGCAGAATATGACTACCAAAGCTGGAGTCTCTGGTTTTCATCTGGATTTCTTGATTTCTCAAGCTATTCTGAAGGCCTCCTTGGGGGAGTGGAAGGCAGTCCGTGCTCTGTTGGCCCTTAGCATATATGGGGTCATACTTTTTGCAGATGAGCCTAGGTTTGTTAGCAAGAATGCAATCCATCTTTTCATCCTGAGGAACCCAGTGCCCACCTTGCTGGGGGATCTTTACTACTCTGTTCATCAAAGGAATGAAAAGCAAATGGGAAGATTAGTAAGATGCTGTGCTCCTTTGTTCCATACTTGGTTGCTCAAGCATTTGCCAAAGACTGATGCATTCTTGAACCCTCACCAGCAAAAGAACTGGGCTAGGAGGCTTGTTGCTTTAACCTCAGATGATATCAGGTGGTGCACTCAGAGCACCAAGGGCAGAGACATCATTGCTAGTTGTGGGCAATTTCCCAATGTGCCTCTGATTGGAGTGAAGGGTTGCATCAATTACAACCCTCTGCTATTCAAAAGACAACTAGGCTATGCATTAGTCCATCCTCCTAGGGTACAGGATCTGGCAGAGACCCTTTATTGTGAGAACAAGCCCAATCTGGCTATTGTCAGGCAAGCATCCTGGGCCTGGGACAATGTGCAGACTAAGGGGGTAACCATTCTTGGAAGATGCAATAATGTGGCCTCAGCCCAGTACTATGAGTGGTCTCATGCCAGGGCTCAAGTTTCTGGGATGCCCTTCACCCTTGAAGATGTGCCTGGACCTTCCACAGCACCACCTCCAGCAACTGTCAGCTTAGAGGAGTTTGAGAAATTGAAAGAGAGAAATGAGAATCTGACTCAGGCTCTACAGAAGACCCTCTGGGAGAGGAGTAATGGTCGCTTGGACATTGAGAGGTTAGAAAAGCTAAAGGTGGAGCATCTAGCTAGAATTGAGAAGTCTGAAGACTACATTAAGAAGTCCAGGGCAGGAGAGCTGATCTTGAAGAATGCCTGCAAGGAAGCTCAGTTCCAGAAGGCCAGGACTGATTTGTATCTGAAGGAGAGTCAAGCTAGGTGGGTCAGAATCACCGAAGCCCGTACTCAGGAGGATAAAAGGACTCAGGATAAGATTGAGCAGATGGAGGCTAGTGCAAAAGAGCAACAGGAAGCCCTGGCAGCAGCCCAGAGAGAGATCTCAGAATTGAAGATTAGAGCTGGTGTAAAGAGGTCAAAGGACCAGAGTCGACACAAGAAGCTAACTGCAGCTGTTACTACAAGGAATCTCCTCATCAGGAACCTCACAGAGCGTCCGGCTGATCCTGTGACTGAAGCACTTCTAAAGGAAGTTCAGGAGGATGAGTTTGGTATTGGTGTCTGACCTTTTGCTTGTTGTTGCTTTCATTTCATGTACTTTTCTTATGTTGTATTTTTGACCCCTCAGAGGGCATGTATTGTAAGAAAACAAACTATGTACCATTTACCTTTTTGTAATATATGTTGGTTTGTTTTATCTGAGTTCTTTCAAAGCAACATCAAAAGCATCTTCTTCAAGGGTCTGGAAAGGTCAAAACCAAGTGCCAAGCCGGATACCTTGGAAACAAATAAGCATACTGCATTGCATACTAACCTTTTGTTTTGTTTTGTAGGTTTTCGTTTTATTGTTACTAACTTTGTTGTGACTTCAGGAACTATTGCTCGACGTCGAGGGTTTCCACTCAACCGTCCACACAGATATCCCACCCGCAACAATCTTCCGGGCATACAAATGGACCAAGTACAGCAGGACCTTACAGAGGTCAGGAATCAAATGGCCAACGAGAGGTTGGAAATGAGGAATCAGATGACACAATTTATGGAGGTGATGAATAATATGGCTCAAAGCCAAGAGAGGTTAAGAGCACTGGTAGAGGGGAGGAATCAGGAAGACCCTCATCTAGGGACTGTTAGGACAAGCAACAATGAAAGAGTTCAACCTCATGTTAATCCCCCAGTCTATGGACCCCACCTGCATCCAGAGATCAACATCCCTGTTAATGTGCAAGGGACTGCCACTGCAGGTAGAGTGCTGCAAGAAGACCCCCAGGAAGATCAATTCACAGTGATGGGAGTTGGGGAGGAAGCCTATGACAGAAGGCTAGATGAGATTGCTGAGAAACTAAGGTCCCTGGAGTCCCAGAATTCTTTGGGCTTTGATGTTATGGACATGGGTCTAGTGGATGGGGTCAGGATTCCCCACGAATTTAAACCCCCATGTTTTGAGAAATACAACGGGACTTCCTGTCCCCGGACCCATTTACAGTCTTTTCTGGGGAGGCTGAAGGCATATACCATGGACGAAAAGCTATGGATGTTTTATTTTGAAGATAGCTTAACGGGAGCTTCAAGGGAATGGTACTCTCATCTGACCAGAGCAACCATTAGATGCTGGAAGGACCTGGCTGAGGCCTTTATCAGACAGTATCAGTACAACTTGGATATGGCTCCCAACAGGACCCTCCTGATGGGGATGTCACAATCATCCAGGGAAAGCTTCCGAGAGTACGCTCAAAGGTGGAGACAGCTTGCTGCTGCTGTCCAGCCACCCATGTCGGAGAGGGAGATGGCTGATATGTTTATGAACACCCTCCAAGGGACATACATTGACAGGCTGGCTGCCTTTTCTTCCAC
Organism: Lathyrus aphaca; assembly: GCA_963966055.1. Classification (NCBI taxonomy): domain Eukaryota; kingdom Viridiplantae; phylum Streptophyta; class Magnoliopsida; order Fabales; family Fabaceae; genus Lathyrus; species Lathyrus aphaca. Next base: position 520,685,966 of record OZ014521.1, read on the forward strand.
TAGCTTTGCTGATGTAGTCATAGCCGGGGAAAGAATTGAGAGCCTATTAAAAATGGGTAAGATTTCTGACAACGGTGCTAGCTCATCCAGCAACCCAAGAAAGCCTTTTGTGGGCCCAAGAAGAACTGGTGAAACCAATGCTATCCATACCAGCAGGGGCAGACCCCAATATGTTCATAGGTCTGTGGCAGCAGTCACCATTCCCGCTCCAATTCATCCTCAACCAGTTTATCAACCTCAGCAACAGAATTACCAGCAACAAACTCAGTATCCTCCTCAGAGAAATTATAACAACAGCAACACCAACAACAACAATCAGCAAAGACCATTTCAACAGAGACCTTCTCAGGCCAATAGGGTGATCGATCCGATCCCTATGCCCTATGCCACATTACTGCCACAACTCCTGAAACTCAACCTGGTTGAGCTAAGGACACTGGCACCTCCAGATCCTGCCAGTCTACCCAGAAATTATGACGCCAGCGCCAGATGTGCTTTTCACTCAAATGCACCTGGCCATAGTACGGAGAAGTGCAGAGCCTTGCACATGAAGATACAAGACTTGGTAGACTCCAAAGCTCTGAATTTTGCACCACCACCAAATGTTAACAAGAACCCTATGCCACACCATGGTGGTCCCAGAATCAATGCTATTGAAGAAGACAAGTCGTCTTACTTGATAACCAGTGTGGGTCAGATTCGGACACCCTTGGTAGAGATTAAAGCTCAACTCCTTGAATGTCAAATATTCCCGGGATGTGAGCTAGGGTGTGCTTATTGCAACATTTCCGTGAATGGGTGTGATAACTTGAGGGATGGCATAGATGGTCTCATCCAGAGTGGCCTGCTTCAAATCACAACATCAATACCTACCAATCCAGCAATCTCTTTAACCACAGTTCCAGAATCGTCTACAACTGCAACAACCATTGTTCCAAACAACTTTTCAGTTTCATCAACAAATGCTTCGTCTGTTACTTCAACGGATCAGATATCAACAAACATCCCTTCTACAACTTCAGCACCCCTTCATTCAGAGTCTCCTGCAACAACAACACCCATCCTTCCGACAATGTCTCCTACAACATCAGCAACCAACAATGAAAGTGTCTCAAAAGTTACAATTTATTATGATCCTGCCAATGATTCTGCCTACAACTCACAAAATGCCACTCCTGCCAGAGCACCAGTCACAATATATTATGATCCACAGACTATCATGGTCCCTTCTGCAGCTGCCATCAGTCCAGTCACTGTCACAGTGCCTGGGCCAGTACCTTATGAAAGCAGTAATGCCATCCCTTGGCATTACGGCTCTGATCTATACTGCGAAGGACAGAAAATCACTTTCGAATCGTCAACTTCTTCACCACAAATAGACAATGTGGGAGGAGGCGGAGGCTTCACTCGAAGCGGACGTCTTTTTGCCCCACAAATTCAAAGACCCACTGCTGAAGCAGAAGCTGCTGCCAAGGCAAAAGGGAAGAGCATGGTGCAAGAAGAGCAAATTGTTAAAGAAGCTTTGAAAACACCTTTTGATCAGGAAGTTGATGAATTCATGAGAATCATCAAGAAAAGTGATTACAAGATAGTGGACCAACTTCACCAGACGCCTTCCAAGATCTCCATTCTATCATTGCTTATGTGCTCCGAGGCTCATCGGAACGCACTGCTCAAAGTCTTGCACGCAGCTTATGTGTCAGAAGAGATCACCGTCAATCAGTTGGAAGCTGTGGTTGGAAATGTTAATGCTAGTAATGGACTAGGATTTACCAACACTGATTTGACTACGGAAGGCCGCAATCACAACAAGGCTTTGCACATTACCATGGAATGTAAAGGTGCAGTTCTTTCACATGTACTGGTAGACACAGGATCATCCCTTAATGTCTTGCCTAAAAAAGCCCTTGTGAAGCTGGAATATGAAGGATTGACATTACGACCCATCAACTTAGTGGTGAGAGCCTTTGACGGCTCTAAGAGATCAGTTCGGGGGGAAATTGAGTTGCCTGTAACAATTGGCCCACAAATTTTCAAAACGACCTTCTACGTGATGGACATTCAGCCTGCCTACAGCTGTTTGTTGGGTAGACCATGGATTCATGCCGCTGGCGCAGTTACGTCTACCCTTCACCAGAAGTTAAAATTCGAGTGGGAGGGCCAAGTTGTTACTATTTGTGGAGAGGAGGATATTTTTGTTAGCCATCTGGCTACGTACAAATATATTGAGATGGATGGGGAGATCCACGAGACGATGAGTCAAGGGTTTGAGGCCCTGAATATTAATGAAACCTCTGCTGTACTTGGGACTTCCATGACATCCTACCAGCAGGCCCGGAAGGTGGTGGAAGAAGGAAACGCTCAAGGCTGGGGCAAATTGTTGCCTGTGGAGAAGAAAGAAGATAGATTTGGGTTGGGTTACAAACCAACTCAAGAAGATCAAGCAGAGGCCGCTAAGAAGCCCAACTTTGTTAGTGGGGGGATGCTCACCCCCGATGCTGTGAACAACTTGGAAGATGAGTCGGAAGATGAACGCAACCTGGAAAGCTGGATTCGTCCAAGGATCCCGGGGAGCCGTATCTCAAACTGGTCTTCCCAGGAAATTATAAGAGTTACTCCTGCAGAGTAATTATTATTTCCTGTATATTTTAAGCATGCATCAAGTCTTGCGTCTTGCCCAAGACGACAAGACTCATTTTGTAATCGGGCCATCTGTAATTTTTGTGCAACAAGATTAATCAACGAAATATCAGACATCTTTTGCAAATGAGTCTTTTTCTTTTCCGCTCACTGTTTTTCCATTTTTCTTTTTGTACAAAAAATAAATGGCAATGTTTTCAAAATGACAACTTTATTTCACTTTTCTAAACAAGATTAAAATCAATCACTAAAATGAACAAACTGAACCCTTGCAGAGAGTGCCTTCCAGACCGCACCGACAACAACACGGCTATGACTTCGTATGACTTTGACAATCCGATCAATCAAGCTGATGAAGGGGTTGAAGAAGATTACGAGCTTCCTGAAGAGCTAGCCAGGTTGTTGAGACAAGAGGAGAAGGTTATCACTCCTCATCAGGAGGAGGTCGAAACGATTAATCTTGGTACAGATGATGACGTGAAAGAAGTTAAAATCGGGGCCGGCTTACAAGACTCAGTGAAGAGTAAACTGATTGACCTGCTTCAGGAGTATGTGGATGTGTTTGCTTGGTCTTATCAGGATATGCCAGGGTTGGACACCGATATTGTTATGCATAAGCTGCCTTTGAGGGAAGAATGCCCGCCGGTCAAACAGAAACTGCGTCGTACTCGTCCAGATATGGCAATGAAGATCAAAGAAGAGGTACAAAAGCAGTGGGACGCCGGGTTCCTTGCTGTGACTAGCTATCCACCGTGGGTTGCTAATATAGTACCTGTGCCTAAGAAAGACGGCAAGGTAAGGATGTGTGTTGACTACCGGGACCTGAACAGAGCCAGCCCGAAAGATGATTTCCCATTACCTCACATTGATGTATTGGTTGATAATACAGCTCAGTTCTCGGTGTTCTCTTTCATGGACGGATTTTCAGGATACAATCAGATCAAAATGTCACCTGAAGACATGGAGAAGACAACTTTCATCACACCCTGGGGCACGTTCTGTTACAAGGTGATGCCATTAGGACTGAAGAATGCTGGTGCAACATATCAACGGGCTATGGTAACATTATTCCACGATATGATCCATAAGGAAATCGAGTGTTATGTGGATGACATGATTGCCAAGTCCCTTACAGAAGAAGACCACCTGGTAAATCTGCTGAAGTTATTCAAGCGTCTGAGGAAGTACCAACTAAAGATGAACCCCAACAAGTGCACATTCGGGGTGCGATCTGGTAAGTTGCTGGGTTTTATTGTAAGCGAGAAAGGGATTGAGGTGGACCCTGATAAAGTCAAAGCCATTCAAGAAATGCCTGCACCAAAGTCTGAAAAAGAAGTTCGAGGGTTTCTAGGTAGATTGAACTACATCTCAAGGTTCATATCACACCTTACTGCAACCTGTGAACCTTTGTTCTAGCTGTTAAGAAAAGAACAGACGGTCAGGTGGAATGAAGACTGCCAAAGGGCTTTTGACAAGATCAAGGAATACCTGCAAGAACCACCAATCCTTATGCCTCCAGTTGAAGGAAGACCTCTGATAATGTACTTGACAGTATTAGAAGAGTCAATGGGGTGTGTGCTGGGCCAGCATGACGAGTCTGGTCGAAAAGAGTATGCAATATACTACCTGAGCAAAAAGTTTACCGACTGTGAACAACGTTATTCACTGCTCGAGAAAACTTGCTGTGCTTTAGCGTGGGCTGCTCGCCGACTGAGACAGTATATGTTGACCCACACTACTTTGTTGATATCCAAAATGGACCCAGTTAAGTACATTTTCGAGAAGCCAGCTCTTACCGGACGGGTTGTAAGATGGCAAATGATTCTCACAGAGTATGACATCCAGTACACATCTCAGAAAGCCATCAAGGGAAGTGTACTATCTGAATATCTTGCTGAGCAACCTATTGATGACTACCAGCCTATGAGATTTGACTTCCCTGATGAAGACATCATGTTCATAAAAGCGAAAGATCATGAAAAGCCTATTCACACTGAAGGGCCTGACCCGGAAGAGGAATGGATTATGATGTTTGATGGGGCTGTTAATATGAATGGTCGTGGTGTTGGTGCAGTACTCATTACACCTAAGGGAGTTCACATGCCTTTCTCGGCAAAACTCACTTTTAACTGCACTAACAACGAAGCTGAATACGAAGCTTGCATTATGGGTCTTGAGGAAGCCATTGACCTCAGGATCAAGACTTTAACTGTATTCGGAGATTCAGCTCTGGTAGTTAATCAAACCAACGGCAAATGGTACACCCACCAGGATCATCTGATACCTTACAGGGATTATACAAGAAGGTTACTGACTTTCTTCACAACGGTCAAGCTTGAGTATATCCCTCGGGACGAGAATCAGTTTGCAGATGCTCTGGCTACCATTTCGTCGATGATCAAAGTTCAAGCTGCCAACTTTGTACCTCAGATTTCAGTATCCAGACTCAATAGACCAGCATATGTGTTCGCAGCAGATGTTATCAAAGATGCTAAGCCTTGGTTCCATGACATTAAGTGCTTCTTGGAGGATCAAACATACCCATCTGGGGCATCTTCCAATGATAAGAAGACTTTGAGAAGGCTTGCTGGTAGTTTCTTCCTGAATACTGATGGTTCCCTATACAAGAGAAACTTTGATATGGTGCTCCTCAGATGCGTTGATAGAACAGAAGCAGACTTGTTGATGCACGAGGTGCACGAAGGATCCTTTGGTACCCATGCAGGAGGGCATGCCATGGCTAAGAAATTGCTAAGATTAGGTTATTACTGGATCACAATGGATGCCGACTATTGTGCCTATGCCAGAAAATGCCATAAATGCCAGATCTATGCGGATAAAGTGCATGTACCTCCCAACCCTTTGAATATAATGTCTTCACCCTGGCCCTTTGCCATGTGGGGCATTGATATGATCGGCAAGATTGAGCCAACTGCTTCAAATGGCCACAGATTCATCCTGGTCGCCATTGACTATTTCACCAAGTGGGTTGAAGCAGCCTCATATGCAAATGTTACAAGGCAAGTGGTAGCCAGATTTCTGAAGAGAGATATCATCTGTCGATACGGAGTTCCCGAGCGAATCATTACTGATAATGGTTCCAACTTAAACAACAAAATGATGACCGAACTATGCCGGGACTTCAAGATCCAACATCACAATTCTTCTCCTTACAGGCCAAAGATGAACGGCGCTGTTGAGGCAGCTAACAAGAATATCAAGAAGATTGTGCAGAAGATGGTAGTCACCTACAAAGACTGGCATGAGATGCTACCATTTGCCTTGCATGGGTACCGCACGTCAATCAGAACATCCACTGGGGCAACACCGTATCAGCTTGTGTATGGTATGGAAGCAGTCCTACCTGTTGAAGTTGAATTACCCTCCTTGCGAATACTGATGGATGTTAAGCTGAACGAAGCATAATGGGTCCGGTCCCGATACGAACAACTGAGTCTGATTGAAGAGAAAAGATTGGCTGCAATCTGTCATGGGCAATTATATCAGAAGAGAATGAAGAGAGCCTTCGATCAGAAAGTCAGGCACCGAGAGTACCAAGTAGGAGATCTTGTGCTGAAGAGAATCCTCCCTCCTCATACAGACTGCAGGGGCAAATGGACTCCAAACTATGAAGGACCATTCGTAGTCAAGAAAGTTTTCTATGGCGGAGCACTGATGCTCAGCACTATGGATGGTGAGGATTTCCCGTCCCCTGTGAATTCAGATGCAGTTAAAAAATACTTCGCATAAAAATGACCCGCTGGACATAAAAACAGAATGTAAGTCCAGGCAAAAATAGGGCATCCCGGCGAGTCAAAAACAGAATAAAAGACTCGGGCAAAAATAAGGGAAATAACAAAAAATTGTACACCCGCTGAGTTGAAAAGCCGCATTGGACAGCTCAGGCAAAAATGGGTATCCCGATGGATTGAAAACCCGAAAGGGCGATCCATGCAAAATAAGGGAATAAGCGAACAATTGCACTCTGAATTCGTCTGTATCACTTACAACTTGGTAAGCTTCGAAAGGATCAAGCTTTTGTCAGAATCAGCCTTCTTCAGAAAGCAAGACGAGAAGAACGTCAACAGTCATACGAGTCATAGCAAGAGGGGAAGCTCCTTGAAGCGTCGACAACATTGCCGGCATTTTGTTTCTCATTTTGTAACAATCTCCTCATTCCAGGGGATATGTTTCCTTGACTGTATCTTGCCAATTCAGGGCACATGAATTAATAAAAACAGATTTTTCAGTCACACAATGTCTCATATATTTTTATTTGCAAAAAAATGTCTGATGTCTTAAGAAAAACTGATTGCATAAATACAGATGTTTATCTTTAAAAATAAAGCACGTGCTTGCAGGAAATATACTTACTCTCATAAGTGTCTCACTCCTATGACGGAATCCGGTAAGGGATGCCTCGGGATTACTTGTGCGTTTCTTTGTCTTTGCAGGATTGCAAGTAGTCGAAAGCGCAACATGGGGCATGAAAGCTTCATCCCAGCAAGCTGGCAAAATCCGCACTCACTCAGTTTTAGCACTCAAAGTGCTGTCTCCCCAGCTGAATTGTCACTTGTTGCTTCTCCCAACCGAGTTGCCAATCATTCTTCCTCAGCCAAGTACAAAAGCCAGGAAACCACTTCCCCACAGAGTTTCAGCCTCTATTCAGAAGAGCAACGCATGAAGGAATCACAATAGAGTGACGAAAGCTTCTACAAACCCCAGCTGGGTCCCTTATTATCAGGAATAGGTCTATCATTGACCCATTTCCCCAAGCAGAATCATTTCATCAGATCTACCAATGATCTCACCCCCGGCTGGGATGTTCACTTCAAGCGAGATCGACCAGAGATCTTCACAGCAACGGGTTCCAAATCCCAGTTTGGAATCTTTGCATAAATCATAGCATTCGCATCATATTCACCAAACAAAGCGTAGCATTCCGTCTAATACGGAGCATTACGGCAAAAATCAAACATGTTGCATAATCATAAGTCATGGTCTGAATCAAACACTTGTGAATATTATCAATCCATCAACAATATACGGAATACTCCCCAGATTCCCCAGCAAAAGCAGTTGCCTCATATTCACCAATACAAATACACACTCCTTTTGGCACCCGTCCGTGTCATCATTCCCCAGTAAAGTCGCCCGAACACCCTTTACAAACAGGCCATCCGTATTACAGATATTTCTTGACACCCGTCCGTGTCATATCCCCAGCAGAAAGCCAAAGCATCCCCTTTGCACTCACATATACTTGTATGTATATACATCTCCTTGACATCCGTCCATGTCATTTTCCCAGCACAAGTAACATAAACACTTTGTATACCAGATATTTGTTTATACTATACCTTTCTCTTTTTGGCACTCGCCTGTGTCATTCTCTCCAGCAGATTGAACACTCAGCTATACATCACTCATACTTTCTACTCATGCTTATACAGATACTCGTCCGTATCTTGTATACACCATTTATATCCCCACAGATTCGACACTCGTCCGTGTTTCTTTGTTAACCAGTTGGTACTCGTCCGTATCATCATCTCAGAACATGCGTCAAGCGTTTGTTTCTACATGATACTCGTCCGTATCATAGTTTTAAGGATGCTCGTCTGCATCTTTAATCCATACACTGCGTCTTCTTGAATATAGATACTCGTCTGTGTCTACTATTCCCCAGAAGAGTTCTTTCAGATACAACACTCGTCCGCGTTCCTTGTTAACCAGTTGATACTCGTCCGTATCATCATCTCGGAACACGTGTCAGTATTTGTTTCTACCTGATACTCGTCTGTATCATAGTCTTAAGGATGCTCGTCCGCATCTTTAATCTATACACAAACATCTAAACACTTATACCTTCTATTTCCTGGATGTAAACACTCGTCCGTGTTTACTATTCCCCAGTAAAACAATTTTCTTTTTATCTGACATTCGTCATGGTAAACCCTGAGAGCAGCCGTACCCTGCTAGGTGGTCGTCCTCCACCTCTTGATGGTCGTCCTCCATCATGCTCGTCCGATGGCCGTCCCCATCGTTGACCTTTTTATCCGACATTCGTCCTATGTCGCGATATTTTCGGCAGCCGTACCCTGCCAGGTGGTCGTCCTCCACCTTAGATGACCGTCCCTCATCTCGTCTCCAACAGAGCAGCCATCCCCTGCTAGGTGATCGTCCTTCACCTTTTGATGATCGTCCTTCATCATTTTATCCAATGGCCGTCCCCATTGTTGATTTTGGTTATCTGACATTCGTCCTATGTCATGATAAACCTTGAGAGCAGCCGTCCCCTGCTAGGTGGTCGTCCTCCACCTCTTGATGGTCATCCTCCATCATGCTCGTCCGATGGCCGTCCCCATCGTCGACCTTTTGGTTTCAAAGATCCTTAAGTACAAAGAGGGATTCTTGGCAAAATCATCCTCCCATGAATTGTGTGATCACCATTTGGTTTCTATGCATTGCCATGACTAAATGAAGTTCCATACATCAAAATTCAGCAAGAATCATCTCATGTACATAGCACAAAATCACAAGAAAACACAAGTGGGCAAGTGGCAAGATCTAGCATAGCTTATGATCCACATGCTGCAGACATTCACAAGCAATCTAAGGGTCATCCTTGACTCAAGCAGAAGCAAGACAAGCCCTTAGACAGCTGCTGCCATAGCCCATGCTGCAAGTACCAATCACCTTGACTTTTTGGCCAAAACCCCCATACTCTTGGAACAGTAAGCAGCAACCTCTACTGACCTGCTCCACAGGCTACTCATACATCTTGGGAGTGTTATAGCAAAGCATTGGTCATTGAAACAAGGGAGAACACAGCCTTCACAAAAATCTGTCAAGAACTCCTCTTCTTAGAATCTCATTTTCCACCCATCAAACATCCAATTTCTCTTCACCAATCAATCATACACACTAAAGAGGACCAAAATCCACCATTGAAGTAGCTTGAAACCTCACAAATCCTGACTGTGGAATCTGCTGCACCAGAACACTTCTTCTCAAATCAGCCATCCACAAGAACTCTGAAGCATCTCATTGAGTTCAAGAGGGTCAAAGAAGTTCATTTGCACTAGTGTGAGACTCTGGAAGCTCACCATTGAAGCTTTCCAGCTCAGGTATGGCCAAGAACTCTTTTTCACAGAGCTTGCTTTTCTTGCTATAAAATGGAAGTGTGTGTTGTGCTGATCATGATGATGTCCTTAGAATTGAAAATAGTGAAGGAATGATCATTTTATGTTTCTCTGAAATATTGCTCGTGTTTGAGTTTGAGCTTGTTCTTCTTTGTTCATGATGGATAAATGGTTTTTAGGGATGGATTTAGGTTTAGTTTGAGGAGGGGAAGGTTTCTGGGCATTTAATTTGACTGGGGGTAGTCTGTAGAAGAAGCTAGGGTTTTGACCCTGCCGGAGAAGACGACCGGAGCTCATCTCCGGTCGCCTGAGGGTGATTAGGGTTAAGCCTGACTAATTACGTAACTTTAAATCCTGTCCCTTAGATGCTGCTTCCCGCGCGCTTGTGAACGGCCCAGATGCATCCATTTTGCCCTAATCTCCATTAACTTAATTAATCCTATTTAATTAATTCATAAAACCTGATTTAAGCCAGAGATGATCCTGACCCTTGATTCACGCGCCAAGTCAATAGCTTCCTCCCAACTTTGAATCTGATGTGTTGGATTGGCATACTTTTCATTTAATTCAATTTTTATTTCATTTTATTTCATTTCTTTTCTCCAATTTATTTAAAATAGCAAAAAATGTTTAAAAATTATGAAAATTTTTGTCAAGGTTTTCATTATTTTTCAGAACACAAAAATATTTTTATTTTTATTTTTCGCATTTAAAAAGTATTTTTAAATATTTAAAAGTTTATTTTTAATTAATTAATGAGAATTAATTAATTAAAAATACTCTTAGGTATTTAAAAATCACCAAAAAATTCATGAAACTTGTAAAAACATTTAGAAACATTGTCCAACCCTCAAACCAAATTTCTTTTTTGATCTTGATGCATTTTGATAATTTTCTATGGAATTAATTCATTTTCAAAGCATTATTTTGATCCAAACTTCCAAAAATCATTTCTGCCTAACCATTGAGAGTTGGACTTTGATTCTTTTTGCATTGTGTTTAGCATATCATGTAGTTTGTGAGATTAAATTGGCATGAATTGATCTTTCATTTTCCATTTGTTTGGCATTTTTCTTGTTAAGGTACCCTAAAACCCTAGAAATTTTAGGAAATTCATAACTTTTATTAGGTTAAGAGTTGGAACTTCTCCTTTGGGCAGTGAGTTAGTGTAGGTTTAGGGTCCCTTTGAATGCATTTTCAATTTTTTATCTTGATGTTTGCTTCTGATTTTGGTTTTTGTTTGATGCATTGATCATAAACCCTAATTTGGGCTTCCATATGCATCCCTCTTGCATTTTCTTGCATACCTTGACTTGACATAGCATTTTGTGCATCCATTTGGTTCATTGAGAATCTTAAGATATATTAGAAGCATGTTTGATCATTACATCTTGCATTTGCCATGTTGTATGCCATTTGCACTTCATAACTTTTCATGTTTGATCATGGTTCTAAGCATGCCTCTCTTGCATCCATATGCTTGTTTGATCATCTTCATGCCTTGACTCATGTTTGCATCATCCCATGGCATCATTAACATCATGTATGTGCTTCTGGTCTTGATTTGAATCATGTCATTTCATCTCATCTTGCATTGCATTGCATTTCTTTCACTAACTTTTCAGGTGGTAAGTCACTTTGAGAAGTGAATTTGCCTTCACTTCTCATAACTTCTTTTCATCTCTCTTATGCATCATTGCTGCATTTTATCTTGTGTTTGAGGTTGAGCTTGCTCATCCTCCTTCTTCTTACCTTCTTTCTTCAAGTTACTTGACCTCTTGAATGAAGCAAGTTACTTTGCTTCTCCTTGTTCCTTTCATCTGCTTCCTGGTGGTTCCATTGAAGACTTCTCTTGCAAACTTCACAAACCTTAGGAACAACCAAGCATGACAATAATTAGGGTTTTGATTAGTCCCCCACTTGGTTTTACCTTTGTGTCTCTTTGAGTCTTCTCTTCTCATCTCCTAATCAGGGACTAAACTCTAAAGGCTTTAAGGCTTTGTGATTAAGCTTATGCCTGCATCCTTCTATTAGGATGGAGTGTATAACTTTAATCCTAAGTGTTAAACCCTTAATGTGTTTAAAATCCTTTAATCAATCCATCTAATAATCACTAAGACATCAAGCTTGTAACTTGGGCCTTGCATTAGGGTTCTAATTCTTCCTTAACTGGTTAAGAAGGACTAACCCTAGTGTTAATGGACAAGTCCCCCTCAAGTTGTCTTACAAACCCTAAAAATCACTTCATCATCATATCATTAAATAAAATCTACTTAATAAAGGCTTTGTTTTGTCATGAGGTTAATCCCTAATCATGGATTAAGTTGAGGAGTCTTTCTCAGCTTAAACATTCTCATCTATCATCCTTCTATTAGGATGGTGTAATGAGTCTGTTTAATCCCTGATTATGGCTTAATCTCATTACTCAACACTAAACAAAAACAACAAAAACATCTAAATAATCACAAGTAGGTTAATGATCTTAATCCTGCACCAAAGGTGATTAAGTGTGAGAAGCTGACTTCACACTTAAAGTATTCTCATTACCCCTAATCAGAGGGAAGATGTGATGAGTTTACTAAATCCATTGGTTTAGGCTTAAGCTCATTAATCTATGACAAACTTTCAAAAGCAATAAAAGACTGAAAACTCAAAAACAAACAATAATCGTCTCCTACGGGATTCTTTTCTCATCTCATTCACTCATAAACGAGAACTTGCTTTTTCCGTCTAATGCAAGACAGTTTGCACCTGAGCCAGACATGTCATACACTTGAGCATAGACAAGTAAGCAGTTCATCAGTCAATTCATCTTTCAGTCTCTTTGGGTCGAACTACGGTGTTCTGACTTCCTCATTGCACGAGAGGATACGTAGGCATAACTTAATAGTTATCGAACAAAAGTCTCTGTATATTCCCCCTCTTTCCAGCTTTATTCTTTAGCCTCATTGTCTTGAGCATTTCATCTTTGTTCTTACACTGACACCTCACTTATACACTTCACTTTCTTTTACACTGACACCTGTACATTCTTTCCAGCTCTTTATGCACAAATTGCACTGACACTACCCCTTTAAAACACAAATCTTTTAAGCGTGGATCCCGTCGAGTACGGCGGACAATCTGGGTGCTAATACCTTCCCAGGTTGTAACCAACCCCCTTTCTCAGTCTCTCTGGTTCACGACCGTCTTATCCATGTCTTTCCAGGTCTATGAAGCATTACCTTTCCTCCGGGACAAAAATGCCTAGCTGGCGACTCTTTTCATTCCCCGTGAGTTCACTCCTGTGTGTCCTCGCATCCCTCTTTCGCCGACCGTTCGAGTCTGTACCTTTATCTGGGCCATTCCCCATTTATCGGGAGCGACAGTTGATACTGTGGTTGTTGCTGTTGAGGATATGTTGATTGTTGAGGAATCGGAGCTGGAATGGTAACTGCTGCTACTGACCGGTGTACATACTGAGGCCTGCCCCTGCTTGCATGAATGGAATTTGTTTCACCGGCCTTTCGGGGTCCTACAAAAGGCGTTCTGGGATTGCTGGATGAACTTGCGCCATTGTCGGAAATTTTTCCCATCTTTAAGAGGCTTTCAATCCTCTCACCAACTATGACCACATCAGCAAAACTGGTAGAGGAGAAGGCAGCCAATCTATCAATATAGGTCCCTTGCAATGTATTCATGAACATGTCAACCATTTCCCTCTCTGACATGGGTGGTTGGACAGCAGCAGCGAGCTGTCTCCACCTTTGGGCATATTCCCTGAAGCTCTCTGTAGAAGATTGTGACATGCCCATTAGAAGAGTTCTATTAGGAGCCATGTCCAGGTTGTACTGATATTGTCTAATGAAAGCTTCAGCTAAGTCTTTCCAGCATCTAATGGTAGCTCTAGACAAATGCGAATACGACTCTCTCGAAGCTCCAGTCAGACTGTCTTCAAAGTAGAACATCCATAACTTTTCATCCATGGTATACGCTTTGAGTCTTCCCAGGAAAGACTGCAGGTGAGTTCGTGGACAAGGGGTACCATTGTACTTTTCAAAGCATGGGGGTTTGAATTTGTGGGGAATTCTCACCCCATCCACCAGCCCCATGTCCATCACATCGAAGCCCAAAGAATTCTGAGACTCCAAAGATCTCAACTTTTCAGCAATTTCGTCTAATCTCCTGTCATATACTTCATCTCCAGCCCCTATGACATTGAACTGTTCTTCCTGAGGATCCTCTTGTAGGATTCTGCCCCCAGTGGTGTTACCTTGAACATTCCTCGGGATGTTAACTTCGGGATTCAAGTGAGGTCCAAATTCTGGTGGGTTGATACGAGGCTGGCCCCCCTCATTGTTGCTAGTTCCTCCTGTTCCAAGATGAGGCTCCTCAGGAGTTTGTCTTTCCACTAGTTCTCTTAACCTTTCTTGACTCTGGGCTAAGCCAGTCATCACTGCCATGAACTGAGACATCTGATTTCTCATCCCTATTCTCTCATTGGCCATCTGATTTCTGACCTCAGTCAGATCCTGCTGTACTTGTTCTATTTGAATACCGGGAAGGTTGTTACGAGTCGGATACCGATGCGCGCGGTTGACAGGGAACACTCGGCGACGAGCAATGTTTCCTGAAGTTGACAACAAAGTTAGAAACAATAAATAAAAATAAAACCTACAAAACAAAACAAAAGTTAGTATGCAATGCAGTATGCTTATTTGTCTTCCAAGGTATCCGGTTTGGTTCTTGGTTTTGACCTTTCCAGACCTCGAGGAAAATGCTTGATGTTGTTGAGGGAAGTCCAAATGGAAACAAACTAAAATATATTACAAATGGGGAATAATACATAGTCTGTTTTTCAATACATGCCCTTGAAGGGTCAAAATACATCAAAAATAAAAAAGTACATCAAATGGCAATAACAACAAACAAAGGATCAGACATCCAGTCCAAACTCATCCTCTTTGACCTCCTTCAGGAGTGCCTCAGTCACTGGACCAGCTGGGTGCTCTATAATGGTCCTAATGAGGAGGTTCCTAGTAGCAATGGCAGTGGTCAGCTTCTTATGCATATCCTAGTCCTTTGACCTCTTCAATCCTGCCCTGAGCTTCAACTCTGAAATCTCCTTCTGGGCTGCCAACAAAGCTTCCTGCTGCTTCTTCTCATTGGCCTCTAACTGTTCAATCTTGGCTTGAGTCTTCTGGTCCTCTTGTGTATGGGCCTCAGTGATCCTGACCCACCTAGCTTGACTCTCTTGCAGATAGAGCTCAGTCCTAGCCTTCTGAATCTTGGCTTCTTTACAGGCATTCTTCAATATTTGTTCCCCAGCTCTTGCTTTCCTGATATAGTCCTCTGTCTTCTCAATTTTGGTAAGATGCTCCACCCTAAGCTTTTCCAATCTCTCAATGTCCAGACGACCATCACTTCTTTCCCAAAGAGTCTTTTTCAAGATGAAAGGCATTCTGGTAATCCGAGCTCGAGTGCGGGACCAGTCATAGTATTGAGCTGAAGCAACTTTATTACATCTTCCAAGAATAGCCATCCCTTTTGTCTGGATGTTGTCCCAAGCCCAGGATGCTTGTCTGACAGCAGCTGAATTAGGTTTCACTTCACAATACAGGGTCTCAGCTAAATCTTGCCCTCTGGGAGGGTGAACCAAAGCATAACCCAGTTGTCTCTTAAACAACAAAGGATTGTAGTTGATGCAACCCCTTACTCCTATCAGAGGCACATTTGGGTATTGTCCACAGCTGGTGATAATGTCCTTGCCTTTGGTGCTCTGGGTGCACCATCTAATATCATCTGAAGTCAAAGCAATGAGCCTCTTAGCCCAATTCTTCTGCTGGTGGGGGTTCAAAAAAGCATCTGACTTAGGAAGGTGTTTGAGCATCTAGGTATAAAACAAAGGAGCACAACATCTTACTAATTTCCCCCTTTGTTTCTCATTCCTCTGGTGAATGGAGTAGTAAAAATCTCCCAGCAATGTAGGTACTGGGTTCTTCAGAAGAAACAGATGGATGGCATTTTTGCTGACAAATTTGGGCTCATCTGCAAACAGTATAGCCCCATATATGCTGAGGGCTAACAGTGCACAGACTGCCCTCCATTCTCCCAATGAAGCTTTCAGGATGGCCTGAGAAACCAAGAAGTCCAAATGCAAACCAGGGATCCCAGCTTTTGTTGTCATACTTTGCTCAATCAAGGCAGGCTCCAGGTACAATGCCTTTGCTATCTCTTTATTTCTGGGAGCTGGCATCTCTGGGTTGAAAGGGATTCCACCCCTGATAGGTACTCCAATCAATGAGGAAAAATCTTCCAGTAGAGGCCCTAGCTGAAAATCTAGAAAGATGAAGCATCTCAAAGGAGGGTCATAAAACTGTAAGCAGGTGTGGATCATGCTCCTCTGAGAAGGGTCAAGGTCCATAACCATATCCAGGATACCTCCATAATGCTCTCTAAACAAAGGGATGTGGTCAGGGGTGATAAGTGACTGGACCTGCCTGATACCAGTCAACACAGGCTCAAATAAATGGTAGGATATGTTGCTCTTCCTGGGAGTAGTCATGAGTGCTGCTGAAGAAACTGAAGATAAGTGCTGATGAAGATCACATAATGATGCTGGAAATGAGCCACTGACAGGCTGATGCTGGTGATGATGAGGATAGCTGAAACAAATAACTGATGAAGACAGTTGAAGCAGAGGTCTATGCAGAAGAATGGGTCAAAACCAAACCAGATATGATATGGATACCCTGAAAAGCAAATAAACAAATGTTAAATGATGCAATGATGATATATGCAAATGATATGCAAGGGTTTGTGATCAAGTTGGATCTGATTAACTGTCTTGATATAAGCCCATGTATGTCCAAAGGTCCAGATGAAGGCTTAGAAATCCAGTAACCCAGGTGGGGGACTCAAATAATGAGTCACATGTCCAGGGTTTGATCACAAGAACTGTCCAAAATGAGGTACTCTTAAACAAAATAGTAACAGGGTATGATGTGGCCAAGGGTACCTGCAAACCTGTAAACAGCCCAACCCCCTCACAGGTAATGTTCTAAAACAAGGATCCTCAGACTTGGATCAGTTATAAGAAGTGTAAACACTTCTAACCCGGAGGTACAGTGTTTACAATAACCATAAAAGATCCTCCTCTAATTCACCTCAGCTTCTGAAGGTCATAATAAAGGTCAACCAGACTTAGCAAGCTTCCCAGATAGCCCTAGCACTACAGGAAATCTGTAGCACAAAGTTCTCAAGAAGAAACCCACATCTGAACCGTGTTTCATATTCCTGCACCAGACCGAAATGGAATGGGAAAGAACATGAACCACTCTAGCCTAGGTGTCTCTCAGGTCCCAGGTATAGGACCTTAAACTCTCAATGGAACCCCACCCACCAAAACAGAAACCAGATCCAGCAATGATAATGACAGTATGAAATATGTATAAGACTGTAAAAGAAAGCAATAAATAAAGCTATACATAAAGCAGTAAATAAAGCAAAATAAATAAACACACATAGCACATAACACCCCAGTAAACACAAATCAAACAAACGCTAGGAAGAACCCACAAAAAGAACCAGAAGCCCTGGTTGCAGTATAAGGGTCCCCAGCAGAGTCGCCAAGCTGTCGCTCCCACCAAATGACACCAGGTCAGATAGGGTACAGACGCGAACGATCGGCGAAAGGAGAGAACACACAAGGGTGAACTGGAAAGACGAGAGTCGCCAACTAGGCATTTTTATCCCGAAGGAAAGGTAATGCTGCATAAACCTAGAAAGATATGGATAAGACGGTTGCGAATCAGAGAAACTGAGAAAGGGGGTTGGTTACAACCTGGGAAGGTATTAGCACCCAGATTGTCCGCCGTACTCGACGGGATCCACGCTTGAAAGTTTGTGTTTAAAGGGGTAGTGTCAGTGCTATTTTGTGTGCAAAAGCTGGAAAAGAATGCGAGTGTCAGTGCTGGAAAGAAGTGTAAAGCTCAAGACTATGAGGCTCAAAGAATAATGCTGGAAGAGGGGGAATATACAGAGACTTTTGTTCGATAACCGTTAAGTTATGCCTACGTATCCTCTCATGCAATGAGGAAGTCAGAACACCGTAGTTCGACTTAAAGAGACTGAAAGATAAATTGACTTGTGAACTGCTTACTTGTCTATGCTCAAGTGTATGACCTGTCTGGCTCAGGTGCAAACTGTCTTGCATTAGACGGAAGAAGCAAGTTCTCGTTTGTGAGTGAATAAGGTGAGAAAAGAATCCCGGAGGAGACGATTATTATTTGTTTTTGGTGTTTTCAGTCTTTTATTGCTTTTTGGAGTTTGTCATAAGAAAATGAGCTTAAGCCTAAACCAAGGGTCAGTAAACTCATCACATCTTCCCTTTGATTAGGGGTAATGAGAATACCTTAAGTATGAAGTAAGCACCTCACACTTAATCACCATGATGTAGGATTAAGATCATTAACCTACTTGCAATTATTTAGATGTTTTTGGAGTTTTTGTTTAGTGTTAAGTAATGAGTTTAAGCCATAATCAGGGATTTAATGGACTCATTACACCATCCTAATAGAAGGATAATAGATGAGAACATTTAAGCTGAGGAAGGCTCCTCAACTTAATCCATGATTATGGATTAACCTCATGACAAAACAAAGCCTTTATTAAAGTGGATTTTTAGTTGATGGGAAGATTAAGAAGTGAATTTTATGATTTGTAGGACAACTTGAGAGGGACTTGTCCATTAACACTAGGGGTTAGTCCTTCTTAACCAGTTAAGGAAGAATTAGAACCTTAATGCAAGGCCCAAGTTACAAGCTTGATGTCTTAGTGATTATTAGGTGAATTGATTAAAGGGTTTAAACACATTAAGGGTTTAACATTTAGGATTAAAGTTATACACTCCATCCTAATAGAAGGATGCAGGCATAAGCTTAATCACAAAGCCTTAAAACCTTTAAGGTTTAGTCCTTGATTAAGAGATGAGAGGAGAAGACTCAAAGATGACACAAAGGTAAAACTAATAGGGGGACTAATCAAACCCTAATTGTGATCATGATTGGGTGTTCCTAGGGTTTATGAGGCTTGCAAAAGATCTTCAAGAGAAAAGCCACCAAGGAAGAAGCAGATGGAGGAAGGAAGAAACAGAAGAAGCAAAACAACTTACTTCACTTAAGAAGATAAGTTGCTTGAAGAAAGAAAGAGGGTAGGGAGCATGAATGAGCAAGCTCACTCTAATACAAAATTAAAATGCAGCAATGATGCATAAGAGAGATGAGAAGAGGTTATGAGAAGTGAAGGCAAATTCACTTCTCAATGACTTACCACCTGAAAAGTTAGCAACAAGAAATGAAATGAAATGAAAATGAGATGAAATGCAAAGATGAAAACCAAAGTCAGAAGCATAATCATGATGCAAATGATGCTATGAGATGGTATGAAAGCATGTCAAGAGATGAGGATGATCATACAAGTAATGGAGATGCAAATGAGACATGAAAAGAAGCATGGAAGTTCATGAAAACTTATGACATCAAATGAAAGCAAAAGCATGGAAAATGGATGATGCAATGATCAAACATGAGTCTAATGTGTCCTAAGATGTCTTATATGTCATGTGGATGCACAAAAAGTCATGGCAAGTTTATGTATGCAAGCTTATGAGGGGTGAATGCAAATGAAGGCAAAAATTAGGGTTTATGAACAAGATGCAATGCAAAATTCAAAATCAGAAGCAAATGACAAGATAAAAAATTGAAAATAGGATCAAAGGAACCCTAAACCTATACAAGTTCACTTCCCAAAGGGGGAGACCTAAATCTTAACCTAATGGAAGTTATGATTTTCTCAAGTTTGCTAGGGTTTTAAGGCACTTCAAAAGGAAAAATGCAAAACAAATTGAAAAGAAAAGATAAATTCATTCCAATTTTATCCTAGAAACTACATGATATGAGGAATGCAATGCACAAAGAACCATCATCAAACTCTTCATGGTTAGGCAGAAATGATTTTTCTAAGTTAGGGCAAAAATATTGACTTTTAAGAACCCTAAGTCCAAAGAAAAATGTCAAAATAGGTCAAGAATCAAAAAGAAATTTGTGTGAAGGGTTTGACAATGTTTCTAAATGTATCAAGATGCAATGTGAATTTTTTGGTGATTTTTAGAAACTTAAATGGTATTTTAATTAATTAATTCTCATTAACTAATTAAAATGAACATTTAAATATTTTTAAAAATACGAATTTTATGCAAAAAATAAAATAAAAAATATTTTTGGGTTCTGAAAATTAATAAAAGTTTGGGTAAAAAATTTCAGAATTTTTTGATATCATTTGCTATTTTTAATAAAACGTGGAAAGAAATACAATTAAAAGGCAATATAAATGAATTAAAAGAGAAAGTATGTAGATCCAATGGCCTAGATTTAAACTGAAGAAAAGGAGGTTGACTGCGCGCGCCTTTTAAAGGCTGAGATTCGTTTCAGTTTAATTAAACTAATTACATTTAATTAAATTAATAAAACTGAATTAGGGTTAAGTGACTTGATCTGGACCACTCAAAAGTTAACCTAATCCACATCCAATGGTCACGAAGCAAACTGACAAATTAATTAGGGTTAGGACTTAATCACTTTCAGGTGACCGGAGAGAAGCTCCGGTCTTCTTCTCCGGCGTGTCCAAAACCCTAAAACACTCTACAGGCCACCCCACATCAAATCAACCACCCAGAAATGATCCTTTACCCAAACCCCATTCAAATCAACCCTCAAACATCATTTACAAACCAAGAACAAAGAGAATCGAATCAAACTATTTCACGGGTGAAATTTCAGACGACCACAAAATACTCATTTCTTCACCATTTTTAATTCTAAGAGCATCAACATGACCAACATAACATATATTTTCACTTTGTAACAAAAGAAACAAGCTCTGAGAAATTTGATTCTTGAGCTTACCTGAGATGATGAAATGCCAATGTGAGCTTTTCTGGCCTTTCCTTAATGCAAAAAGTCTTCTCTGAACCTCCTGAGACTAATGAGGTGCTTCAAAACCTTTAATGGTGGTTGTTTTGGAAGTTTCAGTTCTGGTATAACAGGTTTTGCAGTTGGTGTGTGTGATGCTTTTGGTTGTTTTAATGGTTGATTTTGGTTCTATGGAGGGTGTGTGACTTGTTGGTGAAGAGAAAATTGAAGTGTGATGGCTGTGGGAAGAGTTTCGAAGAGATAAAGAAAACTTGCAGTTTTTGTGTATCCTGGCTTATGGGAGGATGTTGGCTTGTGTGTGTGTATGTTTCAAGTCTTTGAGGTCCACATATTAAGTTCTGATTGGGCAGAGGGTTGGTAATGTCACAGTTTGATTGGTATGGGCAAAGATGCAAAAAGTCATGACTTTGTGTACCATAGGTATGGCTCGGGTCAGAGGAAGATTAGGGGCATGGCTGGGCTCAGCATGGATCAAGGAAGGCCTTTGGATTGTTTTTGTGCAGCTGTAATGGCTGAGGCAAGTGGTAGCATGGCTCTTGCAACTTTTCCCTCTTTGGAAATCTTTGTGAACCAAGGCAAAGAAACCTATGAACTCTTGGACAAATTGCAGCAAAATGGACCACATGAAGTTGTCATAATTTTTTGAGATCACTTAGCAACTAATCCAATCATTAGAAGTCCCTTTTGCAAAAATTCCATTCTTGATGATTCATGAGAAATGCCTTATGGTGACTTGTAATTCAAAGCACGAAAATGAGAAATCCCCTGGGCAATTCTGAATTTTAGGTCATGTGTGATGTTTGTGTAAGGGTTAGAAGTCAAATAGAGGTCACATTTGGCTTTGGCAAGTGTTTTTGCAAACTTCCCTCTTTGGTGCATAAGTGAATTTTAATGATTTTCACCAACTTTGCAAGGCCATAACTTGAGATCTATGATGAATTAGATCAAGTTCTTGTACTTTTTGAAAAGGGAATGATCCAATCTACAACTTTCATGACCAAAAAATTTTCATTTGAAGCATTTTTGAATCAAAAAGAGGAGGTTGAAAAACTTTCCCAAAATGGCAATTTTGCATTACAAGTCCCTTTCCCAAAATGGCAACTTTGCAAATGGATTGAAATTCTTCAATTTTGTGAACTTCTAACTTCTTCTAAGATCAAATAAAGATCATATACACTCAAAATGATGGAGAAGACCCTTTGGTTGGGTACTTAGGGGCCTCAGATGCCCTGATTTTGCACTGACTTGCTCAAGAAGTCATCTATTGGTCAGATGCCTTCCCCATTGAATTTCTTCATTAAAATTGGTATGCATGATCCTTACATCATATAGAGACCCATAGAAACAAGAATGACCAAAAAATTTGGAGTTATGGCCTCTGAAACCAAAACCCTAATTTTAGGTCATCTGTGTAGTTAAGCTTGGCTCTGCTTCCATGCCTTCCTCAGTTCTTGTGATTTTCTGACTTTCTTTGATCTTGGGAGGATATAATATGATGTTTGAACATACATGGACCCTCTTGAGATGATTGAAGACCTTTGGAGTTGCTCAGATAGCTTAGGGATTGCTCAGATCACAAACCCTAGATGCAGATGACTTTGAACCAATGCAGTGAAACAAAAATGCAATATGAGATGATATGATTGAGCTTATGCAATATGAAAAGATCACAAGCCATGGTGTGAAATGAGTGAGGGCAAATTTAGGGTGTTTACAAATTCAAATTACACTAATTATCCCTATAATTAAGTGCAACTCCACTTTCACTACCTTTAACTACACCACAATGATCCCTATGCATTACTAATTCATTTAAGTAATTTTAAGGAATTTTTCGGAATTTAAAAATTTATTTTTCACGCTACAGGGCTCGCTTAGCGAGGGTCATAGCTCGCTTAGCACCGAACTCACCGACTCTTTTCGCTTTGCGAGCTTTGCGATTTCTCAAATTGCTCTTTTGCGCTCTGCGTACATTTTGCAACGAAAATCATTTCATCAACACACCAATACCAGCCAGAATTCATAGTATTTACCTATTTTACTACGTAATTCATATAATTATCAACTAATAATAACAATTTACTCATTAATCAACACCAGTCCTCCTCAATGTACCACAACATCAATCTCTAACCTCAACCTACAAAATTCCCATTATAAAACCCTTAGAATGGAAGAATCCCACCCTTACCTTAAATCTCGTTGAGGAATTTTTCTCTTTCGCGAACTCTTCTTCCCGATTAAGCATTTTCCTCTTCTCCCCCTCCTCCTTTCACGATCGTTCTTGCTCTCTCTCAAATACGCTTATGTTTTCCCATTTTCCTTATTTCCAACATAACCCCTAAGACCCAACTTATGATCTTCCCCTTTTACCCTTATTACTTTCACCAATTGACCACCTTGTTCTTATCTCCTATTTATTCCATTTATTTAATTTAACCTTTAATAATACAATTATCCGCCAAAAATACAATTTAATATCACAATTATAAAATTAATTAATTATTTTATATTTGTATTCGTTAAAAATCAAAATCCCATTATTAATTATTAATTAATTAGTTAATTAATTCATATTCATATTTTCATTAACTCCCCCACTCACACAATTAACTTTCAATACTTCATTAACTTCTCACTCACTCCATTAACTTTCAATACTACTCATTAAAAATATTAATTTATGTTATTGACCCTTAAATTAATTATTAATAACCTCACATTTTCTCTATTATAATCATTTCATTAGTTGTTCTTTCACAAAGAAATGAAAAAAAAAAAAAGAAGAAATTTTGGTTTACATGCTATGATGAAATAGTTATTTTCCCTTTCTTCAATTTTAATCACATTGTTATCGTTTTCTCAATTTTTATATTCAATTATATTATTATTTTTGTTTGTTTTTTACAAATTAGTTTTCCATTTTGTAGAGAAATCAAGGAGTGTAAATATTAGTTTTTATGTGTAATAAATTGTAGTCGTGTGATCAATGTGAAGGTGAAGTTCTCTATATAATTTTTACTATTTATAATATCATTTCTCATTATGATTTTTTTTTATGGATTTTGACATGTATAAAGTATATAGTGAATTAAAGAATACACAAATATGGATTTTAAATCTTTTTTTTTATGGATTTTTATGGATTTTGTTTTATGGATTATGGCACAAAAGTTTCTTTTTTATGGATTTTGACATGTATAAAGTATATAGTGAATTAAAGAATACACAAATATGGATTTTAAATCTTTTTTTTATGGATTTTTATGGATTTTGTTTTATGGATTATGGCACAAAAGTTTCTCTATGATGTTCTACCTACTTCATTGAAAATATTTTGGAAGATATTAAATTTAAACCAACAATACACAAATTTAATTTGAACTTCATTGAATTAAGATTGATTTATTAATTTAAGTTTAATTTTTTTGAAAAGTTATGTTATATTATAAATAAAATGTTTTTTTGTCAATTTTATCATAAATATTAATTTAATATTACATATTCGTGCATCGCACGGATAGACGGCTAGTCACAATTATATTCGATAATATATATTATTCTTCACACACTACTATACAACATCCTCAATAAAATATTTAAATAAATTCGGGGCGTTACATCATCCATTCAAGCTTGAAGAAAAATACAAGAATGAAAAACAAATATAAATAAAGGTATGACAAACTATGTTATTAAAAAACACACAAGAGACTTCCAAAGTTCTCTCTCTCTCTCTCTCTCTCTCTCTCTCTCTCTCTCTCTCGTTGTAGAAAGTAATTGTAAATAATTAATAAGATGTAATGGATTCTGTATAACCAAAGTATTAGATTGACTTTTATTATTAAGATGTATTATATTTCTCAGAGGATTGGAGTTGTTTCCTACAGGGTGGCCTTGCCACATTCTCTTTTGAAACTGCATGATGTTTTCCATGTATCTCTGCTTCAAAAGTACATTCTTGATTTGTCTCATATAATCCAAATGAACGATGTGCAAGTGTGAGAGAATCTGAATGTTGAAGCATTGCATATAAAAAACGAGTAATTTTGAAAATATAGTTAACGGTAACGACAACTCAAGTATCGTTCTCAAGGATTCTGGAAACAAATGGCTTTGAATCTGACTTCAACTCCGACACGAAAGTTGTAGCTCTCTCTCTCATAGCTTTCCATCGATTGGTAGAACGTCTCAAGCCGATTCCTGGAACTCCAGTTGTGGTCGTTTCTGTAAAAGCTGTTAAAGCTGAAAAATTAAGTACGAAAATCAAATTAACCCAAAATAAAATAAATTGGAAAAACAAATTAAAAAATAAAAAATAAGCAAAGAAAACAAAAAAAATGCTTAATTGCAAACATGGAAGATTGTGCATTAAAATGCAATGATCAAATTCCCCCACACTTGAACTTTTGTACTCCGAGCAAAATAAAATCTAAGGAAACACGACAACATCATCATTACTCATTATAGGCTACAAACTCCACTTTGGTTAAGATTGAATTGATAGGTATTAATCTTTCACACTAAGGATATCGTAGGAACACTAATCTCGTCTCCTGAATATACAAACTAATTCGAATCATGTTATTAAGCCTAATCATAACTTACTCATCCTCCTTTTTTCATCTTTCTTTTTTACAATTTTAATTTTTTCTTTACGATTCATGGAGAACTAATTCCAAGGCAAAATCATGTTGATTACATGTTCCATCATACTTTGAGGTTATAATAATTTTCAATCTAAATTCTATTCCTTTCAATGTTGTTATGTGATCATTGTTTACTTAATTCGATTATCATATATTAGTGTTGATTTAATTTGATTGTTGTATGATCCTTGATCGTAGTCACGTTAGCGTTTGCTTAATTCCTTATCCTGTTTGATTAAACCATGTTTGCTTAATTCACGAGAGTTTAAATCTGTTTGCTTAATTCAGATAATAGGAACATACATCACATAAAACAAGTTGTGTTTGACAATGAGTTTTATAATCGAATGGGAATAGATAATCCGCTTAGGAAGTTGAAATTATAATAACCGATGATAAGTCGGAACCCAA
Source organism: Lathyrus aphaca (assembly GCA_963966055.1). Lineage (NCBI taxonomy): Eukaryota > Viridiplantae > Streptophyta > Magnoliopsida > Fabales > Fabaceae > Lathyrus > Lathyrus aphaca. Next base: position 520,711,781 of record OZ014521.1, read on the forward strand.
ATCAGTAGGATTAGTCGTTTTAGCTTATTTGTTAATCACTTATTTTAATCTGTTTTTATAATTAGACCTTAAAATCAACCCCCCATTAATTGTTACTATTGTTATTTAATAAGATCAAGAATCCTTGTGAGACGATTCGAGTCATTGTCGTTATACTACGTTTTAAAGAAAATTACTCGTTTTTTATCCGTGCGCGACACGCGGATCAAGATCAGTGCATTTTAATGCACAATCTTCCATGTTTGCACTTAAGCATTTTTTTGGTTTTCTTTGCTTATTTTTATATTTTAATTTGTTTTCCAATTTATTTTATTTTTGGGTTAATTTAATTTTCGTACTTAAATTTTAGCTTTAACAGCTTCTACGGAAACGACCATAACTGGAGTTCCAGGAATCTGGCTTGAGACGTTCTACCAGTCGATAGAAAGCTAAGATAGAGAGCTACAACTTTAGTGTTGGAGTTGAAGTCATATTCGGAGTAATTGTTTTCCAAAATTTCGTTTGAAGTTGCATCATTAGTTTTATTTAGTTACGGGTCATTTAGAATTGAGTCTGAGTTATGTATTTGACCCAGTTGGGTTGTAAACAGGTTGTTTTGGTTTTCCCATAATACCTAGCAGCCGTGGTACTGTTCACTACTCTTTTTTTCACGATTTTATTTTATTTTTCTTAAGCTTGAAAGAACCGGAATGGAGAACTAATCACCAAGATTCATCTACTGTAATCGGTTTCCACTGCAATCTTGAGGTTCTATAATTTTCAATCAATTGCTTTTCCCTTTCAATATCATGATATATACTTTGTCTGCTTTATTCAATTATATAGAATAATATTGATTAATTTCGATTGCACCTAATATTCCTTTACTTTATCGCGTTTGCTTTATCCGTGCAAGTTTTCGTGTTTGCTTAATTCACATAAGATTTTATCTGTTTGCTTAATTCAGAATTTAGGAATATAGTTCTTATAGGATCTTTTGTGCTAGTTAATTGGTACTATTATCGAAAAAGGATTAGAATCCACTTAGGACATTAAAATTATGTGAATCGATGATAAGTTGGGAAACCGAAACAGTAGATAAATCGTTTAGCTTAATTGCATAATCACTTATTTTAATCGCTTAATTGTTCTATTTTTTTGTCAACCTTAAAACAAACCCCATTAATCGTTACTATCGTTAGTTAATTAGGTCAAGAATCCTTGTGAGACGATTCGAGTCATTTTCGCTATACTATGCTTTAAAGAAAATTACTCGTTTTTGATCCGTGCGCGACACGCAGATCAAATTGGCGCTGTTGTCGGGGATTCTTGTTGTTATTAACCGATTTTATAGTCATAGGTATAGTTTTCTTGCTAGTTTTTTTCTTTTCTTTTTTGTTGTGTTTGTTGATTTTCAGGGTTGCAATACCGGTTGCAGTATAGTAATAAGTTTTCCAATCTTACAGGTAAGTTGGAAGCTACTGTTTCGATTTGCTCCTAATTTTTTTCCAGAAAATCAGATATAAATCGAAGAACAATACTCCTTTAGAATGAAATTCTAAAAGATTTCGACCCTCAAAATCGCAAATTTTGCGTTTTTCTATTTTATTTGATTTATTATTCATTTTCATATATTCAAAAAAATATAAAAAAATTTGTGCGATCTTTATTTGATTTAATTAGATTTTTAGCGTTATTTTTATATTTTTTTTAGAATCTATTTTAATTTCTTTTCTTATTTTCCATTCATTTTAACTCTGCGGTGGTTTTATTTGATTCAACGTTGATTTAATTCTGATTTTAAATTTGATAATCATATCATGACTGATCAAAGAACTCTGAACAAACTGGCTACACTTGTGAATTATAATGCTTTATGTATTGAATATTCTGATGTTATTGATGCACCTTTCGAATAGAAATTTGGTTTAACACACTTGTTGCCAAGTTTTAATGGTTTTGCTGGTGAGGATCCAAATAAGCATAAGAATGAATTTCAGGTTGTGTGCTCTACACCTTATGAACCTTCACTAGAAGACCTTGTCAACCAAATGGCTACAAATAATATCAAGTTTCAACAACAAATAGATTCTAATTTTAGAACTTTGCAAACACAGCTTAATCAACTTACCACTTCGATGAATCCCATGCAGCAAGCTCAAGGATCAAACCAACAACCCTTGGAAGAACATTCTGTTTTTCAAATAGAATTGCCTTCTGAAACTGTTGATGATACTTGTATTAATTTGTTTGCAGCTGATTTTCCATCATTGTCTGATTTTAATGATGTTTACTCTTGTGATATTTGTACTGACACTAAAGTTGCTCTGTTTGTGCTGAAATTGAGGTTGTCTTACAAGTTGATATTCTTACTGCAAATGAGGTTGTAAATGAAGTTGTTCATGTCAATTAAGCTCTCGACACCCCGGCTTCCCGGAACAAACCATCCATCGAGAAATTACCCTCTTTAGAGTTGAAGTCACTTCCTAATAATTTATTTGAATTTGTGCTGGAAGAGAAATCATTACAGGAACATAAGAAGGGAGTTGGATGGACTTTGGTTGACACTTGTGATATTAACCCATCCATGAGTATGCATAGGATCTCAATTGAAGATGGAGCAAAAGTAGTGAGGCAACCCATTAATCCTTTGATTCTTAAAGTTGTAGAAAAGGAGATCATTATCACGTGCACATTCAACACTTTTACTTATCGAAGATTCTTCTTTGATCCTGGAATAAAAGGAGAAGGCACTAATAAAAACTTCAAGATTAATGGATATTATCTAAAGCTACTCTATGAGATCCCCACTTTGGAAGAAGAGACTGTAGAAGAGCTCTATTTAGGAAATGCTGCTTATGTGATCACCTATCCACCTTGACTACTCGGGTGTGCTCTTTCCTTTCTCTCCCTCTTGTTTTATATTTATGTCCTTTCATTGAGGACAATGCTTATTTTAAGTGTGGGGGAGAGAATCATTTATTTTATTTATTTTTGTTTTGTTTTTGTTTGTTTGTTTTGTTTTAGAAACACTAGGCATTTTTTTCGAAAGTTTTGGGCTATAGATTGTTTTGGGCTATAGATTGTTTTGAGGTTAGTTATTGAATACTTTTTATGACACAGCCATGAGTTCTCATCCTTTAATAGCTCTTAAGTAGTTTATCAAGCAGTCAGCACCATCTAGAAATCATATACTAAGTAATTGAGTTGATGCAAATAAGTGAATGATATCGTACTTAATAAGAAATCTGAATAGGAATCCGCCTTTTAAGTTAGGTGGCCCTCACCCGGTCATTTAGCCTAACGAATGTGAAACCTTAAAAAAATTGTTGTTACTAAAGTAAATTTAAAACATTAACAAGATATGGATCATAGTCACTAACAAACTTATTTACCAAGTGTATGAATAGATAACGAGCTTTATGTGATTGTGCTAGAATGAAAGAGAGAAAAAAGGAGGATGAGTAAGTTAGGATTAGGCATAATAACATGATTCGAATTAGTTTGTATATTCAGGAGACAAGATTAGTGTTCCTACGATATCCTTAGTGTGAAAGATTAATACCTATCAATGCAATCTTAACCAAAGAGGAGTTTGTAGCCTAGAATGAGTAACTGATGATGCTGTCGTGTTTCCTTAGATTTTATTTTGCTCCAAGTGCAAAGGTTCAATCAAGAAGTGAAACAACTCAGAGAGAATGAGTTTGGTATGAGGAGGACATGTTAGGGGGAAGTTTAACATGGGAGCTGCAGAGCTAGAAGAAGGAATCCAATTCAGATATGTTTTCGCCAGGTAATTTTTTAAGGCAAAAATTCTTTTAAGTGAGGAAGAGTTGTAACACCTATACTGTTAAATCGATTATTTTATTTAATTATTAGTGTCTTTTATTCTTTATACTTGAATTTTGGAATTTTCAGTGTGTAGATTTATTTTGGTAATTTAATAATTACCGAGGTTATAAAATTAGAGAGCATAAAGATAAAATATTATTATTGAGGTTATTACGAATAATTAGATATATTTAATTATTTTGTGATATATTGAAAGAGTGGAAAATAAAGAAACTTTGATAAAATAATTATTTAAATAAAATATTTATTTAAATTAAATAAATATTTAAATTGAAGGGGGAGAAATTTTAATAATTTATGATAAATTAAGAATAGTGGGAGAAATTGAGTTTCTAGAAAAATTTAAGGGTTAAATTGTAGTAATGAAGTGTTGTGGAAAAATTGAGAATTTTGTGAAACGTGTTAGGTTAGATAAATAGAAAAAGTTGTGATTTAGAAAACAATATTACTTGAAATTAAGAGAAATCAAAGAAGCGGCTAGGGGAAACCCTAAGGGAGAGCTATAGGAAGGAGAAGTAGTAACTTAACCCAGAACTCTGCAATTCCAAGGTGAGTGGGAAATTGTCTTATTGATGGGTGATTTAGGAAGAAAGGTTAGTGAGAGTTCCATACGCTCCTATCAGTGCCTTGGGGTAATATTGTTTTTCTCTAATTTGTACAATCTGTGTAATTTTGGCTAAATAAGATTTAGGAAAAACCTTATGGGCCTTATATATGAAATTTTTGTTCGTATGATTACTCTGAGACCCAAAAAGGGGATTTGGGATAAATCACCTATAGTTTCTAATGTGTTATTGCTGGTAGGTTTACACAATTTGGTGTATTTTTGTGGTCAACTATGGTAATATGTATAAATCATATATTATGATGTTGATCACATTTGTAAAGTTGGGATTTTTCCCTAGAAATTCAAACGACTTTATTTGGGTTGTTTAGTTCCTAATTACTTATGTTTGATGAACTGTTTCTGTTTCCCTAGTTTTTCCCAGAACCGTGTCTATTTTTTCAAAAAAATAAATCCCAAATTCATTAAATCCTTTTTTTAAAATGAGACATTTTTCATGAAGGAAAAAAAAATCATAAATTCAAAAAAAATTCAAAAATCATGACTTTTTCGGAAAAATAAAAAATTAAGAGGGTGGAAGCGTGGAGCGCGGCAGCCGAAAAAAAGATTTGTGATGTGGCTGGCAGAAAAAAAATGGGTCACACGGCGGCATTGGGTGGGCCATGCAGCGACGAGGGTTTCCCGACGGCGGGTGGCGGTTTCAGTGATTCTAGATGTTTCAGTAATTTTTTGAGTTTAAGGAGTTTTTCAAGTGATTTATGTGCAACTTTTGATGTTATAACCCTTTTGGTAACCTTAGGGTCATTTTTGAGCAATTTGAGTCAATTTACCCACATTTAGGCTTAATAGAGCTATCGCATGTGAACCTTTAATTTTTTAGCACTTTGAATACTTTATATTAGTTTTGGGTACTCGAGAGTTATTTTTTAGAATTGAGAGGTTTTGAGATATTTTGAGTTTTCCTGAGAATTTTGATGAGTTGAAGATTTTGGTAATAAAACAACTTTGCACTTTTTGATAAAAATAAATAATATTTTTAAACCATTATTTTGAGTATAGTAATCTGGAGGGATTATAGTGACGACCTTAATTGGTGATTTTTTTATGAATAGTAATCTGAAAGAGTTACAGTGATGGTATGTGATTCTTATAGGTTCAAGAGTGGAACTTTCTTATGATGATTTTTATGATGTTATGATGTTGATGATGATGTTATAATGTTGATGACATTATGATGTTTATGATGTTATGACGTTGATGACATTGCATGCTTACATTGTACTTGTTCTAGCCAAAAATAGCTAAAAACACCAAAAGTGATAACCCTCATATTCCAAGCAAAAAGAGCTACTATGTCTATTCTGATTGAATATATTTGGGGATTTGGGAGCTATACAAGTGTTGTATGTGTCCCAAGACGAGTTTCTTTCTTATCCCTATTGCGGGAGCCCCTTTTATAGTTTCTTTCTTGTTTCTATTAAGAGACGTCATTAAGATAAGTCTCTTGGTATTCCGACGTTATAAGCAATCATTGTTGTAACTTATCACCATGAATGTGACTTATTGGAAGATGTTAATGTCGGTATTAATACACCGCCAACTGTTACATCTCTTGGTATACTAGTTGATCTTATATTCGTCAATGATGTCGAGTTGTCATGAGAACCTTCTCGGCTCTTTATATCTTCAACTAATGTATGAAACGTGATGGTATGGTGGTTGATTCTTATAAACGAATATGATTGTGTATGATAGTTGTCTAGGCCTTAGTACTACTCGACCCCTCTTTGGTTTCACAACCCGATTCATGCATAATCTTGGCCGACTAAACAACTCGGTTAGGAAAATATATTTGGCATGTACATAAGCCCCCTGAATGTGAATTCTGATTTAAGAATGTAGTATCCGGTCATTGAATATTTTTGAATATATTTGAAATATGTCGTGCTATAATCGGTCTTCCTCCCAGACCCTTACATGGCACAAAGTTTTCTTAAAGGTTGTGACTCCTAATCTTCTCTAGTCTAATGATAACTTTTAATGTATCATTAGTAGTTATCCCTAACTATTCTCTTGAATGTTGGATCTTGATTAAATTCATTTTTTCTTTCCTATTCTTGTCACTCTTGCGCTCACACTCTTACTTTAACAACAATATCATTTCATCTCCAAGTTCTATTTATTCACAAGTATTTTCTTTACTGATCTTGTTTTTATTTTACCCTTTTATTATATTTTTTATTTAGAAAAATGGTAGTTCTTAGAGAGTGTGATGACGAGGGAAATGTTAAACATAAAAGTAATAAAGAGAGGAAAGAATTGTAGGATCAATCCATTAGAGAGATGAAAAATTCCTTAGGGGTGGAATAGTATAGATGAGTCATGAACAAAGTTTATAATGAAGTTCTCACTTCTGAAAGTGATTTTGACTCTGACTCTTCCTCCTCGGGTTTTGTAGAAATTTTGATGGCAATTGCTTCTCGTTTCGACCTTGAGGTCATGAACCATTATAATAGTACCATTGATGATTTTGAAATTGCCAAAATCTAGTTTCTAAGGTATATATCCTCGACTGGATCCAAGGATGATGTGATCCTAGAGTCGTGCGTCCCCGGAGAACGAGTGTGCATTCTTTATCCTAAGGGTTCTTCTGAAGAGTTTTTTCTATCTTTAACATGGGATCTTGGAACCCTTTAATGTTCTTATACCTTTTATCGACTTCGAAGTCGACTTGTTAAAAACCATGAACATAGCACATTCTCAACTTTGTCCCAATAGTTGGGGTTTTATAAAGGCTTTTGAGAAGATTTGTGATGTTCTATATATCGTTCCTACCATTGGTCTGTTTTTCTCCTTCTTTGAAGTGAAAGGGGTTGATAATCTTAGTTGGATACAAATAAGTGGAATTCCTAGTCGGAGCTTTCTTCAGGCTTATACCTCTAATAATAAAAAAATTATAAAATTCATTTCTTGAAAATTAAATGTGGGCCAAGGTGTCCACACGTGTTGTATGCTTTGGACAGTCATCATCGCTTCCGTCACTACTAGACCAAAGATCCACTGCCAATCACAAGTCTTAACTATGATAAACTGAGTGATATAAAAACCTAATCCTCGACTATTCTTGACTCGTTTCATATGATGAGAGTCAAAGAATTGATGCCTTTGGATGATGAACGACTCTTCGCCTTTTTAATTGTTATCTTTTACTTAAAGTATTCTCCATTTTTTATTGGTACACTTATGTTTCTTTTGTTATTTTATTTTGTAGACAAGATGCTTGATCTCTCTGTAAGCGAACTAAAGAAATCGATGCATGTGGCTTGTGTAACCCATAAGGGAACATGTGGAGCTTCTATTGATAAGTCTTACATAACTGGACTAGAGGTACGGGAAACAAAACGGACTAGGGCGACGAGTTGGAAGGTCGTCTTGGACAAGGGTGAATCCCAACCCCAGCCTTCTTCTCCTCTAGCCCAAGAGGAAACTTCTCAAGGCGCTTCTAAGAAACTCAAAACTCTCATGACTGATGAGGTTTGCCAGGCTGACATGGAGATTACCTCTCTTATGCAAAATCTCTAAGTGAATCATGCATCCAGGGAGATCAAGTATTGGTCCAACAACTTTGATGGGCTCAAGTTTCTATATGACCATCTTAACGCCACCGAGGATGTTAACAAGGTAAAATCCAATGGTTAGAAGAAGATTACTCAGAACATGAGTTCTTATCTTATGAGATGTGTGGTTCTTTCCTGGGGTCTGTTTGAGTCCAACGATGACCATGAGAAGACGGAGTTGAAACTTAAGGAGGATATCACCCAGCTGAAGGAAACCCAGAAGACTCAATCTAAAAAGCTTGCTGATTTGGAGAAGAATTTCGCCAATGAGAAAATGTGAAAGGAGACTCTGGAGTTAGAGCATAAGTTATCTTTATCTCAAGTTTCTGAGAAGTTGAAGCAAGCTGAGAACTCCAACAAAGAGCTTTTATCTTCTAACAATGAGCTTAAGGAGTCTCTTAAGAAGGCAAATTGATGTCCTCTCTACTGGCGATGAGGCTTTTGATAAGGCCAAGGATCAAGTCTTGTGTCTTCATCCTAAATTGGATTTGAAAGAGGTTGACTATTTTAAGGTGTTGCATGATGTATACGTTGTAGACCTCAACGGGTTAGAGAAGACTAACCCAAAGGGGTCTCCTAGTCTTGTTAAGAACGATGTCGGGAATGAAAACCCAAAAGACAATGTTGGTGCAAATGTTACTTCAGATGTTATTTGATTTGTTGTACCTTTGTTTTGGTTAGTCATCCCTTTGGATACAATTTATGTAATTTTTGCAAGGGAGTGTGGTGTTGTTCCCCCTTATGCTTATGACTTTTCTACCTCCTAGCATATGTAATGCACAATGTTTGTCCCTTATGTGGCTTTTTGATAATATCATTTTTATTTATTACCTTTATGCTTTTCAAAAATAATTCTGCATATGTATCCTAGCCCCTTGGGCACTAAGTCAATGAGACTTTAATTTTCCAACTATAGAGTGTCGGGTATAATTTTTCGGCTACATAATTTGTTATGTTTAGATTTATTCAAGATGTGGCGAGACATGAGGCTAGCCATAACTTAGGAAGCCCCTAGTCATTGCATATAACCTTGATACCTTAAGATCCCCAAGCTCTTGTAGACTTGTTACTCTAAGATCCAAATAGTTTTTAACTCAAATGTCTTTTTATGCTTAGTATTCCCTTCTAGACTTTATTCAATATGATGTGTGATAAGTATTTGACTTGTTCGCAAGTAATATTTTCAGCCTTTTATATATAGATCAAGTCATCGTGTTTATATATGATTATCCAGGTTGTGTACGAGGAAAAAGTCAACACATTTATATGCATAAACTTGGCCTATGTACGTAAACCAAGTCAACACTTCTATAGGCATAAAATTGGCTTATGTACGCGGAGCAAGTCGACATGTTTATTGGCATAAACTCAACTTGTCTACGTGGAGCAAGTCAACATGTTTATTGGCATAAACTCAACTTGTGTATGTAAAGCAAGTCGACACATTTATAGACATAAACTCGGCCTGTGTACACGGAGCAAATCAACACATTTATAGGCATAAACTCGGCATGTGTACATGGAGCAAGTCAACACATTTATAGGCATAAACCCAACCTATGTATGCAGAGCAAGTCAATAAGTTTATAGGCATAAACTTTGCTTGTATACATGGAGCAAGTCGACACGTTTATAGACATAAACTTGACTTGTATACACGGAGAAAGTCAACGCGTTTATAGGCATAAACTCGGATGAATTATAGCTCAATATCTTAAGTTGAGTACCTATAAACGAAACATTAGTGAGTTTTTAAATTCGGGTACCTCGTTAAAAGCCTTTGACCTTGCAAGGGAAAAGAGTGAAACATGGATACTTTTATTTATTATCACATTACATAGCATTCAACTGAAGTACAACCTAATATTTGATACATTCCATGTCCTAGGTATTTCTACTCCTTCTAATGTTTTCAACTTGTAAGCTCCATCATTTAATTTTTGGATTACTTGGAACGAACCTTCCCAATTTGGAGCCAGCTTCCCATTGTTTTTTGGATCAGTGGTTTTATTTAGAACAAGATCTCCTACATGAAATCCTCTCTGGCAAACCTTCAAGTTGTACTTTTTAGCTAACATGTGCTTCACAACTATTTCCTACATTTGTGTTGTTTCCTTGACTTCATCCAACAAATCAGAGGCTATGTCCAGGTCCTCTTGGTTAGTGACTTCATTAAAGTGTTTTTGCCTCAAGGTTAATGTATTAATTTCCACAAGTATCATGAAGTTAGCCCCATATACCATTCAGAAAGGAGTTTCCTAAGTAGTGGAATGTGGAGTTGTGTGATAAGACCATATAATTTCATGTAGGTACTCGGAACATTGGCCTTTTGCTTCGTCCAACTTCTTTTCTATACCTCCTAAGATAACCTTGTTTGTTGCTTCTGTTTGACCATTAGTTTAAGGATGCTCCACTGACGTGAATTTGTTTTCGATGCCATAGTCCCTGCAGAACTCAACAACAGATGTGCTTGCAAATTTTGCTCCATTATCCGAGACTATGACTTCGGGTAACCCAAACTGATATATGATAGTTTTCCAATAGAAATGACGAACCTTTTTAGCTGAAACTCGAGCTACAACCTCAGCTTCTACCCACTTTGTGAAGTAATCAACGACAACAATTAGGAATTTGAGTTGTCCAGGTGTTTTAGGGAATGGTCCTAAGATGCTTGCTCCCCACAGATAGAATGGCCTATTGGAAGAGACAAAGTGTAATGATTCAGTTGGTGAGTGAACAAAGATAGCAAAAACTTGACATTTCTCACACTTGTTCATGAACTCGGTACAATATTGAAGCATACGGGGCCAATAGTATCCGACTCTCAGAATTTTCCCAGAGAGGGCTCTTCCACCAATGTGACTTCCGCAAGCTTCTTCATGAACTTCCCAAATCACTAATCGGCTTCGTTTTCTGAGACACACCTTAGCATGTGCGTTGATCTTATCATCTTGTATAGTGTGTCTGATACCATGACATATGGGAAGAAGTTCTCTTGATGTGCCAGACTTCATTTATATCCTCGGGGAGGATTCCTTTGGTTAGGTAACATATTTAGATGGCCCACTTCTCTAAGTATGTCACCTCTTTGTGTATTTAGTGGGGTAAGGTCTCTATCAAAATCTTCTAGTCGTCTGTACGGTCTAGGAGTGTTTCATTCATACAAGGCAGCACGAGGGTGCTTCTTTCTCCTATTTGATCCTTATTCTTATTCCTCGTCTTTTCATTATTGTCCCACCTTCTTTTATCTTGATTAATTTCTTCCCCTTTGATATATCATTCAACCCGGGTTGTGATCTCACCCATGCTGATTGTAGGCTAGTATGCTAGTGATTCATTGAACTGCCTGATTCGTAGCCTATGTTGGAAGGCTCCAATGAATAGCTCCTGATTGGGATGAGAAACTTTAATGGTATATTCATTGAACCTTGCTACATACTCGCACAACGATTTTGACTGTTTCTACCGAACATTGAACATAGTTGTAAGAGACACCTTTCGACGTCTATTCTCTGAGAAGTGTTGTACCAACTTTTTGGTCAAATATTGATAGATCTTAATGGAAAGCCAGGGAAGGCTCATATACCATCTTAAAGCTACATCGTTGAAGGTACCATCCAGTAGCTTACATTTTAATGTGTCAAAGGGAGAAAATATAGTCATTTGGTTATTAATGGCTATATCATGCTCTTAAGGATCCGAATTTCCATCGTAAGAAGCCAATGATGGTGCTTTAAAGTTCCTGCGAACCTGACCATCCCATATTTCCTGAGAAATGGGTTGTGGTTCAAGAACTTCTTCTTCTTGGTCGCCAACTGCCTGGATTTGTTGTTGTAAAACTTGTATGATGTCATGTAATGTTTCATTTTGTTGTCGAATGGCCTTTATCATGGCTAGTAACTGAGCCATGTTTGGAGGTGGGTCTTCTAATGAAGACATAACAGTGAGTATGGTGTGGTATGGGAAATTCTTATCTAGGCCCCGTAGTGGGAGACAAATGTTCTGGAAAAAAATAGTTGAAACCACCAAAAGTGATAACCCTCATCTTTCAATAAAGGAGAGATACAATGTCTATTCTAATTGAATATATTTGGGGATTTGGGAGCTATACAAGTGCTTTATGTGTCCCAAGATGAGTGTCTTGATTATCCCTCTTACGGGAGCCCCTTTTATAGTTTCTTTCTTGTTGACATTAAGAGAAGTCTCTAGGTATTTCGACGTTATAAGCAATCATTATTGTAACTTATCACCATGAATGTAACTTATAGGAAGATGGTAACGTCTGCATTGATATGTCACTGAATGTTACATCTCTTGGTATACTAGTTGATCTTATATTAGTCAATGATGTCAGGTTGTGATGAGAACCTTCTCGGCTTATTATATCTTCGACTTGCATATGAAATGTGGTGGTATGGTGGTCGAGTCTTATAACCGGACCGGGCTGTGTATGATAGTTGTCTAGGCCTTAGAACTACCTGAACCCTCTTTGGTTTCATAACCTGATTCATGTCGAATCTTTATTAGGTATACAACTCGACTAGGAAAATATATTTGGCATGTACATTACTTACCATGCATGCATTTATTTTGGGATCTAGATAGGACTTCTATCTAATGTTGGGCTGATTAATAGATGGTATATGGTCGTCTTAAGTTCAGAGAGGGACACAATTCAAGAGGAACCAAAGACATGGGTAAATCACTAACTTGGTTTTGATACCAAACACCTGGTGCCACATGCATTTTTAATGAGGATTTTGTGGCATTAGAAAATCCATCATTATTTGGTTTGATTGTGTTTTTCGTGTGAATGATGCACTTATGAATTCGTTATTATCATCATCTTGCTGAATTTCGTTGTTACCATTTATAAGATGTATTCTCACTCCTTTCTTTTTTGTTTTCTTGGTTGTGTGCAAATTGATGTACAAATACTCGGTAGGAATAGTCACTTGTGAGTGGAAGACTTCCTTGGAGCTTTCTTCTTTCATTTTATTTATCGTTTTTAGTTGGTTTTCATCTGCTCTGGTTTGTAACACTACTGCCAAACCCTAAATTTTTGACCAGGCATTTTCTTAATATATTTTTTTTCATCTGACACATTTTCATCGCATTATCGAAAGTAAATCATAAGTCAGTCATTTTTGCAATATTTTAGTTAAACAATCAATTAATCATTAATCATGCATTTTTAGTCAATTTTACCATGTCAATGTCATTTTTAATATTTATTCTTGATTTTAGAATTTATTTACAATGTTTGTCTCATTTTGTAATTTAATTATTTTAATTTTAATTTCTAATTATATAATTATATTAGATTATTTAGAATTAGTATTTAGTTTAATTTTATTATAGTTCAATTTAAATTTAGTTTAATTTTATTTTAGTTCAATTTGATTTGATTTTAATTTTGAATTAGTTTAATTTTTAATTAGCCTAATTTTTAATTAGTTTATTCTTAATTAGTTAATATTAATTTAATTTAATTTAAAATTTATTTCGGTTTTAATTTAGTTTAGCTTTAAGTAATTTAATTTTTAATTAGTTTTTATTTTTAATTAGTTATTTGTTTTGTTTTCTTTTTGTTTAAAGATATTTGAAAAAAGAGTACATTTTATTTTAACAAAGTTTGTTGCACAAAACCATTACATCCCACATAAGCCAAATAACCTACTACAAATACCACACTACACTTGCATACAACCAAGTCACAAAACCTGCTATGTTCCGCAAACAGCCCCACTTGCAAAACCCAGCCAAACCACACCATTAATACATTAAACGCGTCAACCGCTTGCCATCACCATATATCGCCGGCGACCACCGCAAACAAAAACTGTGTAACACCATCACCAACACAAATCTCAACCGCAAACGACACGAGAGAGACAAACACGATTGCGAAAAGGAAGGAGAGAAACGAAAACAGAAAAGATGAGTGAGGAAGAAGAGTGATTGCATGTTTCAAATTGAATAGAGAGAAGAGGAGTTCATGTTTGGATTAGTATGAGATTTATTCCTTTCTTTTAGGTTTTGTTATTTATTTTTTTAAATTCAAATTTTATTTATTTAAAACATAAATTCCGTATTGATTAGTATTGTTGGGCTTAATGCCATTCTAATTTCACTACTAACACTCAGGAAATTATACATTGTACCCCTACAATCATCCTGATACCCATACATAATTTCTAAATTCCAATTTTGCCCTTTCAATATATAATTAATAATTTAAAAATTTTACCGCGAAGTCAGAGTAAGAAAATAATACTTTTTAACATTGGACGAGACGAACCGGAAGTACAATGGGTAAGTTATCTGGTTGAGAAATTTACAAACCGGAAGTAGCGTTGATGAGTTATCTGGTTTAGAAGTTTACAAACCGGAAGTAGCATTGTTACGTTTTCCGGTTCATAAAATTTTCAAACCGGAAGTAGTAGGCATGTGTTATCTGGTTGTGGAATTTCTTAACTGGAAGTAGCAAGGTTGGGTTATCCAGTTCGTTTTTTTATATATTTATAATATTTCCAATTTTTTTAGGAGATAAGAAGTTGTCTTTGATGATATGCGCGAAGGATGACTCAAAAGTAGATACTACAGAGATATTCTCTACAACACAAAAATTTCCTACAAGAGAAGAGGTGACTCGATGTATAAGGGAGGTTGGACTTAGAAATAAGGTTACTATTATAATCACTCGTTCGGACACAAAGACAGGAAAGAGAGGAAGAAGTGACAAAGTTATATTTGGCTGCGATAGAGGTGGAAAGGACAAAGAACGAGAAAGCGAAACACAAAGTGCTTCCAAAAGATGTGAGTGTCCTTTCAAAGTTAGATCAACACCTTCAAAGGATGGTTCTGGTTGGAAAATCGATGTAAAATGTGGAGTTCACAACCATGGTTTACCTGATAGATTTGAAGGTCATGTATTTGTTAGCCGGCTCACTGAAGATGACCAACAACATATTTTAGATTTGTCAAAACATCGTGTTCCTCCAAGACATATATTGTTGTCTTTGCAAGAGCGAGATCCAAACAATGTGACTCGAATCACCCAAATATATAAACATAAGAGTAAGATTGAGGAAAAAATCAGGGGAAATAGAACAGAAATACAACATTTTCTTAAGGTGATTGATGAATCTAATTATGTTTATTATAGTAGGAAAAAAGATGAATCAGAAGTTGTGAAATACATCTTCTAGGCTCATCCAGACTTTGTGAAATTATTGAATATGTTCCCGATTGTGTTGATTATGGATAGTACGTATAAAACCAATATGTATAGGCAACCTTTATTTGAAATAGTTGGTGTCTTATCAACCGAATTAACATTTGCTGTTGCATTTTCCTATATGGAATATGACCAAACAGAGACTTTGTGTTGGGTACTGTCGCTCCCGGGATTTTCATCCTAGTACAAACGCGAAAGTGGCACGGAAAAGGTAGAGTCGCCAGCCAGACATTTTATCCCGAATGAATGGGAAAGGTAATGCTGCACAAACCTGAGGAAGAAGGAAAGGACAAGGCCTTGCGAACCAAAGATCTTGGTTCGGGAGTCTGTTACGACCTGAGAAGGTATTAGCACCCCAAATCATCCACCGTACCCGACGAGATCCATGCTTGTTTGTTTGTTTCAAAGGGTGAGAAAAGAAGATGCTGCTGAATAAAACTGTTGACTGGAATGGGAATGGAAATAAGAAAGGGAACTAGAGAAAGAGAATAAAAATAAAGAATGGGGAAAATGTAGGGAAAATAAAGAATGTGCTCGAACGGGCCCTACCCCGCTGCCTACGTATCTCATCGGGAAAATGAGGATCAGAGTCGACGTAGTTCTCCTAACTAAGGCGGGAACTAATTGTTTGTGTTTTTTATGGCTTGAACTGCGTATGTCTATGCTCAGGTGTTGTAGGCTCGTCTGGTACGAGTGTGTTTATCGTCTTGCATGCGAGACAAGTCGTCGCAAGTTCGCGTTGAGAGTGAATGAGATGAGAAAAGAAGTTCCCGCAGGATAGTCGCTTATTGTTTATTTTTTTCCTTTTATGAGAAATGTTTTGAATTTGTTTGTGAACATTCTCATACTAAGACCTATCCATCGTGGTAAATACTTATACCTCGCCCAGAAACAGGACGCGTATAAGTACTCCGCAACAAAGTCTCATGGCGTATAAGAACATTCAACCTTTATTAGGTATTTTTATTATTTTCTTCATGAGATAAGAAAGAAGGACTCAAGTTGCAAAAGGTAAAAACTAAGGGACTAAGACTCAATCCCAATTTTAGTTGTTTATTCAAAAGTGGTCCTAATGGTTTATGTGGTTTTCTAAGCCTAATGGATGAAAGGGAACTAGAAACTACTAGAATTCAACTTACTTCCTAAGGAAGTTAAGTTGATTCTAAAACAATAGGGAAACCTATACAAGTGAGAGAATTCAAATAATAAGGCAAAAGCATTAAAATTGAAATAAGAAATAAATTCTAAAAAATGCATATTAAGGCATAAAACCAAAAGTAAGCCTAAACTTATTCATTAGAAATTCTAAGCCTAAGTCGTAAAACTAAGGGAATCATCTAATATCATCATCCTAAAATCAGTAGTTAAACTATACTAAATCATTTTAAAATCCTAAGACTAAACCTAATTAAACTAGTCTTTAATGAACCATAAGATTCTAAGCTAAACTAAATGGATTTATCATGTAAAAATGGCCTAAAGATTAATGCACTAAAAATAGTAAAAGTCCTGGAAAAAATATGAAATTAATTCTCTAAGGTCCTAAATCTGACTATAGCATTGTGCTAAAAAATATCCTAAAAATTCAGAAGCTAACTATGCCTAAAAGTCACTTAAATCTACCTAAGAATTAACTACAATTTTATATGAATTAAGCTACCAAAACAGTGGATAAAATGGCCTAAAAATCTACCAAAAAATATCCTAAGTTCTATTGTCAGTCCTCTAATCATAGAAAAAAAATGGGCTAAAAATCCTACAGGAAGTGGGTGAAATAAAATGAACAAAATCATGTGCAATTAAAGAAATTCAATAAAATGCTAATTAAATGAAAAATCGAAATTAAACCAAAAATAGCCAAAATTCAGAAAGTCAAAAAGTAAAAAATTTCTAGATTGAATTATAAAGCTACTGGAATTTTTGTGGAATTTTATTATGATTTTTCTATTTTTTTATGATTTTATTCTAACATATATTAAACCTAAAATAAAAATGAAAAAAAAACTAATGAGAGGGGTGCATTTAGTATTTTTTTAGTTATTATGCCAATTGGGCTGAAGATGAAGGGTGCGAATAGCAAGCCACTAAGGCCCATTTGCGCAGGCTAATTGAGGGAACATATGGTAGAATTCGGTCAATATCTTGACTCAATGATGACCGCATGATCTAGGCATCCTAAAAGTATTCAAATCAAACGTTCAAAAATGCAGGCACATGAGAACTTATGGTGGACACTACGCACATGATCAGCCGCACGAAAAGCCAACCGGGCGATGACACGTGTCACCGCCGATGTGGCTGGGAAATCCAAATATTTGATCTTATCTTGTAGCATTCTCCAACGGCTCTTTATGGAATATGTGAGTTTAATGACAAATTAACCAGGGTTATTGACATTAATTAGTTTCTTAATGCTCATAACAAATTATAATTCCATTATTAATTCTTAATAAGACTCTTGATCTCCTTAATTAACTTAAAAAAACACATTTTATAACAAAAAGAAAAAAAAAAGCATGGGATACATAGTGAGAAGGGGATATCCGAACCAAACCCTAGCCCCTTCTTCTCCCCTTCGCCGCCGCTAACCTCATCTTCTCCACCCTCTTCTTTCTTCTTCTTCCCGTCACCACTATCAACACTATTTCCCTCATCTTCTTCACTTTCCTTTTCTTTCCGTCACCACCGCCAATCTCCTTCGTCATCCTCTTATTTCTTCCGTCGTCATCAACCTCCTCTTTCCCAAATACGAACCCTAAAAAACAAAACCTACATCGCCTCCTTCCATGTTCTAGGATCTATACACAACTATAACCTCTTCTCTTCGCCGATCCGAAACAAAATATTCGAAAACAAACAAGAAAATTCAACAACGCAAATGCGCCCTAGAACAACAAAACATCAATTGAGCAATAAGAAGCTACGTCTAAAAAGCTTCCAGATTTGCACCTAGAAATGCAAAAATATGAATGGTGCTTATGAGCGATTGAGAGTTCCGCTTGATGGAGGGTGGTGGCAATGATACGTGATGCTTCAGGTAAACATCTTGACTCAGTATTGTGCGTTCTTGAATAACATTGAACCTCTATTCCTTCACCTCTTTTCCTTGAATTGCGAACCGCTTCTCGTCGTTCGTTACAATCCGAAACTGTTTTGCGATGTGACTGAATCAATCCGGTGAATCGATGTTGTTGTGACTGACGGTGTTCTGGAATTTGTTACAGGTCGTTGCTGAAGAAGATGAAGCATAATGATGATGTGATGACAGATTTTTATCTGTTCTAAACGATGATTTCGTGTTGCGAAGTGCTGATGTTGAAGATTAAATTAAAGAAATACTAGTGAATATTCATCAATATTGAAGGTGATGTGTAAAGGTTGATAAGGAAGTGGATTGATTTGTGTGAAGATTGATCGTTGCAGAGAATTCTGAGTTTGTTAAAGGTGATGATTTCATAAGAGTGATGGAGTTTGTTAAAGATCTTTGGCGATTATGATGATGAAGGATGAAGAGTGTGGATTGAAGTTGATGAGATGAGTTTGAAGAATGGATGCAGAAGCTAAATATGGAGAACCGAAATGGTGAAGGAGGGAGTTATGATTAAGTGCAATTCAAAACGAGGATGGAGAAGAAGAAGAATCTGGAGAATGCATAATCATTGAAGAATGGTGAATGATTCCGAAATGAAATTGAGGAGAGAGCTTGAAGAATTCAGGAAGAATGGTGAAGGGGGGAGTTTGGGAAATTGTGTGGGAGAAGCTTGAAGAAGAGGAGAAAATCCTGATTTATAGAAACAAAAATCCCTCTTGTGAAAATTTTCAGGTGAAGTTTCTAGATGGATTCTGTTATCAAAGTTTGTTACAATTCTGTTATCTGATTTTTGATTTTCTGTTATCTTCTGTTTTTCCTTTGTGATATTCTTCTAAGTTTCTATCAAATAGCTTCTAACTAAATTTTCTTTTTGGTCTTTTCTGTTTTTGTTGTTGCGGATTAATGACGAAGATTATGGAGATGATGGTGTATGAAGAATTGGACGATGATGCAGGAATTGAAAGGGGTTAGAGATTGATGATTGAAAATGAGGAGAAAACCGTGATGATTCTGTTTTCTTGATTAAGGGTATATTGATGAAGTGATTGGCGGATTGGAGAGTTTCGTTAGAGATCATGAAGATTCAAGATGGAAGTAAAAAAAAGAGATTCCGGAATTCAATCAAAGAGAGTTTTTTTTCCTCAGCTATTTTGTTATTTTTCTGTTATGTGTATTTGGGACTGTTTCCGAAAAGAGAAGGTCCTTTGTAATAATAATTTTTTTGTCAGATTTGTAACTGATTTCTCAATTATAAATGCCATCAAAAGAAAAGCTATTGTATTTTCCATTTCTGAAATATTTTCAGTTCCATGAAGAACTTTATCTTCAGCTTTGGCTTTTCCTCCCAATTAAGATATTCTTTAAACAAGTCCTACACAACCTGTCACAGCTTCACCAAAAGGAGAAGACCGATTGATTTTGGCAAGGATTCTTGTAATCCCTTTTGGCTGTTATGCCTTGATGCTTCTAGTGTGTATAATAG
Organism: Lathyrus aphaca; assembly: GCA_963966055.1. Taxonomy (NCBI): domain Eukaryota; kingdom Viridiplantae; phylum Streptophyta; class Magnoliopsida; order Fabales; family Fabaceae; genus Lathyrus; species Lathyrus aphaca. The sequence continues at coordinate 520,731,608 of OZ014521.1, forward strand.
CTTCATGGATTTATTTCGTAAAATGATAAATGGAAAAATGACTTAAACTTCCTAAGGACATAAACAATTGGACATGATATTAAAGATGTATGATCTGGATATGGTTAGAAATTTGGATTTAGGTGAAACAAAAAGGGTTTGGTTTAATGGACATTAGGGAATTGAACGATGAGATGAAATTGGGATATGGTTTGTAAATGAGTGAAAAATGGTTAAAAGAATGGTCATGCCTTAATAATTGATAGACTAACAAAAATGATTTTTGGGAATTGAGTTTAAATGTGGTAAAACCGAACTTAAGTGTGGTTTATGTATATTTTCCAAAGTGGGCATATGTGGACTCAGACTAAGATTTAAAAATAGCGTATTTAATCCACATCACATTCACCTCCGAAGTACTCTTGTACTCCATCAATCCTTAACTTCAATCTGAAATTTCTTTATCTTGCAAGCAATGAATGATTGATAGGACCACAATATCCGGATTACCACATGAGTTCACCTAGATCTCTTATACCATGAATACTTCTTACATAAACCCACATTGATCTTCAATACCCTACATCTTAAATGATGATAAATCTCTGGAATAATAAGATTCATTGAGGACAAGCTTCACACTAAGCTCTCTTGAGTGTCACATGCTTAGGGAAATAAACCCTAGCCCTCTGATGAGACAAATAGCTTGAGATATAGAATATCACCAAGTTCCTTGTTCCAAAAAGCTTATATTAAGCCCTGATGAAACCCTAAGCGCTTGGCACCCTTAGTGAATCTCGGAGAAAACAAGCATGATACTTTGATATGATGTTAGGGCTCGAGCTTCCATCTTATTCTAAATATAATGGCCAGATAAATCACCTTTGGGATCTAAGAAATCTAGTCACAAGAAAATGTTTTGATCCCATCCCTTAGGAGCCAATGAAAATGCATGATTGTGAGTTTATGAACTAATGGATGATGCAGATAAATGCGAAGCGATAAGCCAGTTAGATGGTAATAAATATGAGGGAAAATTTTGAGGTATTACAGCTGCCCCTATTCAATCATCTGCAAGCCTGAACGAATAATTGCAACAGCTCTTAGACGTTCAAGGTATGAAGTGATTGAATACTCGAATAAAACCTGAAAATTTGCATACTGTGGGAAATAAAATATGTTGGGAAGAATGTCATCTTCAAATGACAATTCTCAAAAGATCTTCGGATCTAACACGACACCATCCTCGAATGGAGACTCAATGGTAGACCGGCCTCAGTCGATAACCAAAAACAACAAAGACTGACCTCAGACAGACTTTGCAAAAGAGACAAACTGACCTCAATCAATAAGCTCAAAATGGTCTATTATCCTCGAATGATAGCCACAACAAACAAGACCAACCTCAAAAGGACTTGAAGATAAGAATGCCATCCTCGAATGACAATTCTCAAAAGATCCTCAGATCTAACACGAAACCATCCTCGAATGGAGACGCAATGGTATACCGGCCTCAACACCACGACCACTCATTTTTTGCCGAGAAAGGCATGTGAACTCCTTTAGGTGTAATGAGTACTGCACCAACACCACGACCATTCATATTAACAGCCCCGTCAAACATCATAGTCCATTCTTCCTCTGGGTCAGGCCCTTCAGTGTGAACAGGCTCTTCATGATCTTTCGCTTTTATGAACATGATGTCTTCATCAGGGAAGTCAAATCTTATAGGCTGGTAATCATCAATAGGTTGCTCAGCAAGATAATCGGACAATACACTGCCTTTGATGGCTTTCTGAGATATGTACTGAATATCATATTCTGTGAGGATCATTTGCCATCTTGCAACCCGTCCGGTAAGTGCTGGCTTCTCAAAAATGTACTTAACTGGATCCATCTTTGAGATCAATAAAGTAGTGTGGGTCAACATATACTGCCTTAGTTGGTGAGCAGCCCACGCTAAAGCACAGCAAGTTTTCTCGAGCAGTGAATAATGTTGTTCACAGTCGGTAAACTTTTTGCTTAGGTAGTATATTTTATACTCTTTTCGACCAGACTCGTCATGCTGGCCCAGCACACACCCCATTGATTCTTCTAATACTTTCAGGTACATGATTAGAGGTCTTCCTTCAACTGGAGGCATAAGGATTGGAGGCTCTTGTAAGTATTCCTTGATTTTGTCAAAAGCTCTTTGGCAGTCTTCATTCCACCTGACCGTTTGTTCTTTTCTTAGCAGCTTGAACAAAGGCTCACATGTTGCTGTAAGGTGAGATATGAACCTTGAAATGTAGTTCAATCTACCTAGAAACCCCCGAACTTCTTTTTCTGACTTCGGTGCAGGCATTTCTTGAATGGCTTTGACTTTATCAGGGTCAACTTCAATCCCTTTTTCACTTACAATAAATCCTAGCAGCTTACCGGATCGCACCCCGAATGTGCATTTTTTGGGGTTTAGCTTCAATTGGTACTTCCTCAGACGCTTGAATAGTTTCAACAGATTTACCAGGTGGTCTTATTCTGTGAGGGACTTGGCAATCATGTCATCCACATAACATTCAATTTCTTTATGGATCATGTCATGGAATAATGTTACCATAGCCCGTTGATAGGTGGCACCCGCATTCTTCAGTCCTAATGGCATCACCTTATAACAGAACGTGCCCCAGGGTGTGATGAGAGTGGTCTTCTCCATGTCTTCAGGTGACATTTTGATCTGATTGTATCCTGAAAATCCGTCCATGAAGGAGAACACTGAGAACTGAGCCGTATTATCTACCAATACATCAATGTGAGGTAAAGGGAAGTCATCCTTCGGGCTGGCTCTGTTCAGATCCCGGTAATCCACACACATCCTCACCTTGCCGTCTTTCTTAGGCACAGGTACAATATTAGCAACCCACGGCGGATAGCTGGTCACAGCAAGGAACCCGGCGTCCCACTATTTTTGTACCTCTTCTTTAATCTTCATTTCCATATCTGGGCGAGTACGGCGCAACTTCTGTTTTACTGGTGGGAAATCCTCTTTCAGAGGTAGCTTGTGCATGACAATGTCGGTGTCCAACCCTGGCATATCTTGATAAGACCAAGCAAAAACATCCACATATTCCCGAAGCATGTCAATCAGTTGCTCTTTTACTGAACCTTGCAGGCAGGCCCCGATCTTAACTTCTTTCACGTCTTCTTCCGTACCAAGATTAACCGTTTCAATCTCCTCCTGATGAGGAGTGATAACCTTCTCCTCCTGCCTTAACAACCTGGCTAGTTCTTCAGGTAGCTCATAATCTTCTTCAACCCCTTCATCAGCTTGATTGATTGGATTGTTAAAGTCATACGAAGTCATAGCAGTGTTGTTGTCGGTGCAATCTGGAGGGCACTTTCTGCAAGGGTTTAGATTGGTTTATTTTAGTGATCAATTTTATCTTATTTAGAAAAAGTGAAAATGAAGTTGTTTTATTCTGAAAAACATTGCCATTTTATTTTTGTACAAAAAGAAAAATGAAAAACAGTGAGCGGAAAAGAAAAGACTCATTTGCAAAAGATGTCCTGATATTCATTAATTGATCTTTGCACAAAATACAAGATGGCCCGATTACAAAATGAGTCTTGACATCTTGGGCAAGATGCAAGACTTGATGCATGCTTTAAAATACAGGAAATAATAATTACTCTGCAGGAGTAACCCTTATAATTTCCTGGGAAGACCAGTTAAGGACTTGGCCCCCGGGATCCTTGGACGTATCCAGCTCTCCAGGTTGCGGTCGCTTTCCTCCTCGTCTTCCAAATTGTTCACAGCATCCGGGGTGAGCATCCCCCCACTGACAAACTTGGGCTCCTTGGCAGCCTCTGATTGATCTTGTGGAGTTGGTCTGTAACCCAACCCAAATCTGTCTTCTTTCTTTTCCACGGGCAACAACTTGCCCCAGCCTTGGGCGGTACCTTCCACAACAACCTTCCGGGCTTGCTGGTATGACGTTATGGAGGTTCCCAGTACAGCAGATGCTTCATTAATGTTCAAGGCCTCAAACCCTTGGCTCATTGTTTCATGGATTTCTCCATCCATTTCTATGTACTTATACGTAGCCAGATGACTAACAAAGATGTCTTCCTCCCCACAGATGGTGATGATCTGGCCTTCCCACTCGAATTTCAGCTTCTGGTGAAGGGTAGACATAACAGAGCCAGCGGCGTGGATCCTGGGTCTACCCAACAGACAGCTGTAGGCCGGCTGAATGTCCATCACAAAGAAGGTAGTTTTGAAGGTCTGCGGGCCAATCATCACAGGCAGATCAATCTCTCCAAGCACTGATCTTTTAGAGCCATCAAATGCTCTCACCACCAAATTACTCGGACGCAATGCCAAGCCATCATACTCCAGTTTCACTAAGGCTTTCTTTGGTAGAACATTGAGTGATGACCCAGTGTCCACCAGTACATGAGATAGAACAGCACCCTTGCATTCCAAGGTGATATGCAAAGCCTTATTATGGTTGCGTCCCTCCGTTGTTAAGTCAGCATTAGTAAATCCCAGTCTGTGACTGGTGTTGACATTTGCCACCACAGTTTCTAGCTGATTAACCGTAATCTCCTATGGCACGTATGCTGCGTGCAGGACTTTCAACAATGCGTTCCTGTGAGCTTCAGAACACATTAACAGTGACAATATGGAGATTTTTGAGGGAGTTTGGTGAAGCTGATCCACCACCTTGTAATCACTTCATTTTATGATTCTCATGAACTCGTCTACATCTTGTTCAAAAGATGTCTTCTGAGTTTCCTTGGCAGTTGGCTCTTCAGATACCACACTATTTCCTTTTGCTTTGGCGGCAGCTTCTGCTTCAACATTAGGCCTTTGTGTTTGTGAGGCAAAAAGGCGTCCGCTTCTGGTGAAGCCTCCGCCTCCCCCAACATTATCAATTTGTGGAGAAGAGGTTGATGAATCCAGAGTGATTTTCTCCTCGCTGCAGTAGATATCAGAGCCATAATGCCAAGGTATGGCATTACTGCTTTCATAAGGAACAAGTCCAGGCACCGTAATGGTGACTGGACTGACTGCTGCAGAGGAGGGTACTGTAATGGTGTGTGGATCGTAGTAAATTGTGACCGGTGATTTGGCAGGAGGTGCCATGGTTTGTTGTTGGAAATTGTTGTTGGGAGGAACATTCGATGGATCATAGTAGATTGTAACTGCTGAGACATCTTCACTAATTTTTGCTGGCGTTGTAGAAGATCCTGCTAATAAAATGGATGCTGATGTTGTAGAAGAAATGGTTGTTGAAATCTGACTTGTTGAAGTGATGGACGGAATAACTGCTGATGATATTGATGAATCGGTAGGAATGATTGTTGCTGCTGTTGTAGAAGAATCGGGAATTGTTGTTAAAGGAATTGCTGGATTTGTAGGCGCCGTTGTTGAGATCTGAAGGATTCCATCCTTAATAAGACCATCTATGCCGCTTCTCAAATTTTCACACCCGTTGACTGCAATGTTGCAATACCCACAACCGAGTTCACACCCGGGGAACACTTGGCACTCGAGAAGCTGAGCTTTAACTTCGACCAAAGGCGTTCGAATTTATGCAACACTGGTGATCAATGTAGATGGTTTTTCTTCCTCAATGGCATTAATCCTTGGCCCTCCATGATTAGGCATAGGATTTCTGTTGACATTCGGAGGAGGTGCGAAGTTGAGGGCTTTAGAATCCACCAGATCTTGGACTTTCATTTGTAAGGCCCTGCATTTTTCCGTATTGTGACCAGGTGCATTGGAGTGGAAAGCACACCTGGCGTTGACATCATAATTCTTTGGGAGATTGAGGGGATCTGGTGGAGCCAACGTCCTTAACTCAACCAAGTTAAGCTTCAGGAGTTGTGGCAATAAGGCATCATAAGGCATAGGGATAGGGTCAATCACCCTGTTTGCTTGTGATGGTCTTTTTTGGAAGGGACGTTGTTGTTGATTGCTATTGTTGTTGTTGTAGGTTCTCTGTTGCGGATACTGAACTTGCTGTTGGTAATGTGGTTGTTGTTGCTGAGGATATGTTGATTGCTGAGGAATCAGAGCTGGAATGGTGACAGCTGCTACTGATCTATGAACATACTGAGGTCTGCCCCTGCTGGCATGAATGGCATTTGTCTCACCGGCTCTTCGGGGTCCCACAAAAGGCTTCCTGGGATTACTGGATGAACTTGCACCATTATCAGAAATTTTGCCCATCTTTAATAGACTTTCAATCCTTTCGCCGGCTATGACGACATCAGCAAAGCTGGTGGAAGAAAAGGCAGCCAGTCTATCAATATATGTTCCTTGCAAAGTATTCATGAACATGTCGGCCATTTCTCTTTACGACATGGGTGGTTGGACAGCAGCAGCAAGCTGTCTCCACCTTTGGGCATACTCCCGGAAGCTTTCTCTGGAAGATTGGGACATCCCCATCAGGAGGGTCCTATTAGGAGCCATGTCCAAATTATATTGATACTGCCTGATGAAGGCTTCAGCTAAGTCCTTCCAGCATCTAATGGTAGCTCTGGTCAAGTGTGAATACCACTCTCTTGAAGCCCTAGTCAGAGTGTCTTCAAAGTAGAACATCCACAACTTCTCATCCATAGTGTAAGCTTTAAGTCTTCCCAAAAAAGACTACAAGTGAGTTCGTGGACAAGAGGTTCCATTGTATTTCTCAAAGCACGGGGGTTTGAATTTGTGGGGAATTCTCACCCCATCCACTAGTCCCATATCCATTACATCGAAGCCCAAGGAATTCTGGGACTCCAATGATCTCAACTTCTCAGCAATTTCATCTAACCTCCTATCATAGGCTTCGTCTCCAGCTCCCATGACAGTAAACTGCTCTTCCTGGGGATCTTCCTGCAAGATTCTCCCCCCAGCAGTATTTCCTTGCACATTTCTCGGGATATTGACTTCCAGATCTAGATGAGGTCCAAATACTGGTGGATTAACATGAGGCTGGCCCCGCTCATTATTACTAGTTCCTCCAGTTCCAAGATGAGGTTCCTCGGGAGTTTGTCTTTCCACTAATTCCCTTAACCTTTCTTGGCTCTGGGCCAAGCCAGTCATTACAGCCATGAATTGAGTCATTTGGTTCCTCATCTCCACTCTTTCATTAGCCATCTGAGTTCTGACCTCAGTCAGGTCCTACTGTACTTGCTCCATTTGGATACCAGGAAGGTTGTTGTGAGTAGGGTACCGATGCATACGGTTGACAGGGAACACCCGACGACGAGCAATATTTCCTGAGATTGCAACAAGGTTAGAAACAAATAATATCAAAACCTACAAAACAAAACAAGGGTTAGTATGCAATGCAGTATGCTTATTTGTTTTCCAAGGTATCCGGCTTGGTTCTTGGTTTTGACCTTTCCAGACCTCGAGGAAGATGCTTTGATGTTGTTGAGAAAAGAAACCCAAATGAAAACAAACTAAAATATATTACAAGGTGAACAATACATAGTTTGTTTTACAACACATGCCCCTGGAGGGTCAAAATACAAAAAAGAGAAAAGTACATTAAATGGAAATGAACAACAAGCAAATAAGTCAAACATCCAATCCAAACTCATCCTCTTTGACCTCCTTCAGGAGTGCCTCAGTCACTAGACTAGTTGGGTGCTCTGTAATGGTCCTAATGAGGAGATTCCGGGTGGCAATGGCAGTGGTCAGCTTCTTGTGCCTGTCCTGGTCCTTTGATCTCTTCAATCCAGCTCTGAGCTTTAACTCTGAAATCTCCTTTTGGGTTGCCAACAAAGCTTCCTGCTGCTTCTTTTCATTGACCTCTAATTGTTCAATCTTGGCTTGAGTTCTCTGATCTTCTTGAGTACGGGCTTCAGTGATCCTGACCCACCTAGCCTGACTTTCTTGCAGATAAAGCTCAGTCCTAGCCTTTTGAAGCTTGGCTTTTTTGCAAGCATTCTTCAATATTTGTTCCCCAGCCCTTGCTTTCCTGATGTAGTCCTCTGTCTTCTCTATCTTGGCAAGATGCTCCACCCTAAGATTTTCCAACCTCCCAATGTCCAGACGACCATCACTCCTTTACCAAAGGGTCTTCTTCAAAGCTTGAGATAAGTTCTCATTCCTTTCCTTCAGCTTCTCAAATTCTTCCAGGCTGATAGTGGTTGCTGGCTGTACTGTAGATGGTCCAGGTATATCCTCAATGGTGAAAGGCATTCCAGTAATTTGAGCTCTAGTACGGGACCAGTCATAGTACTGAGCTGAAGCAACATTATTACACCTTCCAAGAATAGCCATCCCTTTTGTCTGGATGTTGTCCCAAGCCCAGGATGCTTGTCTGACAACAGCTGAATTAGGTTTCACTTCACAATACAGGGTCTCAGCTAAATCTTGTACTCTAGGAAGGTGGACCAAAGCATAGCCCAGTTGTCTCTTAAACAGAAAAGGATTGTAGTTGATGCAACCCTTTACTCCTACCAGAGGTACATTTGGGTATTGCCCACAGCTGGTGATAATGTCCTTGCCTTTGGTGCTCTGGGTGCACCATCTGATATCATCTGAAGTCAAAGCAATGAGCCTCTTGGCCCAATTCTTCTGCTGGTGAGGGTTCAAGAAGGCATCTGACTTAGGCAGGTGTTTGAGCAGCCAGGTGTGAAACAAAGGAGCACAACATCTCACCAACTTCCCCCTTTGTTTCTCATTCCTCTGATGAATGGAGTAATAGAAATCTCCCAGCAATGTGGGTACTGGGTTCCTCAGGAGGAAAAGATGAATGACATTCTTGCTGACAAATTTGGGCTCATCTGCAAATAGTATAACCCCATATATGTTGAGGGCTAACAATGCACAAACTGCCCTCCATTCTCCCAAAGAGGCCTTCAGGGTGGCCTGAGAAATCAAGAAATCTAAGTGCAAACCAGGGATCCCAGCTTTTGTTGTCATGTTTTGCTCAATTAAAGCAAGCTCCAGGTACAGTGCTTTTGCTAATTCTCCATTGCTGGGAAAAGTCATCTCTGGGTTGAAAGGGAGTCCACCCCTAATAGGTACTCCAATCAATGAGGAAAACTCTTCCAGTAGAGGCCCTAGCTGGAAGTCTGAAAAGGTGAAACATCTCAAGGGAGGATCATAAAACTGCAAGCATGTGTGGATCATGCTCCTCTGAGAAGGGTCAAGGTCCATAACCATATCCAGGATACCTCCATAGTGCTCTCTAAACAATGGGATGTGGTCAGGTGTGATAAGTGACTGGACCTGCCTGATTCCAGTCAACACAGGCTCAAAGAAATGGTAGGAAATGTTGCTCTTCCTAGGAGTAGTCATGAATGCTGCTGAAGAAGATGAAGGTAGGTGCTAATGAAGATCACAGACTGATACTGGGAGATGGACCACTGATAGGCTGATGCTGGTGATGATGAAGATAGCTGAAGCAGATAACTGATGAAGCAGAGGTCTATGCAGAAGAAGGGGTCAAAACCAAGCCAGATATAATGTGGATACCCTGAAAAACAGATAAAAAAATGTTAAATGATGCAAATGATGAGTATGAAAATGATATGCAAGGGTTTGTGATCAAGTTGAATCTGATTATCTGTCTTGATATAAGTCCATATATGTTCAAAGAAGTCCAGATGGAGGTTCAGAAATCCAGTAACCAGGGTGGGGGACTCAAATAAAGAGCCACATGTCCAGGGTTAAATCACAAGAACTGTCCAAAATGAGGTACTCTTAAACCAAATAGGTAACAGGGTATGATGTGGCCAAGGGTACCTGCATACCTGTAAACAGCCCAACCCCCTCACAGGTGGTGTTCTAGAACAAGGATCCTCAGACTTGGATCAGTTATGAGAAGTATAAACACTTCTAACCCGGAGGTACAGTGTTTACAATAACCATAAAAGATCCTCCTCTAATTCACCTTAGTTTCTGAAGGTCATAATAAAGGTCATCCAAACTTAGCAGGCTTCCCAGATAGCCCTAGCACTATAGGAGATCTGTAGCACAGAGTTCTCAAGAAGAAACCCATATCTGAACCGTGTTTCATATTCCCGCACCAGACTGAAATGGAATGGGAAAGAACATGAACCACTCTAGCCTAGGTGTCACTCAGGTCCCAGGTATAGGACCTCAAACTCTCAATGGTACCCCACCCACCAAAGCAGAAACCAGATCCAACAATGATAATGACAGTATGAAATATGAAAAACTGTAAAGGAAAGCCATAAATAAAGCTGTACATAAAGCAATAAATAAAGCACATAAATAAACACAATTAGCACATAACACCCCAGTAAACACAATCAAACAAGCGCTAGGAGGAACCCACAAAAAGAACCAGAAGCCCTGGTTACAGTATAAGGATCCCCAGCAGAGTCGCCAAGCTGTCGCTCCCACCAAATGAGGCTAGGTCAAATGGGGTACAGACGCGAATGGTCGGCGAAAGGAGAATGAATGAATAGAGTCGCCAGCTAGGTATTTTTATCCCGAAGGAAAGGTAATGCTGCATAAACCTAAGAAAAGATATGGATAAGATGGTCGCGAACCAGAGAGACTGAGAAAGGGGGTTGGTTACAACCTGGGAAGGTATTAGCACCCAGATTGTCCGCCGTACTCGACGGGATCCATGCTTAAGAGATTTGTGTTTTAAAGGGGTAGTGTCAGTGCAATCTGTGTATCAAAGCTGGAAAGAGAATGCAAGTGTCAGTGTAATAGAAAAGTGAAGTGAAACAAAGGAGTGTCAGTGTAAGAAAAGAATGAAATGCTCAAGACTATGAGGCTTAAAGGATAATGCTGGAAGGAGGGGGACTAATCAGAGACTTTTGTTCGATAACTGTTAAGTTATGCCTCGTATCCTCTCGTGCAATGAGGAAGTCAGAACACCGTAGTTTGACCCAAAGAGACTGAAAGATAAATTGACTTGTGAACTGCTTACTTGTCTATGCTCAAGTGTATGACCTGTCTGGCTCAGGTGCAAACTGTCTTGCATTAGACGGAAGAAGCAAGTTCTCGTTTATGAATGAGTGTGATGAGAAAAGAATCCCGGAGGAGACGATTATTGTTTGTTTTTTGTGTTTTCAGTATTTTATTGCTTTTTGAATTTGTCATAAGAAAATGAGCTTAAGCCTAAACCAAGGGTTAGTAAGCTCATCACATCCTCCCTCTGATTAGGGGTAATGAGAATACCTTAAGTATGAAGTAAGCACCTCACACTTAATCTCCCTGATGTAGGATTAAGATCATTAACCTACTTGTATTTATTTAGATGCTTTTGGTGTTTTTGTTTAGTGTTAAGTAATGAGTTTAAGCCATAATCAAGGATTTAATGGACCCATTACACCATCCTAATAGAAGGATGATAGATGAGAACATTTAAGTTGAGAAAGGCTCCTCAACTTAATCCATGATTAGGGATTAACCTCATGACAAAACAAACCTTTATTAAAGTGGATTTTAATTAATGATAAGATTAAGAAATGGCTTTTATGGTTTGTAAGACAACTTGAGGGGGACTTGTCCATTAACACTAGGGTTAGTCCTTCTTAACCAATTAAGGAAGAATTAGAACCCTAATGCAAGGCCCAAGTTACAAGCTTGATGTCTTAGTGATTATTAAGTGAATTGATTAAAGGGTTTAAACACATTAAGGGTTTAACACTTAGGATTAAAGTTATACACTCCATCCTAATAGAAGGATGCAGGCATAAGCTTAATCACAAAGCCTTAAAACCTTTAAGGTTTAGTCCTTGATTATGAGATGAGAAGAGAAGACTCAAAGATGACACAAAGGTAAAACTAATGGGGGACTAATCAAACCCTAATTGTTATCATACTTGGAGATCCTAGGGTTTGTGAGGCTTAAGAGAGAAAGATCTTCAAAAGGCCATCAAGGAGGAACAAGATGAAAGGAGAAGGAACAAGAGAAACAAGCTAACTTACTTCACTTAAGAAGATAAGTTACTTGAAGAAAGAAAGTAAGAGATGAAAATGAATGAGCAAGCTCACTCTAATACAAAGATAAAATGCAGCAATGATGCATAAGAGAGATGAGAAGAGATTGTGAGAAGTGAAGGCAAATTCACTTCTCAAAACAACTTACCACCTGAAAAGTTAGCAAAGGAAATGAAGTGCAATGAAAATGAGATGAAATGCAATGATGCAAACCAAAGTCAGAAGCATGAACATGATGTTAATGATGCTAAGAGATGATGCAAACACATGTCAAGAGTTGTGGATGATCATACAAGGATGAGGATGCAAATGAAGCATGCTTTGAACCATGGAAATTCATGAAAGTTTATGAAATGGAATGAACATATAACATGGCAAATGAATGATGCAATGGACAAACATGATTCTAATATGTCCTAAGATATCTTATATGCCATGTTGATGCACAAAATGTCATGGCAAGTTCTTGAATGCAAGCATATGAGAGATGGATGCAAATGAAGGCAAGAATTAGGGTTTACATACAATATGCAATGCAAAATTCAAAATCAGAAGCAAAAGACATGATAAAAAATTGAAAAGGGGATCAAAGGAACCTTAACCCTACACAAGCTCACTGCCCAAAGGGGGAGACCTAACTCCTAACCCTAAAGAAGTTATGATTTTTTCTAAGTCAACTAGGGTTTCAAGGCACTTCAAAAGTAAAAATGCTCATCAAATTGAAAATGAAAGATAAATTCAAACCAATTTTACCCTAGAAACTACATGTTATTAAGAATGCAATGCAAGAAGAACTATCATCAAACTCTTCATGGTTAGGCAGAATGAATTTTTCTAAGTTTGGACCAAAATATTGCCTTTAAGCAACTTTAATTCCAATGAAAATTGTCAAAATACATCAAGGACCAAAAAGAAATTTGTTTTGAGAGTTTGATAATGTTTCTAAATGTTTTAAAATGCAATGTGAATTTTTTTGTGATTTTTAAATACCTAAATGCATTTTTAATTAATTAATTTCCATTAACTAATTAAAAATAAACATTTAAATGATTTAAAAATAATTTTTAACGCAAAAAATAAAAATAAAAATTCTTTTGGGTTCTGAAAATTAATAAAAGTTTTGACAAAAAATTTCAGAATTTTTCAATGCATTTTTCTATTTTTAAAAATTCGTGGAAAGAAATACAAATAAAAATGAAATAAAATTAAATAAATGGAGAAGTATGCAGATCCTATAGCTGAGATTCAAATGGAATTGGAGGGAGTTGACCCGCGCGCATCTGGACGGTCTGCATTTAAACTGGCTTATTTAACTTAACCCTAATTAATTATTCTAATTAATCAGGATTAAAGACTAATTGGGAGATCCTGGCCCTAGGTTCACGCGCGCTGAGCTTCATCCAACACTCCAAGTTCAAACTAAACTAATCACGTGGCTAAACCCTAATTAGGGCTAAACAAGTTCAGGCGACCTCTCAAGAACAAAAACCTCCCTGGACCATTTTAAGAGCTGTAAAGCTCCAGATCAGACCTCTCGACCTCCCTAAACACGAATCCACCCTCAAAATCCATTTATTTTCACTCAAAACCTAGATACGAATCAAAAACCTAAAAATGACCAAACTTTCAGAGATGCAGTACATGCTCAATAATCAATCATTTTCAAAAATAAAAAGTGCAAAGCATTCAGGGGAGCATGTAGATCATTTCAATGACTTAAAAAAAGGTTTCTGGAAAAATGATTTTGCGAAGCTACCTGAAGTGAAGCTTTCAACTTGGAGCTTTCAGACTGCTTCTCTGCTTCAAAACCCCTCCAATGATACCCCTGAAGAAGCTTTGAGGCTTGATTGAAGTTTTTTGTGGCTAGTTTGTGAGATTGATGAAGTTCTGTCCAAAGGGAGTGGAAAATCGTATTTCTGTTTGGGGTGGTTTCAGGATCAAATGATGGTTGGGAAATGATAAGTGGATCATGGTGAGTGGTTTTGTGAAGTTTGTTTTGAGGTTGCAAGCTTGTGTGCTGAGATTAGAATGAAAATGCAAGAGGGAGAGTTTTTGTGAACTAGGGTGATGTTGTGGTTTCAGGCTTGCCTCTTGTGTGTTTTGAGTCTCATTTTGTCCACTTATCAAACTGTGATAGGGCAGAGGGTTGGTGGTGGCACAGTGTGATTGGCATGGCCCCTTTTGCAAAAAGTCAAGTCTATGTGTCCTTTGAGGTATGGGCTGTTTCAGGGCTAGAGCAAAGGCATGTCTGCTGCAGCTTGATTCAAGGATGACCATGGAAATGAGATTGAGGCCAATTAGCAAGTTCGTGAGAAGTTGTGGGAGGTTTTGCAAATTTCACTAAGTTTGGCCCTTTTGAAGTTTCTTAATGATCAAGGCATGAAAGTGGGCAATTCTTTGGTGCATTCTGAATTTTAGGTCATGACTTATGTTTGTGTAATGCTTAGAAGTTGATTTGAAGTCACAATTGTCCTTGGCATGAAGTTTTGCAACTTTCCTCCTTTGGTGTAAAAGTGAAATTTATGTGATTTTTCCCAACTTTGCAAGGCCATAACTTTTGATCTAAAATGAATTAGAATGAGTTCTTGTACTTTTTGAAAATGGGAGGATTCAATCTACAAATTTCATGACCAAAGTTCTTTCATTTGAAGCATTTTTGAATCAAAAAGAGGAGGTTGAAAAACTTTCCCAAAATGGCAAGTTTTCATTAAAAGTCACTTTCCCAAAAAGGCAACTTTGCAAATGGCTTGAAATTCTTCAATTTTGTGGACTTCTAACATCTTCTATGATCAAATAAAGATCATACACATTCAAAATGATGGAGAAACCCCTTTGGTTGGGTCATTGAGGGCCTCAGATGCCCTGATTTTGCACTGACTTGCTCAAGAAGTCATCTTGTGATCAGATGCCTTCCCCATTGAATTTCTTCATGAAAATGGATATGCATGATCCTCATAACATATAGAGACCAATAGAAACAAGAATGACCAAAAAATTTGGAGTTATGGCCTTTGAAACCAAAACCCTAATTCTAGGTCATCTGTGTAGTTAAATCTGGCTCTACTTCCATGCCTTTCTCAGTTCTTGTGATTTCTTGACTTCCTTGATCTTTTGAGGATATAATATGATGATTGAACATACATGGACCCCTTTTAAGTGATTGATGACCTTTGGAGTGGCTCAAATGGCTCAGGGATGGCTCAGATCACAAACCCTAGATGCAGATGGCTTTGAAACAATGCAGTGAAGCAAACATGCAAAATGAAATGATATGATTGAACTTATGCAACATGAAAAGATCACAAGCCATGGTGAAATGAGTGAGGGAAAATTTGGGGTGTTTACATCCATATCTTTGTTGAAAGGAGAGAACTGATCCTCCTGCCTGTCTTGTACCGGAATGAAAGTTGTTGTGACCTGTTCTGGAACTTGAGGTCCACCTGGGCCATTGTTGGTGTTGGGAGGAGTCACTTGCATGTCAGGAGTGGTTACAGGAGGATTAGTCTGAGAAGGGTTGAGTCCTTGAATTACATTCCTTAACTCTTGTTGTCCCTGAGCCATCCCCTGCATCATGACCATGAATTCTCCCATTCTGGTGCTAAAGTCATTAAGCTCAATTTTCATAGCGTCCATGACTGTCCTATGGTTTCTGCGAGTTGCGTAGCAATGTGGGATATCTTGTCGGAGATGCCGGGTCTTGGCAGCTCTCGCAATCTTTGCCTGAAACACAGATAAGTTAAGCATCCTGTAGAAAACCTGCAAAAACAAAGAAGAAATGCAAATGATGCGTATGCAATGCAATGTGTTCCTTTTATTCTCAAGGCTTTTCCCTTTTGCCGTCCTGATATTAAGAGAATAATAATTGGGAAGAAGACCCATGTGATGTTCAAATAACGTGACAGTTGTGGAGAATTGGTGCTCATTACCCTGTGTCGGTGCAACAGATAACAAACAAGAGATTCAAAGCAAGTCAATCACATAAACTGAAGTTTGAAACAACAAAGTCCCCGAAGGGTGCCAATCAAAATAACAACAAAGTATATCAATAAAAGGAATCCCACAACAAGCCTGTGGGTAATCCAAGTACAATAGCATGAAACTATACTCTAGGGAGCTCTAAGTCTTGCAGCCTCCAGCTAAGACGCTTGACATTCTGGAACAACTGAGCTATATCCGGATGATCGGGCTCCTGGATGAGTCTCTGGATGAGGAGATCCCTTAGATCAAAGGAAGCATGTAACTCTTCAATCTGATGCAGGAAAGCCATCTCATTCTCTTTTCTCGGACTCGGCTCGGTCTTTGACTTCTTCACATCAGCACGAAGCCTCAGCTCTTCAACTTCTTTCTGGATATCTTCAGTTATTTGTTGACTCTTTGTCATCTGATGAAGGTTTTCTCTCTGTTGCTCTTGTGCCTTCTGAACTAACTTCCCTTGCTCAACCAGGGCATCCTGAAGGTTCTTGATCTTCAACTCGAATTCAGCTTCAACCTCCTTTTGCTTCTTCTGATTATCACTCCACTTCTCTTGCCAAAGTGTGATGGTTTCATTAGCCTCATTCAGTTCTTTCTTATCCTTCTGGAGCTGACTCGCCTTATGGATCTCAGACAATCCTCTCTTCCTAAAGTATAGTTCTCTTTCCTCAAAGTCCTTCTGCTTAAGTCGAACTGTCTCTTCAGCTCGGATAGCTCTATCTTCTAACTGCTGGTTCTGAATCATCAACTTCTAACAAGAATTGTAAGCCTCTTGATTATCAACTCTAAGCTTCTTGACCAAAGCTTCCAATTTCTGGTAATCTTCCAAAGGCACCGTTTCTGGAGGTGGAGTTGGTATAGAAAAAGGGACTAGAGCCGTTTGAACCTCCTCCTTTATCCAAGCTTCGAATTCAAGGAACATCCGATTATTGCTCTTTCCTAGACATGTCGTGTCTTTTCTTTTGATCACCTTCCAAGAACCTGCAACTTTTCTGACCAACGAAAGATTGTCTTTTACCGAGAAGTAAAAAGTTTGGAATAACTCGGATTCATCGGGAATCTCTTTGAGTGCGTACCCTAATTGTCTTCTTAAGAGAATGGGATTTTAGTTGATACCTCCTGATACTCCTATAAAGGCACATTGAGGTAATTCCCACAGCTGGCAATGAAACTCTTTCCTTTCAACCTCAAAGTAAACCATCTAATATCTCTGGCAGACAATGTACTTAGCTTCTGGGCCCAAGTAGTATTAGGATCAGTGAAACTCTCAGTGGTAGGCAAATGTCTCATGACCCACCTGTAGAATAAGGGAGCACAACATCTAACTAGACCTCCTCACTTCTTCTCATTCTTATAGTGCACTGAATAATACAAGTCACCCAGGAGAGTGGGCACCGGATTCTTCATCACAAATAAATGAATAGCATTTATGTCCACAAATTTGTCCATATCAACGAACAGGATGATCCCATAAATGGATAGTGCTAAGATGGTGCAAACAGAATCCCACTGATTTGTCACTGCAAGTTCTCCAGCCCTTCTAACCACATACTCCAGAGTGAAACCAAGTACTTTTGCTTTGGTGATAGACAGATTTGCAAAAACTTCAGATGAGCTCAAATAAAGAGCTTTAGCGATGTCAGCATGGATTGGTCTTGTCATCTCTGAGTTGAAAGGAATCTGATCCTTGATTGACACTCCTATAATCTCAGCATACTCTTCCAGTAAAGGACCCAACTGAAAGTCATGAAATGTGAAACACCTGAGTCGTGGGTTGTAATACTGCAACAAAGTGTGAATGGCGCTTCTTTGAGAGCTATCCAAGTTGAATACCAAGTCCATAATATCGCCATACTTTTCCTTGAAGTATCCCAGATGACCCGGGGTGATAAGAGACACCATTTGGTTGATCAAGTCCACTTTGGTATCAAAAAATTTGTAGTGCACAGTCCTTTTTTTGACGTCTTCCATTCTGAAGTAATGATATGACCAGTACAAGCGCGAACGGTTGGCGAGAGGAGAGAATGAAATGAAATGAATAGAGTTGCCAGCTAGGCATTTTTATCCCGAAGGAAAGGTAATGCTGCATAAACCTAAAAAGATATGGATAAGACGGTTGCGAACCAGAGAAACTGAGAAAGGGGGTTGGTTACAACCTGGGAAGGTATTAGCACCCAGATTGTCCGTCGTACTCGACAGGATCCACGCTTGAAAGTTTGTGTTTAAAGGGGGTAGTGTCTGTGCTATCTGTGTGCAAAAGCAGGAAAAGAATGTACAAGTGTCAGTGCAAGATAGTAAGGTGAAATTCTCAAGAATGAGGCTTAAAAAGAATGCTAAAAGAGGGGGAAGACACAAAGACTTTTGTTCGATAATAGTTAAGTTATGCCTACGTATTCTCTCGTGCAATGAGGAAGTCATAACACCGTAGTTCAACTCAAAGAGACTGCAAGAATTGACTGATGAACTGCTTGCTTGTCTATGCTCAGGTGTATGACTCGTCTGTCTCGAGTGCTAATTGTCTTGCATTAGGCGGAAGAAGCAAGTTCTCGTTTATGAGTGAGTGTGATGAGAAAAGAATCCCGGAGGAGACGATTATTGTTTGTTTTTGTGTTTTCAATCTTTTATTGCTTTTTTTGGAGTTTGTCATAAATTAATGAGCTTAAGCCTAAACCAAGGGTTAGTAAACTCATCATATCCTCCCTTTGATTAGGGATAATGAGAATACCTTAAGTATGAGATAAACATCTCAACTTAATTGCCATGATGGTGTAGGATTAAGATTATTAACCTACTTGTGATTATTTAGATGTTTTTGAGGTTTTTGTTTAGTGTTAAATAATGTGTTTAAGCCATAATCAAGGATCAGTGAACCCATTACACCATCCTAATAGAAGGATAATAGATGAGCACACTTAAGTTGAGGAAGACACCTCAACTTAATCCATGATTAAGGATTAACCTCATGACAAAACAAACCTTTATTAAATGGATTTTAATTAAGAAGTGAGATTAAGAAATGGATTTTAAGTTTGTAAGACAACTTGAGGGGGACTTGTCCATTAACACTAGGGTTAGTCCTTCTTAACCATAAAGGAAGAATTATAACCCTAATGCAAGGCCCAAGTTACAAGTTAATGTCTTAGTGATTATTAGGATGGATTGATTAAGAGGTTTAAACAAATTAAGGGTTTAACACTTAGGATTAAAGTTATACACTCCATCCTAAGAGAAGGATGCAGGCATAACCCAATCACAAAGTCTTAAAGCCTTAAAGGTTTAGTCTCTAATGATGAGATGAGAAGAGAAACACAAAGAAAACTCAAAGGTAAAACTAAAGGGGAACTAATCACAACCCTAATTATTGTCATGCTTGGATGTTCCTATGGTTTGTAAGGCTTAAAAGAGATCTTCAAATAAGCCACCAATGGAAGAAGCAGATGAAAGGAGGAGAAGCAGAAGAAGCAAGTCACTTACTTCATTAAAGAAGATAAGCAACTTAGAGAAAGAAAGTGAATGATGAACATGAATGAGCAAGCTCACTCTAAGGCAAAGAAAAATGCAGCAATGATGCATAAGAAGAAGATGAAGAGAAATGAGAAGTGAAGGCAAATTCACTTCTCAAATTACTTACCACCTGAAAAGGTTAGCATAAAGAAAGAAATGAAATGAAAATGAAACATATGCAAAGGTAAAAACCAAAACCAGAAGCAAACACATGATGCAAATGATGCCATGAGATGATGCAAAGGCATACTAAATGTCATGGATGTTCATACAAGAGATAAGATGCAAATGGAAGCATGCTTTGAAGTTGAAAGTTCATGAAAGCCTAATGGAATGAAATGAATGCAAATCATGGCAAATGAATGAAGAAATGATCAAGCATGATTCTAATATGTCTTACAATGTCTAAGATGACATATGAATGCATGAAATGTCATGGCAAGTTCATGCATGGATGCATATGCAAGATGAATGCAAATGAGGGTGCAAAATTAGGGTTTTAAGGCAACATGAGATGCATAAGGTCAAAAAAGAAGCAATTCAAGATAAAAAAAATTCAAATGAACTCAAAGGAACCCTAACCCCATATGATATCACACCCCAAAGGAGAAGGTCTAACTCTTAACCTAAAGAAAGTTGTGAATTTTCTAAGTTAACTAGGGTTTTTGGGTACCTTAAGAGGAAAAATGAAAATCAAATTGAAAATTAAAGATAAATTAAGAAAAATAAAAGTGCTGGCAATGTTGACGATGCTTCAGCGAGCTCCCTTTGCTATGACCCATATGACCTTGACGTTCTTTTTATCCTGCTTTCTGGAGGAGGTTGATCCTGACCGATGCTTTGTCATTTTGAAGCTTGCCATGTTGTAAGTGATACAGACGAATTCAGAATGCAGTTGTTCGCTTATTCCCTTATTTTGCATGGATCGCCCTTTCGGGTTTTCGATCCACCGGGATACCCATTTTTGCCTGAGCTTTCCAATGCGGCTTTTCAACTCAGCGGGTGTACATTTTTTTGATTTTCCCTTATTTTTGCCCGAGTCTTTTATTCTGTTTTTGACTCGCCGGGATGCCCTATTTTTGCTTGGACTTACATTCTGTTTTTATGTCCAGCGGTTCATTTTATGCGAAGTATTCTTTAACTGCATCTGAATTCACTGGGGATATGAAATCTTCACCATCCATAGTAGTGAGCATCAGTGCTCCACCAGAGAAAAATTTCATTACTATGAATGGACCGTCGTAATTCGGAGTCCACTTGCCCCTGTGGTCTGTATGAGGAGGAAGAACTCTTTTCAGCACAAGATCTCCCACTTGGTATTCCCGAAGCCTGACTTTCTGATCGAAGGCTTTCTTCATCCTTTTCTGATATAACTGCCCATGACATACTGCAGCTAATCTCTTTTCTTCTATCAGATTCAGTTGATTGTACCAAGATCGGACCCATTCTTGCCCATGTGGTCTGTATGAGGAGGAAGAAGTCTTTTCAGCACAAGATCTCCCACTTGGTATTCCCGAAGCCTGACTTTCTGATCAAAGGCTTTCTTCATCCTTTTCTGATATAACTGCCCATGACATATTGCATCTAATCTCTTTTCTTCGATCAGATTCAGTTGATTGTACCGAGATCGGACCCATTCTGCTTCATTCAGTTTTACATCCATCAGTATCCGTAAGGAGGGTAGCTCAACCTCAACAGGTAGGACTGCTTCCATACCATACACAAGCTGATAAGGTGTTGCCCCAGTGGACGTTCTAATTGAGGTTCGGTACCCATGCAAGGAAAATGGTAGCATTTCATGCCAGTCTTTGTAAGTAACCACCATCTTTTGCACAATCTTCTTGATATTCTTGTTTGCTGCTTCAACAGCGCCATTCATCTTTGGCCTGTAAGGAGAAGAGTTGTGATGTTGTATTTTGAAGTCCCGACACAGTTCTGCCATCATTTTATTGTTCAAATTGGAACCATTGTCAGTAATGATTCGCTCGGGCACTCCATATCGACATATGATGTCTCTCTTTAGGAATCTGGCTACCACTTGTCTGGTGACGTTTGCATACGAAGCTGCTTCGACCCACTTGGTGAAATAGTCAATGGCTACCAGGATGAATTTGTGGCCATTTGAAGCAGTCGGCTCAATCTTTCCAATCATGTCAATACCCCACATGGCAAAGGGCCAAGGTGAAGACATCACATTCAAAGGGTTCGGAGGCACATGCACCTTATCTGCATAGATCTGGCATTTGTGGCACCTTCTGGCATAGGCACAACAGTCTGCATCCATTATGATCCAGTAGTAACCTGATCGTAATCCTTTATTAGCCATTGCATGCCCTCCAGCATGGGTACCGAAAGATCCTTCATGCACCTCGTGCATCAGTAGGTCTGCCTCTTTCTTATCAACACATCGGAGAAGTACCATGTCAAAGTTTCTCTTGTACAAGGAACCATCAGCATTGAGGAAGAAACTACCAGCCAGCCTTCTTAATGTCTTCTTATCATTGGATGTTGCCCCGGGTGGGTATGTTTGATCCTCTAAGAAGCATTTGATGTCGTTGAACCAAGGCTTGTCATCTTTAGCAATGTCCACTGAGAATACGTATGCTGGTCGGTCAAGTCTGGATACTGAAATTCGAGGCACAAAGTTGGAAGCCTGAACTTTGATCATGGAGGAAATGGTAGCTAGAGCATCTGCGAACTAATTTTCGTCTCGAGGGATGTACTCAAGTTTGATTGTTGTGAAGAAAGTCAGTAATCTCCTCGTATAGTCACTGTATGGAATCAAATGCTCTTGGTGAGTGTAGCATTTTCCGTTGGTCTGATTAATTACCAAAGCTGAATCTCCGAATACAGTTAAAGTCTTGATCCTGAGGTCAATGGCTTCCTCAAGACCCATGATACAGGCTTCGTATTTAGCTTCGTTGTTAGTGCATGAAAAGGTGAGTTTTGCCGAGAAAGGCATGTGAACTCCTTTAGGCGTAATGAGCACGGCACCAACTCCACGACCATTCATATTGACAGCCCCATCAAACATCGTTGTCCGTTCTTCTTCTGGGCCAGGCCCTTCAGTGTGAACAAGCTCTTCATGATCTTTAGCTTTCAGAAACATGATGTCTTCATCAGGGAAGTCAAACCTCATAGGTTGGTAATCATCAATGGGTTGCTCAGCCAGATAGTCAGACAGTACACTGCCTTTGATGGCCTTTTGAGATGTGTACTGAATGTCATACTCTGTTAAGATCATTTGCCATCTTGCAACCCTTCCGGTAAGTGTTGGCTTCTCAAATATGTACTTGACGGGGTCCATCTTTGAGATCAACATGGTAGTGTGAGTCAATATATACTGCCTTAGTCGGCGAGCAGCCCACGCTAAAGCACAACAAGTTTTCTTGAGCAGTGAATAACGTTGTTCACAGTCGGTAAACTTTTTGCTTATGTAGTATATTGCATACTCTTTTCGACCAGACTCGTCATGCTGGCCCAACACACACCCATTGATCCTTCTAATACTGTCAGGTACATTATCAGAGGTCTTCCTTCAACTAGAGTCATAAGAATTGGAGGTTCTTGTAATTACTCCTTGATTTTGTCAAAAGCCTTCTGGCAGTCTTCATTCCACCTGACCATTTGTTCTTTTCTTAATAACTTGAACAGGGGCTCACAAGTTGCAGTAAGGTTAGATATGAACCTTGATATGTAGTTCAATCTACCTAAGAACCCCCGAACTTCATTTTCAGTCTTAGGTGCAGGCATCTCCTGAATGGCTTTGACTTTGTCAGGATCAACTTCAATTCCTTTTTTCACTTACAATGAATCCCAGCAGCTTACCGGAACGTACCCCGAACGTGCATTTGTTGGGGTTTAGCTTCAGCTGATACTTTCTCAGACGCTTGAACAGCTTCAACAGATTTACCAGGTGGTCTTCTTCTGTGAGGGACTTGGCAATCATGTCATCCACATAACATTCAATTTCTTTGTGGATCACATCGTGGAATAATGTCACCATAGCCCGTTGATAAGTTGCCTCGGTATTCTTCAATCCAAATGGCATTACCTTATAACAGAATGTGCCCCAGGGTTTGATGAAAGTAGTCTTCTCCATGTCTTCAGGTGACATCTTGATCTGATTATATCCTGAAAACTCATCCATGAAGGAAAACACCGAGAACTGAGCTGTGTTGTCGACCAATACATCAATGTGAGGTAAAGGGAAATCATCTTTCGGGCTAGCTTTGTTCAGATCCCGGTAATCCACACACAACCGTACTTTTCCATCTTTCTTAGGCACTGGTACAATATTAGCAACCCACGGTGGGTAACTAGTTACAGCAAGGAAACCGACGTCCCACTGTTTTTGTACCTCTTCTTTAATCTTCATGGCCATATCCGGACGAGTACAGCGTAACTTCTACTTTACTGGAGGACAGTCTTCTTTTAGTGGCAGCTTGTGCACAACAATGTCAGTATCCATACCTGGCATGTCTTTATAGGACCAAGCAAAGACATCAACATACTCTCGAAGCATATCAATAAGTTGTTCCTTCACTGAATCTTGTAGACGGGCTCTGATCCTCACTTCTTTCAAGTCTTCTTCGATACCAAGATTAATTGTCTCAACCTCCTCCTGATGAGGAGTGATAACCTTCTCCTCTTGCCTTAACAACCTGGTTAACTCTTCAGGCAACTCATAATCTTCTTCAACCCCTTCATCAGCTTGATTAATCGGATTGTCGAAGTCATACGAAGTCATAGCAGTGTTGTTGTTGGTGCAATCTGGAGGGCATTCTCTGCAAGGGTTGAGATTGGTTCATTTTAGTGATCAGTTTTATCTTGTTTAGAAAAAGTGAAAATGAAGTTGTTTATTTTGAAAACATTGCTATTTTATTGTTTTGTACAAAAGTGAAAAATGAAAAAGACAGTGAGCGAAAAAAGACTCGTTTGCAAAAGATGTCCTGATATTCATTAATTAATCATTTGCACAAAATACAAGATGACCCTATTACAAAACGAGTCCTGACACCTTGGGCAAGATGCAGGACTTGATGCATGCTTAAAAGACAAGAAATAATAATTACTCTGCAGGAGTAACTCTTATAATTTCCTGGGAAGACCATTTAGAGACTTGGTTCCCCTAGATCCTTAGACGTATTCATTTTTCAAGGTTGCGGTCATCTTCTTCCTCGTCTTCCAAATTGTTCACAGCATCCGGGGTAAGCATTCCCCCACTAACAAATTTGGGCTCCGTTGCAGCCTCTGGTTGATCTTGTCGGATTGGTCTGTAACCCAACCCAGATCTGTCTTCTTTCTTTTCTACTGGCAGCAGCTTGCCCTAGCCTTGAGCGGTACCCTCTTCAACAACCTTTCGGGCTTGTTGATATGAAGTGATGGAAGTTACAGACACAACAGTTGCTTCATTGATGTTAAGGGCCTCAAACCCCTGACTCATAGTCTCATGGATTTCCCCATCCATCTCTATATACTTGTAAGTAGCCAGCTGGCTAACGAAAATGTCTTCCTCCCCGCAGATTGTGATGATCTGGCCTTCCCACTCAAATTTTAATTTCTGGTGAAGGGTAGATGTAACAGCGCCAGCGGCATGAATCCAGGGTCTACCCAACAAACAACTGTAGGCCGACTGTATGTCCATCACAAAGAAAGTAGTTTTAAAGATTTGTGGGCCAATCATCACGGGTAATTCAATCTCTCCATGCACTGATCTCTTAGAGCCATCAAACGCTCTTACCACCAAGTTACTTGGACGCAATGCCAAACCATCATATTCCAACTTCACCAAGGCTTTTTTTGGGAGGACATTGAGCGAGGACCCAGTGTCTACCACCACATGAGAAAGAACAACACCTTTGCATTCGAAGGTGATGTGTAAAGCCTTGTTATGATTGCGTCCCTCCGTCGTTAAATCAGCATCTGTAAAGCCCAGTCCATGACTGGTTTTAACATTTGCAACCACTGTTTCCAGTTGATTAACCGTAATTTCTTCCGGCACGTAGGTTGCGTGCAGGACTCTCAAGAGTGCATTCCTATGGGCTTGGGAACACATTAACAATGATAATATAGAGATTTTGGAGGGTGTCTAATGAAGCTGGTCCACCACTTTGTAATCACTCTTTTTTATTATTCTTATGAACTCGTCCACCTCTTATTCAAAAGACGTCTTCGGAGTTTCTTTAATAGTTGGCTCTTCAAGTACCAAATTCTTCCCTTTTACCTTAGCAACAACCTTTGCTTCAGCATTGGGTCTCGGTGTTTGTGAGG
This sequence comes from Lathyrus aphaca, assembly GCA_963966055.1. Lineage (NCBI taxonomy): Eukaryota > Viridiplantae > Streptophyta > Magnoliopsida > Fabales > Fabaceae > Lathyrus > Lathyrus aphaca. The sequence continues at coordinate 520,757,244 of OZ014521.1, forward strand.
CAAAAAGGCGTCTGCTTCTGGTGAAGCCTCCGCCTCCCCTAACATTGTCAACTTGTGGTGAAGAGGTTGATGAATCTAGAGTGATCTTCTTTCCATCGCAGTAGAGATCAGAGCCGTAGTGCCAAGGTATGGCATTACTGCTTTCATAAGGAACGGGTCCTGGTACCGTAATGGTGACCAGACTGATTGCTGCAGTGGAAGGAACTGTGATGGTATGCGGGTCGTAATAGATTGTGACTGGAGATCTGACAGGAGGTGTTGCAGTTTGTTGTTGAAAATTGTTGTTGGGATGAACAGTTGCCGGGTCATAATAGATTGTGACCGTTGAGACATCTTCGTTAGTGTTTGTTGGTGTTGTAGGTGATTCCGTTGATAAGATGGGTGTTGATGTTGTAGAAGTAAGCATAGCTGAACTTTGGTTTGTTGAAATAATGGATGGAGTGATTGTTGGAGTTGTGTATGAATCAGTGGGAACAATGGTTGTTGCAGTTGTAGGAGGATCTATTGTTGCTGAAGAAAGAGTTGTTGATGTTGTAGACGCCGTTGTGGTAATTTGCAAAATTCCATCTCTGATAAGGCCATCTATGCCAAGCCTTAGCCTTTCACAACCAATAATAGCAGTCTTGCAAGATTCGCAGCAGGCCTCACAACCTGGGAACACCTGGCATCTTAAGAGTTGAGCTTTGACTTCTGCCAGCGGCGTTTGAATATGTGCAATACTATCAATCAGTGCAGATGGTTGGTCCTCCTCTATGGCATGAATCCTGGGCCCACCATGACTAGGCATAGGATTTCTGGTAACATTTGGAGGAGATGCGAAGTTGAGAGCTTTGGAATCGACCAGATCCTGAACCTTCATTTGCAAGGATCTACACTTCTCAGTATTGTGACCAGGTGCGTTGGAATGAAAGGCACACCTAGCATTGGCATCATAATTCTTCGGGATGTTGAGAGGATCTGGTGGAGCCAACGTCCTTAACTCAACCAGGTTGAGCTTCAGGAGTTGAGGCAGTAGGGTGGCATATGGCATAGGAATGGGGTCAATCACCCTATTTGCTTGAGATGGCCTCTAGTGAAAGGGGCGCTGCTGTTGGTTGTTGTTGTTATTGTTGTATGATGTTTGTTGCAGAAAGTGCGGTTGTTGCTGATAGTGTTATTGTTGTTGTTGTTGTTTAGGAAAAAGTGGTTGTTGCGGAGCTGGAGCCGGGATAGTAATGGTTGAGACTGATCTGTGAGAGTACTGGGGTCTGACCCTACTTGCATGAATAGAATTTGTTTCGCCCGCCCTTCGAAGTCCTGAAAAAGGTTTTCTGGTATTGTTGGAGGAACTTGCACCGTTGTCAGAGATTTTGCCCATCTTCAGAAGACTCTCAATTCTCTCACCAGCTATAACTACATCAGTAAAACTGGTAGAAGAGAAAGCAGCAAGTTTGTCGATATAAGTTCCTTGAAGAGTGTTCATAAACATGTCATCCATTTCCCGTTCAAACATTGGTGGTTGGACAGCAGCAGCAAGCTGTCTCCACCTCTGAGCATAATCCCGGAAGCTTTCCCTTGAAGACTGAGACATGACCATTAGAAGGGTTCTATTGGGAGCCATATCTAGGTTGTACTGGTATTGACGGATGAAGGCTTCAGCCAAGTCTTTCCAACATCTTATAGTGGCCCTGGTCAGATGCGAATACCATTCTCTTGATGCTCCAGTCAGGCTGTCTTCAAAATAGAACATCCATAACTTCTCGTCCATGGTATAAGCTTTGAGTCTCCCCAAGAAAGACTGCAGATGAGTACACGGGCAAGAGGTACCATTATATTTTTCAAAGCACGAGGGTTTGAATTTGTGAGGAATTCTCACCCCATCTACCAGCCCCATGTCCATTACGTCAAAGCCTAGAGAATTTTGGGATTCCAAAGACCTCAGTTTTTCAGCAATCTCATCCAACCTTTAGTCATACACCTCATCCCCAGCTCCAATAACTGTGAACTGTTCTTCTTGGGGATCTTCTTGCAAGATCCCGACTCCAGTAGTATTACCTTGAACATTCCTCACACCATTAACATTTGGGTTCAAATGGGGCCCAAACTCTGGTGGGTCGATGCGAGGCTGCCCGCGTTCATTATTGTTGGTTCCTTCTGTACCAGGGTGGTGCTCTTCAGGAGTCTGCCTTTCCACCAATTCCCTCAGCCTTTCCTGGCTCTGAGCTAAGCCAGTCATCACAGCCATAAACTGGGTCATTTGATTTCTCATCTCAACCCTTTCGTTTGCCATTTGGTTTCTTACTTCATTGAGGTCCTACTGTACCTGATCCATTTGAATGCCCGGAAGGTTGTTTCGCGTTGGGTACCAGTGTGTTCGGTTGACAGGGAACACTCTTCGGCGAGTAATGTTTCCTGAAACCACAATAAAGTGAGAAACAAATAACAAAAAAAACCTACAAAACAAAGAAAATGTTAGTATGCAATGAAATATGCTTATTTGTCTTCCAAGGGTATCCAGTTTGGTTCTTTGGTTTTGACCTTTCCAGACCTCGAGGAAATGCTTGATGATGTTGAGAGATAAAGCCCACCAAAATAAAACAAACTGATATATTACAAATGATGAAAATACAAAGTTTGTTTACAATACATGCCCAAGGTGGGTCAAAATACATCAAAAAGAAAAGTACATCAAAAGAAAGAAATACAAGCAAAAGGATCAGACATCCAATCCAAAGTCATCCTCCCTGACTTCCTTTAGGAGGGCCTCAGTCACTGGACCAGCTGGATGCTCTGTAATAGTCCTAATGAGGAGGTTCCTCGTAGCAATGGCATTAGTTAGCTTCTTATGCCTGTCCTGATCCTTTGATCTCTTCAACCCCGCCCGGAGTTTCAATTCTGATATCTCCTTCTGAGCTGCTAACAAAGCTTCCTGCTGCTTCTTCTCATTGGCCTCCAGCTGCTCTATCTTGGTCTGAGTCCTCTGGTCTTCTTGTTCCCGGGATTTGGTGATCCTGATCCACATAGCCTGGCTTTCCTCCAGATAATGCTCAGCCCTAACCTTCTGAATCTTGGCCTCCTTGCAGGCATTCTTTAAAACCAACTCCCCTGCTCTTACTTTCCTTATGTAGTCATATGTCCTTTCAATCTTGGTATGATGCTCAGTCTTGAGTCTTTCCAATCTCTCAATGTCCAGACGACTGTCATTTCTCTCCCAGAGAGTCTTCTTTAGGGCTTCAGATAGCTGATTATTCCTCTCTTTCAGCTTTTCAAACTCTTCCAGGCTAACAGTTGCTACAGGTTGTACTGTAGAAGGTCCAGGTGTGTCTTCCAAGGTAAAAGGCATCCTGGTGATCTGAGCTCTAGTACGGGACCAGTCGGAGTACTGGGATGAAGCAATATTGTTGCACCTTCCAAGGATGGCTGTCCCTTTGGTCTGAATGTTATCCCAAGCCCAGGCAGCCTGTCTGACAACAGCAGAGTTGGGTTGAACTTCACAGTAAAGAGTCTCAGCCAAATCTTGTCCTCTGGGAGGATGAACCAAAGCATATCCCAACTGCCTTTTAAACAGTAAAGGGTTGTAGTTGATGCAACCTTTTACTCCTATCAGAGGCACATTAGGGTATTGCCCACAGCTGGTAATAATATCCTTGCCTTTGGTGCTCTGGGTGCACCACCTGATGTCATCTGATGTCAAGGCAATGAACCTCTTGGCTCAATTCTTCTGCTGATGGGGGTTCAAGAAGGCATCTGATTTTGGCAAGTGTCTGAGCAGTCAAGAGTAGTACAGAGGAGCACAACATCTGACCAGCTTCCCCCTTTACTTTTCATTTCTCTGATGGATGGAGTAGTAGAAGTCTCCCAGCAATGTAGGCACTGGGTTCCTCAGCAGGAACAAGTGGATGGCATTCTTACTCACAAACTTGGGCTCATCTGCAAACAAAATAACCCCATATATACTGAGGGCTAAAAGTGCACAGACTGCCTTCCATTCTCCTGCTGCAGCTTTCAGGGTGGCCTGAGAAATCAAGAAGTCCATATGTAAGCCAGGAATCCCAGCTTTTGTTCTCATGTTTTGCTCAATGAGGGCAGGCTCCAAATGTAATTCCCTAGCTATCTCTTCACTTCTGGGAGCAGTCATCTCTGGGTTGAAGGGGATCCCTCTCCTGATAGGAACCCCAATCAACAAGGAAAACTCTTCTAGCAGTGGTCCCATCTGGAAATCAGGAAAGGTGAAGAACCTGAGTGGAGGATCATAAAACTGCAAGCATGTGTGGATCATGCTCCTCTGAGATGAATCAAGATCCATGACCATGTCCAAAATACTCCCATAGTGCTCTCTAAACAGTGGGATGTGGTCAGGTGTGATAAGGGACTGGACCTGCCTGATACCAGTCAAGGTGGGCTCAAAGAAATGGTAAGATATGTTGCTCTTTCTTGGAGTATCCATGAGTGCTGATAAAGAAGCTGAAGACAAATGTTGATGAAGATCACTGACTGAAAAGCTGGAGGTAAATCTCTGACAAACTGATGCAGGTGCTGAGGGAGATAACTGAAGCAGATGCTGAAGAAGATAACTAAAGCAGAGGTCAAAGCAACAGAAGGGGTCAAAACCAAACCAAATATGATATGATGGATACCCTGAAAAACAAATAAGCAAATGTTAAATGATGCAATGATGATATATGCAAATGATATGCAAGGGTTTGTGATCAAGAGCTGGATCTGACTATCTGCCTTGGTATAAGTCCATGTATGTTCAAAGGTCCGGATGGAGGCTCAGAAGTCCAGTAACCAGGGTGGGGGACTCAAATAAAGAGTCACATGTCCAGGGTAATCACAAGAACTGTCCAAAGTGAAGCATTCTCAAACAATACAGTAACAGGGTATGATGTGGCCAAGGGTTCCTGCAAAACCTGTAAACAACCCAACCCCCTCACATGTAATGTTCTAGAACAAGGATCCTCAGACTTGGATCAGTTATGAGAAGTGTAAACACTTCTAACCCGGAGGTACAGTGCTTACAATAACCATAAAAGTTCCTCCTCTAATTCACCCCAGATTCTGAAGGTCAAATTAAAGGTCATCCAGACTTAGCAGGCTTCCCAGATAGCCCTAGCACTACAGGAAATCTGTAGCACAGAGTTCTCAAGAAGAAACCCACATCTGAACCATGTTTCATATTCCCGCACCAGACCGAAATGGAATGGGAAAGAATATGAAGCCACTCTAGCCTAGGTGTCACTCAGGTCCCAGGTATAGGACCTTAATCTCTCAATGAAACCCCACCCACCAAAACAGAAGCCAGATCCAGCAATGATAATGACAGTATGATGTATAAAAAACTGTAAAGAAAGCAGTAAATAAAGCTGTACATAAAGCAATAAATAAAGCAAATAAATAAAGCACAATTAGCATGTAACACCCCTGTAAACACAAATCAAACAAGCGCTAGGAGGAACCTACAAAAAGAACCAGAAGCCCTGTTGCAGTATAAGGGTCCCCAACAGAGTCGCCAAGCTGTCGCTCCCGAAGATTTGCATCCCGGTACAAGCGCGAAAGGTCGGCGAAAGGAGAACATGAAGATGAACTGAAAAGAGTCGCCAGCTAGGCATTTTTATCCCGAAGGAAAGGTAATGCTGCATAAACCTAAAAAGAAATGGACAAGACGGTCGCGAACCAGAGAAACTGAGAAAGGGGGTTGGTTACAACCTAGGAAGGTATTAGCACCCAGATTGTCAGTCGTACTCGACGGGATCCACGCTTGAAAGTTTGTGTTTAAAGGGGTAGTGTCAGTGCTATCTGTGTGTAAAAGCTGGAAAAGAATGTACAGGTGTCAGTGCAAAAGAAGTGTGAAGTGAAATGCTCAGGAATGAGGCTTAAAAGAATAATGCTGGAAGAGGGGGAATATATAGAGACTTTTGTTCAATAACAGTTAAGTTATGCTTACGTATCCTCTCGTGCAATGAGGAAGTCAGAACATCGTAGTTCGACTCAAAGAGACTGAAAGATAAATTGACTGATGATCTGCTTACTTGTATATGCTCAAGTGTATGACCTGTCTGGCTCAGGTGCTAACTGTCTTGCATTAGACGGAAGAAGCGAGTTCTTGTTTGTGAGTGAATGAGGTGAGAAAAGAATCCTGAAGGAGACGATTATTGCTTGTTTTTGTGTTTTCAATCTTTTATTGCTTTTTGGTGTTTTTCATAAGTTAATTACCTTAAGCCTAAACCAAGGGTTAGCAAACTCATCACATCCTCCCTCTGATTAGGGGTAATGAGAATACCTTAAGTATAAAGTAAGCACCTCAAACTTAATTACCATGATGTAGGATTAAGATCATTAACCTACTTGTGATTATGTAGATGTTTTTTGGTATTTTTGTTTAGTGTTAAATAATGAGTTTAAGCCATAATCAAGGATTTAATGGACTCATTACACCATCCTAAGAGAAGGATAATAGATGAGAACATTTAAGGTGAGGAAGATACCTCAACTTAATCCATGATTAGGGATTAACCTCATGACAAAATAAAGCGTTTATTAAAGTGAATTTTAGTTAATGGTAAGATTAAGAAGTGAATTTTATGGTTTGTAAGACAACTTGAGGGGGTTTTGTCCATTAACACTAGGGTTAGTCCTTCTTAACCAATTAAGGAAGAATTAGAACCCTAATGCAAGGCCCAAGTTACAAGCTTATTGTCTTAGTGATTATTAGGTGGATTGATTAAGAGATTTAAACACATTAAGGGTTTAACACTTAGGATTAAAGTTATACACTCCATCCTAAGAGAAGGATGCAGACATAATCTTAATCACAAAGCCTTAAAACCTTAAAGGTTTAGTCTCTGATTATGAGATGAGAAGAGAGACACAAAAGATGACACAAAGGTAAAACTAATGGGGGGACTAATCAAACCCTAATTGTGATCATGCTTGGGTGTTCCTAGGGTTTATGAGGCTTGCAAGAGAACTTCAAGGAAAGCCACCAAGGAAGAAGCAGATGAAAAGAGGAGAAGCAGAAGAAACAAGCTAACTTACTTCACTTAAGAAGATAAGTTACTTAAAGAAAGAAAGTGGAGGAGGAACATGAATGAGCAAGCCCATTCTAAAGCAAAAGCAAAATGCAGCAATGAATGTATAACAGAGAAAGAGAAGAGAAGTGAGAAGTGGAGGCAAATTCACTTCTCAATGTACTTACCACCTGAAATGGTTAGCATAAAAGAAAGAATGAAATGAAAATGAAATGGATGCAAGGATACAAACCAAAACCAGAAGCATGTTCATGATGCAAATGATGCTAAAGATGATGCAAAGGCATACGAAATGCTATGGATGATCATACAAGTAATGAGGATGCAAATGAAGCATGAAAGAAGCATGAAAGTTCATGAATGTTCATGGAATGAAATGAATGCATAACATGGTAAATGGATGAAGAAATGATCAAACATGATTCTAATGTGTCCTAAGATGTATTAGAAGTCATGTGAATGTATGAAATGTCATGGCAAGTTTTTGTATGAATGCTTATGCAAGATGTATGAAAATGAAGATGAGAAATTAGGGTTTTAATGCAACATGAGATGCAAAAGTCAAAAACAGAAGCAAATCATAAGATAAAAAATTGAAAATGCAAACAAAGGAACCCTAACCACATATAATATCACACCCCAAAGGAGAAGACCTAACTCTTAACCCTAAGGAAGTTATGATTTTTCTAAGTTATCTAGGGTTTTAAGGCACGTAATGGGATAAAATGAAAATCAAATAAAAAATGCAGCATAAATTTGTGACAAAATTATGCTAGATACTACATGTCAAATGAAGATCAATGCAAAAAGAACTATTGTCATACCATTCTTGGTTAGGCAGAAAAGAATTCTTGAAGTTAGGGTTCAAAAATAGGAATTTTATGAACCCTAAATTCAAGAAAATTATCAAAGATTGTTCAAAACCAAAAAGAAATTTGTATGGATAGTATGACAATGTTACTAAATGTCCTAAGATGCAATGTGAATTTTTTTGGGATTTTTAGAAACCTAAATGATATTTTAATTAATTAATTTCCATTAATTAATTAAAATAAACATTTAAATGTTTTAAAAATGATTTTTAAATGCAAAAAATAAAAATAAAAATATTTTTGGGTTAAGAAAATTATTTGAATGCAAAATGTAGAAGAAAAGATTTTTTAGGGTTTTCTAACTATTTTAAATAAATGGTGCAAAATAAATAAGAAAATATGAAATTAAAATTGAATAAAACAGAAGTAAACACATCTAATGGTCTGGATCTAAAGCTGAGGATTTTAAGTTGACCTGGCGCGCAATCTGATGGCCTGAATTCAAATCTCACTAATCTCAATTAATTAATTATTTAATCCTGATTAAAAGTTAATGACAAGATCCTGGGCGTCCATCACACGCGGGAAAGAGAAATCCAAAGGTCCACGTTCAAACACTGCCCTAACCCTAATTACACAATTAATTACTTTCAGGCCACCGGAGAAGAGCTCTGGTCGTCTTCCCCGGCTGCCCTCTCCCCTGAAAATCCCCAACTCTCACCCTAGGTTATTTCTGGAGCTCTGAAGCTCCAGATCAAACCCTCTCACTATCCTAAACTCAAATCCACCCCTAAAACAGATTTATAATTGCTCATGAACAAGATTCGAAGAAAAGATTAAAAATGGCAAAAATTTTAGAACATTCATACAAACTCATTTCTTAATCATTTTCGAAAATACAAAGCTCAGAGTGATCAGTGAAGCATGCTCTTTCACATTGTAACATAAAAAAAGAGTTCTGGAAAAATGATTTGAGATGACTACCTGAGATGAAGCTTTTCAAACTTGAGCTTTATGGCCACTTTCTTTGTGAAAAAAGACTCCCTTTAACCTCCTGATGAAGCTTTGATGCTTGAAAGGCCTTGAGAGTGGCTGATTTGTGTTGTAGCAACTGAACTGGCCAAGAACCGTGTTTTGTCTATGGGTGCTTTGAGGCTGTTTTAATGGTTGGTTTGTGGCCAGTGAGTGATTTTGAGATCAATGGTGAAATTGGTTTGAAGATTGAGTGAGTGAGCTGAGAGATTCGAAGGTTTTTGCAAGATGGAGAATTTTGTGGAATGCTGAGTTCTTGGAGCGTTAGGCTTGTGTGTCTTATGAAAATGAACCCTTGGAGCATGCTTGTAATGGCTGGATTGGGCAGAGAGTGGGTGGTGGACTGTTGTGATTGGTATGGGTGTTTTTGCCAAAAAGTCAAAAGTGTTGTACTTGAGGTATGGGCAATGGTGTAGCTGGCTCATTGGCTTGTCCATGCGCAACATGGATCAAGGATGTCCATAGAATCAGTCTTGAGGCAATTCATCAAGTGGATGGAAGTTTATGTGGTGTTCTGCAAATTCATGAAGTTTTGGCCCCTTTGAGAATTCTTGATGTTCAAGGCATGGAATCTTGAAATTCTTTGGGCAATTCTGAGTTTTACGCAAAGTACAATGTTTGTATGATGATTAGAAGTGTGTTTGAAGACACAAAATGAATTGGCAAGTGGTTTTGCAAAGAATCCTCTTTGGTGCATTCTTGAAAATTATGTGATTTTTGCCAACTTTGACAAGCCATAACTTGAGTTCCATAATGAATTAGAACTTGTTCTTGTACATTTTGAAAAGGGAATGATCTAATCTACAACTTTCATGACCAACAATTTTTCATTTGAAGCATTTTTGGTTGAGAAAGAGGAGGTTGAAAAACTTTCCCAAAATGGAAAGTTTACATTACAAGTCATTTCCATTTTTGGCAACTTTTGGTTTAGCTCACTTTTCTTCAATTTTGTGAACTTATAAACACTTAAATGATCAAATAAATATCATATAACTTCAATTTGATGAAAAATCCACTTTGGTTCCATTGGTAGGGGCCTCAGATGCCCTGATTTTACACTGACTTGCTCAAGAAGTTACCCAGTGATCAGATGGCTTCCACAATGAATGTCTCCATCAAACTTGGTACACATGATCCTTATAACATATTGAGACCAATAGAAACTAGAATGACCAAAAAAATTGGAGTTATGGCCTCTGAAACCAAAACCCTAATTTCAGGTCATTTGTGCAGTTAAACCCTGGCTCTGCTTCCATGCTTTGCAAGTTATTGTGATTCTTTGACTTCCTTGATCTCTGGGGGATATAATATGATGATTGAACATACATGGAACCTCTTGCAATAATTGGAGACCTTTGGAGTGGCTCAGATGGATCCTGGATTGCTCAGATCACAAACCCTAGATGCAGATGAACTTGAACTAATGAAGTGAAGCAAAAATGCAACATGAGATGATATGCTTAAACTAATGCAAATATGAAAGATCACAAGCCATGGTGTGAACTTATTGAGGGAAACTTTGGGGTGTTTACACATGATAAGAGGAGGAAATCACTTGAATTTCAAGAGGGAGGTCATATGTTCTTGAGGGTTACTCCAGTGACTAGTGTCGGGAGAGCTTTAAAGTCCAGAAAGCTCACTTCGTGTTTCATTGGACCGTATTAGATTTTGCAAAGGGTCAAAGAGGTGTCATATCAGATTGCATTACCACTGTCACTTCCAAATTTGCATGATGTGTTTCATGTGTTACAGGTGAGGAAATATATTACAGATCTGTCACATGTGATTCAGATGGATGACGTTCGAGTAAGAGATAATTTAATTGTGGAGGTTTCACCAGTGCGAATAGACGATATAAAAATGAAGTGATTAAGACGTAAAGAGATTTCCTTGGTGAAGGTATTGTGGGGTGGACCAGCTGGTGATAATTGGACTTGGGAGCGAGAGGATCAGATGAAAGAGTTGTATCTGATGTTGTTTGCTTCAGGTACATTTTTGAGGGCGGAAATTCTTAAGTGGGGGAGAGTTGTAACACCCCAAAGTCGATTTTTTAATTTAATTGATGTGTTTTCTTGTGAATTATGATGTTTATGATGTTATTTGATGTTTTGAAGAGTTTTGGGGATGGCTTAATATATTATTAAAATTAGAAATATTAAGTTTAGTGGATTTAGTTTATTATTTGAGATTAAATTAAATAATATAAGAGGAATTGGAGGATAAGGGTATTGTGGTCTTTTGGCTGAGAATAAGTGAGGTTTTTATGGGGAAATACTAAATAGGTCCAAGGGGCAAGAGTGACAAAAGAAGGAAAGATTGGAGAGTACGATCATTTGGAACGATCTCACTTTTGGGAGGAGAGCTCTAGAGAATAGGAGAATCTAGGGCTTGAAGGTTGGAAAGGTTTTCGAGGAAATATTACGAAACTTAAGGTATGGGGAGTATTTTCCTTTCGGTATTATAATGTGGGAATAGAATTGGGGGTTTTGTGGTGTAGTTTATGGTATAGGGTTTTGATTGATGGTTTTGTATTTTGATGATGATTTTATGATAATTGATTAATATAATGATGTTAGATGATGTATTTGATGTTATGGTAAAGAATGTTGATGTTAAATGTGATTTTGCTGCTATGCTGATGTGAAAAGTGGGTTTTTGTTGAGTTTGTCGCAGAAGAGGAATTCTGGAAATTGCAGAGAAAATCTGCAGAATTCGCGAAGCTCGCTTAGCGAGCACACATAGGGAGTTGGGCGCTTAACGAGCAAGATGTCTCGCTTAGCGAGCCCTGGAAAGTTTGAAAAATGATTTTTTGTGTATTCCAAAAATTGTTTTCTTGAGGTAGTTTAGGTCTTAGGTTGTTATGATGTTGTAGTGTTTTTGTATGATGTGTTTTAGGATTTATGAGAAGAATTAGTGATTACGTGATATATGTGTTTATTTAATTTTCCTTGAGTTATGAAATCTAAGTATATGATTAGAAATATGAGGTTGGATGAGTGCATAGTATGATGTTCTATGAGTATGTAATATGATGGTATGAAGGAGTTAGGAATGATGATTAATAATGAACGCGGATGCAATGTTATGATGTTTTTAGGATGATGTGTGTATATTGCGTCTTGCATTCATGGCATTGAATTATGAGTGGACTGCGGTCCATTGGTAGATTCAATCCTATTGTGCGGATTAAAGTGATATGATGTTATAATGTGCTCCCTTAGGAGAGGGTTGATGGCCCAGTGTCCGTCCATGAGGATGTTTCGGTACCACATGCATTTATAAGAGGTTGCATATCATTCTAAATGACATAGCATGAGTTGCATGGATTTTTTGTAATGATGATATGTACTTGATGTTGTGTATAAATGAGTTATGATGAATGTTATTATGATGTGATGATAATGATGTTATGTATAATTGAGCTAGTGATGATAGATTGCCATTGTTGTTATGTTTTTAAATTCTCATTTTCTATATTATTTTATTGAATGTGAATTTACTCACCCTGTCTGCCTTCTAGTGATGGTCTATTATGCCATCCTGCAGATAATCAAGGTTAGCTCGGTGCGTGCTTAACTCAGAGGTAGTGAGTTGTTGAGTTAGTTAGAAGTGGAGTCATGCTATGTGTCTAGTAACATCGAAATGGGTTCTCGCTTGAGTTGATTTTACTTTATTTGGATTAAGATGATAATTTTGTTTAAGTACTTTGATAAAATGATATTTAGGATAATTTATGAGGTTTATTTTATTAAAGAGGAATTTATGACATATTGTTTTTCAACTGCATATTTATTGAGAAAAGATTTAAATTGTTGTCATGATTTTATTAACCCGTGTTACGGGACAGGACTCAATGTGATGTTTATGATTTTTTATTTAAGAAGTAAATGTGATGCCCTTTTTCATGATTTTTACTCTGATATTTGATTTAAATTGCTTAACTTGTGATGGGGTAGAAAGGGTGTTATAGCATGTATTCTTGTTTCATCCTTATAGGCCGAAATTCTCTTTAATGTGTCGAAGTCAATCATTGTTACTGCCATCGCTTCCCCATCCTGTGGGGTGAATTGCAGGATCTGGAAAATATGGTGGTATATTGCCTGCTTCTTCTACAACCTCTCTATCCCAGCGGAAACTGTCGACGGGATGGAGGTGCAATGAGCAGAATGTGTGATCATCAAATGTGAATTTGAACTCTACTAGTGCACATAGACTAATGTGTGTTAAGTTCTTGTCGAACTCTACACCTTCCACACGATTTATTGGTACCTTAAATTACCCTTGATCAGCTTCAATGTTTTCGACAATATTATCTGGCCTACATATGGTGACCCTTTGGTGAATTGAAGATGGAACTACTCTTATGACATGTATTTATTCCCTCCCTACTAGGAGGTTATAGTTGGCCTTACTCTCAACCACCATAAAGAGAGTGGGCCTTGTGACTGTTCCCACAATTAAGTCAACTTGTAGGACCCCCATAGTAGGTCAAGTCTTGCCCTCATAGTTCGATAGGACCAAGTTGTGGGGTTTTAGGTCCATGTCGAATTTGCAAATTCTGGACAGCAATAAATGTGGCATTATGTTTACTGTAGCGCCATAATCAACTAGAATTTTGTTGATGGCCACGTTTTCCACCTTCCCAGTGATATAGAGGGGATTTAGGTTCCCCCTCATAGCCTCAGTGGATATTTCGAAGAAAGCGTTTTGTTCTTTGACACACTCGTTGTTCATCATAGAGTAGCACACTGGTTAATGTGCTTCCATTTCTGCTTCATTATTTGCATCCAGATTTTCAACCTTAGTAATGCGATCACACTCTCTGGGCATTACTGAAACTACATTGACCAAGAAATCCAGAGAAGCTTCAGATTCGCAATCGAAATTGTATGTCATTTCTTCATCTTCGGCAGCTTTCAACTCATCCTTTATATCTTCCTTTATCCTAGCTTTTTCTGGACGAAAGTCCTTTGCGCCCCACAGGCACTTTTTTATTTATTTTTGTTTTAAGGTTGTCCCCAACTTCACCAAGGACACTTGTACTTGATTCAGCACAATCACCTTTGGAGGCTTCCCTTTAAACCTTCCTCCTACGATGTTCTCTACGCCATTGCGACCTGGACATAGGGTTTTTACCCTAGTAATTTTCAGATACATATGCAGCTTTGTTTGAGGTCCTGACCTCCTTTATGTACCCTATTAAAGGTCCTCTTTCAACCTTGAATTTCCTCCACTTCTGTCCTCCCCTTTTTCCTGACTCATTAGGCTTGAACCACTTCTCATTAGGGACTTCCCCCCTTGATTTAAATGTGGGTTGTTTGGACTTGAGAGACTGGGGCATACCACCTTGTTGATAGGAGTTAACACGCCTTGGGTCGAAACGGCCATGCTTTTGGGCAGTTTTCGACTTCTGCCCCCCATGTACCTCATTTGCCTGTTGAAGGCTTTGAGCAGCTTCTCTGTCAAAGATGGAACTACATCTTGGACACATTATTACTTATGACTTCTTGCTTTGACATCTATGCAGAAAATCAACAATTGTCTCATCCTCCTTAGGATAAGCCTTCTTATAATGATCCTTCTAGGGTGAAGAATGATCCACCTTCAGTACTTGGTCGTCAGTTACTTCGACCATATTGACATTAACTTCATCCTTAAGTTCCATCTTGGAGAAGTTTAGCTCCAGGCCATCAGTGGCCTTGTCTATCTTCACGAAACTCTCAGCAGTTTCTTTTGTAATCAATGGGAGGCTTGACTCTTCAACCTCCTCATGGGGGACGATGGTAACCCCCACATTGAGCCTTTCGACATCTAGTGTTGTCTTGAAGAATCCTTTAGCAGCCTTGCATATCAGGTGTTCACATTGCTCGTTGGTCATCTCTTCATTGGCCCTGAATAACATAGCATCATTGTTGAGGTTCTCAGTAACCTCAACTACCACAGGATCCATTATAGCTTCAATTAAATCAGGGTTGCTGTGATCATTAGCAACTTGCTCAGCAACCTCAACCCAGTTTATTGCAGAAGTTTCAGTATAGTTTTCCTCAGCCACCTGAAGAGGATCAATGTCAATCTTCATTTGTTCCTTAGGCTTGTCTCCAAATTTGAGTCTTCCCTCCTGGATTGCATTTTGCACCAAATCCCTGAAAAGAAAACATTGAGAAGTTTTATGACCCAAATAATTATGGTATTTACAAAAACCTCTTTTCTTTCTTTGATCTAAAGGTGGCTTTTTAGCACCAGGGAGCACAAGTATTTGACCATCCTTAACTAATAAATCAAATATTTCGTCACACTTGGTGACGTTGAAAGTGTATGTTTTCTTTGGAAACCTATCATTCTTTTCGACTTTGACAGGATTCTTTCCATTTGAAGGGACTAGAAGTTTACAAGAATAAGGAGGACCCTGCTTAAGTTTAGCTAGGTCTATCTCATTATCATTTAGAGGTAGAGTTTTGTCATAGACTTTTTCGACCTTATCTTGATATTCGACGTAGGCTATTTTCTTATGTTTGTTCGCCCTGGCTTTTTCATCCTTCAGACGTATAAGCTGTCGAACTCTATCTACTAGTTGGGCCATGTCTCTCAAGTACTGGGTATCCAACTGTTTCCTGATAGAATAACCAAGGCCACCAGCAGCCATTTCGACCAGTTCACGCTCAGGTACTTGTGTAAAACATCTAACATTGAGTAGTCGAAATATGTTCAAGTAATCATCAATGGACTTATTGAACTTGCATTTAACACTGGCCAACTCTTTCAAAATAATTTTGGTCTGACCCATGTAGAATTGCTCAAGAAACAAACACTCCAATTGAGTCTAGTTACATATTGAACAAGGTGAAAACGTTTTAAACCAAGTGAAAGCATTCTTGGTGAGTGAGCTAGGGAAGTATTTAATTCTTATACTCTAATCATTAGCAATCTCCCGAGCCTCTATCATGTAACACGCCACATGTTCAACTGTAGATTCAAACTTATCCCCTAAGAACTTAGTGAACTTGGGCACTTTTGTCCTAGGAGGCAGTTCTGACTGAAGTATATATTCTACTATTGGTGAAGTGAATTTTGGCCTGGAAAAACCTGTATTTATCCCGCTTCTAGCCATTATTCATTCGACAAGGGCTGCTAAATTCTTTTCTGCTGCTATCGCTCCCCAGATTTCCATCCTGGTACAAACGCGAAAGTGGCGCGGAAAGAGGTTAGAGTCGCCAGCCAGGCATTTTTATCCCGAAGGAACGGGAATGGTAATGCTGCACAAACCAGAAGAAAAGAAAAAGAAGAACACGGGTCCTGCGAACAAAAGAGATTGAGATCGCGAGTCGGTTATGACCTGGGAAGGTATTAGCACCCCAGATCGTCCACCGTACCCGACGGGATCCAAGCTTGCAAAGAAATCTGTTTCAAAGGGTGAGGAAATGAAAGCTGCTGCAAAACAGAAACTGAAACTGGATAAAAAGAAAATAGAAGGGAACTGAAAAAAGAAATGAAAAGGAAAAAAATGTAGGGAAAATAAAGATTGTGCTCGAACAGGCCCTACCACGCTGCCTACGTACCTCATATGGACATGAGGATCAGAGTCGCCGTAGTTCCCCTAATTATGGGTGGAAAAGATTGCTTTTGAATTAAGGCTTGAACTGCCTATGCCAATGCTCAGGTGTTGCAGACTCGGACGACGAGTGCGTAACCGTCTTGCATAATGACAAGAAGAAGCAAGTTCGCAGACGGAGCGAAGGAGATGAGAAAAGAATTCCCGAAGGAAAGACGATTATTGTTTGTTTGCGTTTTTTAGAGCTTTTTATTGGTGTGGCACAAGAGAATGAAATCAAGCTCTTTTCCATGGAATGTGTACTTATTACTACATTCCAAGATGGAATAATAGAACAAGCACACCAAGTAAGGAGAATTTATCCAAGACTTGTTTCCAAGGGCAAGGGCCCAAATTCATTGACTTGTTGAATTTATTAGGTGTTTTAGTGATTAAAAATTAAGAAGTGTTTTTTAGGGTTTTTATTGATGAAGGTGACTTCATGATCCGACTTGTGCATCATGCTAGACAAATGCACTATTCCAAGATGGAATGAGTACATATGCCCCATGGAATAAGGGTATTACACAAGAAGTCACTTCTTTCTTTATTAATTTTTTTTTAAGTTTTGTTTTGAGATGAGAAGAGAAAAGAACCCAAAGGAGCAAAAAGGTAAAAGTCTAACATGGGGGAAGACTAAACCTAATATTAGCATGCAAAAAGTGGTCCTAAGGTTAGTGAGGTTTCAACTATCCTAATGAAGAAGAAAGAAGAACCAAAAAGGGGCAAAAGAAGAAGAGGAAGCAAGAGCTAGCAAGCAACTTACTCCTCTAAAGGAGATAAGTTGCTCCTAAAGGGGGAAGAAAAGAGTTGCAACACATGATAGTATAAGGCACATTAAAAGCACAAAGAGAAAGCAACTTAAAAGGAAAAGGATGAAGAGTTGAAATGTGGATGAACATCCACACTTCTCTTACCATGAGCCCCTGCAAGTGTTAGCAAAATCCAACACATGTTCATCAATAAAATCAAGGAAATGGCATGCTCAAAGCTCATATCAACAAGGATCAAACAACATGTCAAATTACACATACAAGCATTTACGCGTCGAGAACATGGAAGCATGCATCAACCAGCAGGAAAATCACCCTAAACAAACATATTCAATGATCATACAATGATCCATGGCATTTAAACCAAGTAAGGGGATCAAAGATGCTAAAAATAACTCAAATATGGCACACTGCTTCAGTGTTAACCAGTTAACCAAAGTGTTAACCGGTTAACCAGTCCAGACCTGCAGAAAACCAGCACAGAAACAGGTGCGTTAACCGGTTAACCAATCCGTTAACCGGTTAACACTGAAGAAACAGCAACAATTCCTGCAGAAAATCAGCTCACAACCAGCTTATCCAATTAATCTCACACCAGACCTGCAATCAATTGAGCATGAAATAAGAGGATAAATTCACATTAAATGGCATCATCAAGCTTATGAACATTAATACATAGATCCGGTCACAAATCAACCAATCAAATCAAGCAACACAAACAATTATGCAAACACATGGTGGATCTAAAGCACAAGCATGCAAATAAGGTAAAATAGAGTTAGATCTAAATTTAACCAACCTACAAAGCTGATGTATGCTTTGGTAGTTATTGATTGAGCTGGAAATGAGTGATCTTGCGGTGAACTTTGAAGATCTGGTGCTAAGCTTCACACTCCATGCAAAATGAATGCAAGAACAAGGTCTTGATGCAGAATTTTGGATCCAAAAGCACTTCTAGATCCCAAACCAGATCTGAATCACCAATTAAACCAGCAAAATGATGCAAAGAAGTTATGGATGGAGGTCTAGTTCCAAGATCTACACACCTTAAGGCAAGGTTATGTGATCTTCAAAGAGGAACTTTGAGTGAATTTGGAAAATTGAGAGAGGAAAATGAGAGAAAAGTGAGAGAGAAGAGTCAAAATTCAGAATAAGAATGAAAATTGTGAGAGAGTTTTCTTTTAGTTTGGAGAGAAATGGATTAAATATGGTTTAGGTTTGGGGCCCAAAAATTAGGCTTGGGATCTAAAAAATATGGTTTGGTAATGTGATTAGGATTTTGCAATGGGATTAGGCTTGGATAAGTGCTCTAGATCCTTCTCTTTAATTTCCAATTAATTCAAAATGAATAAAAATCAGAATATTGGGAAATTTGGAGCCAAGCACATGCTGAATTTGCTGCTGGAATTCAAAATTCGCAGCCGTTAACCGATTAACCAATCCGTTAACCGGTTAACGCCAGTGAATTTTGAATTTTCCCTCCTTTTGGTGGGAAACCTCAAGAATAACCCGGCGCCAACCGTTTTGATCTGATTTTGATCCTCAATCCTTTTTCAGGTCCTTGACCCTGATATCAAACTTGCAACATACCCTGTGAGCTTTGAATTTCCCTGATGATTGATCATATGCCTTATGCTGGAACATGCAAGTGCTATGCTTCATTTTTCTATGAAATATGTTAAGGACATGACATGCTTATGATGAATATGATATGATGATGATGCTAAACAGGAGAGGGAAAATTTGGGGTAGTACAGCTGCCAAATTATTTTATCGAACTTAATGAACCACATGGTCTGCATCTTGTTGCCTATTAACCACCATCACCCTTAGTTCTTCCTCTATTGGCATTTGCCTTTGATTCCTAATGGGTTCGACTTCTAATGGTTCGACCACGGGAAGATTCTCTTAGTTCGGTGGCTGCATAGCCTCTCCTACGTTTGGTATGTAATTGTGCTGTCGAACTGGTGATGGGACTCCCATGAATTCTTCTATGCGCGCCATTTGAGACACCATGTGTTGATTCGTTTGAGTTGTATTTTGAATCAAAGGCTAAAAAATTTATCCCATGGTTTAGGATAGAGTATGAACCATTTGCATGTTGCTCTCATCCATCTGTTGCCTTAAATAGGCTGCATACTCATTTGTTAGAGCATGACCCTGAGTCGAATGCCCAAAACCAACAGTTTGGCTATTCCTTCTCATGTTTATTGCAGAACCAGATTCTTGCAACGGAGAAGAAGCAACATTGTTTGAAAAAACAGGAGGTGCATTTTTTAGGTTCGCCATCATTGTTGTTGGCATTCCATTGGGTGGATTTCTAGTCACGGGTTGAGAAAATCCTGCAGGTATGTAAGGTCTGAATACAGACGGATTTGGTGGTGGAGTTTGAGCATTTGGCCCAAGGTACTCCAACACCGGTTGATCATACTAACTAGCATATGTGTTAGTAGCTACTGCTCTTGGCCTCGTTGAAGGGGTTGGCTTTGACACCACACTTGGTGTTGTCAAAGCCCATGTAAAAGAGTTGGAGACTGGGATGGTCTCACTTCTAGGAACATCCTATGTATTCATACTATGAACATTTGAACTTCCCACTTGGGGATTCGACCCAATTTTTACGGGAATTGAATCACTTGGATTCCCTTGGCTAGATGCCTTCTTCCTTGTATTTCTTCTCTTGGGTATATAATGGTATGTGTTGGTTACTTTCCCACTTCTCAAATGCATACAACAAAAGTAACCACTCTTTCGACCAGTATGCCCATGTAACAGAAGTTACCAAAGAGGTTATAAAAATGTAAGTTATATATAAAAAGGAAGTTATGAAACTTCTAGTAATCGTTTTTTAGAACTTGGTCCCACTGGGCGTGCCAATTTGTTTACCCCCAAAATTGGTAAACAACCGCTGATCATCTGAATAATACCAAAATACCCTCAGTTACTCAAAGGCTTGACCAGATTGATCCTAGGACATGTGCTAAAAAGGTTGATTGGTTTGTGATGTTTTTAGGAAAAAAGTCTTGAATCCTTCAATAGGATTCAGAAGGTGTTTTAAAATAAAAGAAATGAGGTAAAGCAAGAACTTTCAAAGTAAAATAAAAGAAAGGACAAGGCTTGAAGATTTAAATGAAAACTAAAGACAAGACTTGAAGATAAATGGAAATTAAAGGCAAGGCAAGGAAACTTAAATGATTGAAAATATAAAGGAAAGATAAATGCAAGGCAAAATGTTAAAGTGCTGGAAAAGTCGAGGCGAGAAATGTAAAGGAAATGCAGTAAAAGTGATTGAAAAGGTAAATGACTTTGAAATATAAATGCTTTAACATAAAAGAATTGAAAGTTTAAATGACTTCAAAGTTAAATAACTTGAAGATAAATTGACATTTAAAGATAAATTGGTGGTGTTTCAATCACGTACATTCTCATTGCACTCTTTTCTCTACACGCGGATACTTTGAGTATACGGAGTTACTAGTACATATGATTTCCACACACTTATTTTAACACTAGACTAAGTTATTTATATACATTACAAAGTAACTGTTTTCGACGATTTATTCCTAATACTATCCTAAGATGATGACACTTGTCCCACTAACGTTTTGAAGAAGCTTGATCTTGCACCACTTGTCTCTGTATTTGAATTGAAAATTATGTAACTTCCCTCCAAACTTGAACGTTTCAAACTCATGTAACTGCCATTTTCGTCAAATCTCAGCATGGTTGAATCATCCCAACACTTAGAAATTATTTTAACTTAGAATTTCTCTAAGTACAAAATTTGTAAGTAGGTTCCTTCGACTCTCATCATTTTAATGAGTTAGGTCGAAAACCTCACTTTTAGCTCATAATGAGAAAACTCTTTATTAAGCCAAATGACCTTATTAATTGCCAGCATCGAAATTCATGGATAACAGTAGGTAGGCATGAGGTGGTAAACCTCTCCAAACACAAAAACATTAAAAATTAATTCTTTTCTCATCCCTTCACTCTCATTTACCAAACCATTTTCAAACCAAAAGCGTAAATATTTCAAAGGGCTCCCGTGGAGTACCACAGACATTTTGGGTGCTAACACCTTCCCAATTTGTAACCAACCCCCTTACCCATTCTCTGTTTGTTTCTTTAGCTTTTTGCTTTTAGATTCATTTTAGGATTTATTCGCTCTTTTTTCCTATTCCTTTTTGAATAAAATAAAAGCGTGGTTGCGACTCTATTTTTCTTGAGTTAAGTTAATTAATAGCTTACACTCATGATTGTCACTCCCGCCTGATGACAAAGGGCCAAGAGGGGTACAGACGCGAACGGTCGGCGAAGGAGAGAACATGAAGATGAACTGAAAAGAGTCGCCAGCTAGGCATTTTTATCCCAAAGGAAAGGTAATGATACATAAACCTAGAAAGATATGGACAAGACGGTCGCGAACTAGAGAAACTGAGAAAGGGGGTTGGTTACAACCTGGGAAGGTATTAGCACCCAGATTGTCCGTCGTACTCGACGGGATCCACGCTTGAAAGTTTGTGTTTAAAGGGGTAGTGTCAGTGCTATTTTGTGTGCAAAAGCTGGAAGAGAAAACAAGTGTCAATGCAAAAGAAGTGTGAAGTGAAATAAAGGAGTGTCAGTGTAAGGAAAGAATGCAATGCTCAAGACCATGAGGCTTAAAAGAATACTGCTAGAAGAGGGGGAATATACAGAGACTTTTGTTCGATAACAGTTAAGTTATGCCTACGTATCCTCTCGTGCAATGAGGAAGTTAGAACACCGTAGTTCGACTCAAAGAGACTAAAAGATAAATTTGACTGATGAACTGCTTACTTGTCTATGCTCAAGTGTATGACCTGTCTGGCTCAGGTACTAACTGTCTTGCATTAGACGGAAGAAGCAAGTTCTCGTTTGTGAGTGAATGAGGTGAGAAAAGAATCCCGGAAGAGACGATTATTGTTTGTTTTTGATGTTTTAAATCTTTTATTGCTTTTTGGTGTTTCTCATAAGAAAATGAGCTTAATCCTAAACCAAGGGTTAGTAAACTCATCACATCCTCCCTCTGATTAGGGGTAATGAGAATACCTTAAGTATGAAGTAAGCACCTCATACTTAATCACCATGGTGTGGGATTAAGATCATTAACCTACTTGCATTTATTTAGATGTTTTTTGGAGTTTTTGTTTAGTGTTAAGTAATGAGTTTAATCCATAATCAAGGATTTAATGGACCCATTACACCATCCTAATAGAAGGATAATAGATGAGAACATTTAAGCTGAGGAAGGCTCCTCAACTTAATCCATGATTAGGGATTAACCTCATGACAAAACAAAGCCTTTATTAAAGTGGATTTTAGTTAATGATAAGATTAAGAAGTGGATTTTATGATTTGTAAGACAACTTGAGAGGGATTTGTCCATTAACACTAGGGTTAGTCCTTCTTAACCAATTAAGGAAGAATTAGAACCCTAATGCAAGGCCCAAGTTACAAGCTTGATGTCTTAGTGATTATTAGATGAATTAATTAAGGGATTTAAAACACATTAAGGGTTTAACACTTAGGATTAAAGTTATACACTCCATCCTAAGAGAAGGATGTAGGCATAACCTTAATCACAAAGCCTTAAAACCCTTAAGGTTTAGTCCCTGTTTAAGAGATGAGAAGAGAAGACACAAAAGATGACACAAAGGTAAAACTAATGGGGAACTAATCAAAACCTAATTGTGATCATGCTTGGGTATTCCTAGGGTTTATGAGGCTTGCAAGAGATCTTCGGGAAAAGCCACCAAGGAAGAAGCAGATGAAAGGAGGAGAAGCAGAGGAAACAAGTCAACTTACTTCACTTAAGAAGATAAGTTGCTTAAAGAAAGAAAGTGAAGAAGGAACATGAATGAGAAATCTCACTCTAATACAAATACAAAATGCAGCAATGAATGCATAAGAGAGATGAGAAGAGATTGTGAGAAGTGAAGGCAAATTCACTTCTCAAAGTAACTTACCACCTGAAAAGTTAGTAAAAGGAAATGAAATGAAATGAAAATGGAATGAATGCAAGGATGCAAACCAAAACCAGAAGCATATTTATGATGCAAATGATGCTAAGAGATGATATGAAAGCATGCCAAGAGATGTGAATGATCATACAAGCAATGGGGATGCATATGAAGTATGAAAGAAGCATGAAAGTTCATGTATGCACATGGAATGAAATGAAAGCATAACATGGAAAATGGATGATGCAATGATCAAACATGAATCTAATGTGTCCTATGATGTATTATATGTCATGTGGATGCATAAAATGTCATGGCAAGTTCATGAATGCAAGCATATGCAAGATGAATGCAAGTGAAGATACAAAATTAGGGTTTACATGCAACATGGGAAGCAAAACTCAAAAACAGAAGCAAATGACAAGATAAAAAATTGAAAATGTACTAAAAGGGAGCCTAAACCTATATTAGGTTACCATCCAAAGGGGGAGGTCAGAAGCTAAACCTAGAAGGAGTTATGAATTTCCTAAGTTTCTAGGGTTTTTTGGGTGATCCTCAATGCAAAATGCCAAACAAATTGAAAATGAAAGATAAAAATGTAGCAAAAATGTTTTTAGAAACTAGAAGCTATGCATAGAACAATGCAAAAAGAATCATTCACAAACTCAACTTGGTTTAAAAGTTATGAATTTTTGAAGTTAGGGTTAAAAATGGACAAATTTAAGAACCCTAATTCATTGAAAAAATGTCAAAGCATGATCAAAACCAAAAACAAATTTGTATGGTGAGTTTGTAAATGTTTCTAAATGTCCAATAATGTTCTCTGAATTTTTTGGTGATTTTTAAATACTTTAATTTTAATTAATTAAAATCAATTAATTAATTAATTAAATAAAACATTTAAATAATTTAAAAATACTTTTTTAAAGCAAAAAATAAAAATAAAAATATGTTTGGTTTCTGAAAATTAATAAAAGGCTTAATAAAAATTTTCATAATTTTTTGATGTTTTTTACTATTTTTAAAAATTCGTACAAAATAAATAAGAAAAAATGTGAAATAAAATGAATTTAAGGAAAAGTATGCTGATCCAAGGCTCCAGATTCAAAGTTGGGAGTTGAGGGTTGACTGCGCGTTTTTTAATGGCTTGGATTGATTCTGATTAATTAATTGTGATTTACTTAATTAATTGGGAATTAGGGCTAACGAACTAATCTGGGCCATCCATCCACTAAACTAATCAAGATCTAAGGGTCCAAAATCAATTTGGACAACTAAACCCTAATTAGGGCTAACCACTTTCAGGTGACCGGAGCTAAGCTCTGGTCATCTTCTCCGGCAGGCCAAATTCCTATCTCCCTCCCCAGGCCATAAAAACATGCCAAAATCTCCAGAATTCATCCTCTAACATCAAATAACAAGAATCCATGAACAAAAACAATTTATTTTGCCCCAAGAGAGAGAATCGGAACCAAACGAAAAACTGACCAAATTTTCAGAAGTTGAATACATCCTAAATACTTGAAATCAGAGAAACATGCTTTATCACATTGTAACTTGAAATCAAAGCTCTGAGAAAAAAGTTCTTGAGCTATACCTGAGATTGAACCTTCTGATTCTGGGCTTTCTGGACCCTTCTTTGGTGCAAGTCCACTCCTATGAACCTCGTGAGGATGATGTGAGGCTTAGAACAAGTTTGTATGGCTTGGTTTGAGGGTTTTGTTCCTGCTGCACCAGAAATCGTGTTTGAGTTTCAGGGGCTTTCAGGGCAAAGTGAAGGGTGGTTTATGCTTTGTGAAGCTTTTCTGAATGAATGGTGAAGTTGGTTTTGAGGTTTGATGGTTGGGCAGAGAGTTTCGAAGGAATTAAGTTTTTTGCAAGTTTTGTGAATCCTGAGTTGTGGGAGAGTTCAGGCTTGTGCGTGGTGTGTTTTGGATTGCTTTTGATTTGTATAAGGTATTGTGATTGGTTCAGAGAGTGGTTGTGGCATAGTGTGATTGGTATGGGTGAAAATGCAAAAAGTCAAAAGTATGTGTACTACAAGCATGGGCTGGAACATAAGTGGTTCAATGGGGTTTCTTGCTTCAGCATGGTTTATGGTGAGCCCTAGGATCAAAAGAAGGCAGCTGGATGGCTTGGATAGCAAGATGGCATAGGTTTTGCATTTTGCCCTCTTTGAAGTTTCTTGTGAACCAAGGCAAGAAATCTTGTGAATTCTTGGGAAATTTGCAGCAAAATGGATCATGTGATGTTGTTATGATGTTTTGAGACCAATTAGAAGTCATACCAACCCTTGGAAACCATTCTTGCAAGAATTCCTTTTTTTGAATTTTATGGAAAATGGTTTATGGAAGCTTGTGATCCAAGGCATGAACCTTTGTGAATTTTGTGCAATTCTGATTTTGATAAGTTGCAATATGTTGTAATGATGCAAAGAAGTCATTTAGAGGTCTTGAAAGTGTTTAGAACTTGAATTTGCAAAAATCCCTCTTTGGCATGAAACTTGAAATTATGTGATTTTTGCCAACTTTGGAAGGCCATAACTTGAGTTCCAAAATGAATTAGATCTTGTTCTTGTACTTTTTGAAAAGGGAAGGATCCAATCTACAACTTTCATGACCAACAATTTTTCATTTGAAGCATTTTTGGTTGAGAAAGAGGAGGTTGAAAAACTTTCCCAAAATGGAAAGTTTACATTACAAGTCATTTCCATTTTTGGCAACTTTTGGTTTTGCTCACTTTTCTTCAATTTTGTGAACTTCTAAACACTTCAATGATCAAATAAAGATCATATAACCGCAATTTGATGAAAAATCCACTTTGGTTCCATTGGTAGGGGCCTCAGATGCCCTGATTTTGCTCTAACCTGCAACAAAATCTGTTGTATTTTGATTGTAAAAATATGGTAAAATCGACCATAATTTGTTGTATTTGGATTGTAAAAACTATGTAACCTATAATGAGTGCCAACTTGTAACTTGTAATATGTTCCATAATATGTTGTATTTGGATTGTAAAAACCACAAAATCCATTTGGATTGTAGTGATTGAAACTTGCAAATTTTGATTTCTCTGCATTAACACATATATTGATCTGAGGTTTCAAATCAAGATTGAAACGCTCTTATTCTAAAATGAATTTTGAACACTCGATATGAATCATCAAACTCAAAACATGAGTTATGATATTTGTATCCAATAGCCCAGATTTTCTAGCTATGGAAATTTATGATTCCCCTCACATCCAAAGTCGAACCATATAATAAAATGTCTAAATCACTCCTTTCGAAGGTCTGACTCTATAAACATGTTCTTCACTGGTACATTTATCAACCTTCACAATCCAACTACTTTGAACACTCTTATTCAATCCAGATGCATTTCATGACGAGTATTTTAGGGAGATTGAACAATTAGGTTCATGTTTTGGGGGAAACTGGAAGTGAATTTTTTAATCAACCCCTTAAGTCTCTCAGCCACCTATTGCATTTCCTTTTATACCCCCTGGTTCCGTAGATACATATGCGGACACACCATTTTTTTTTGTTTTACGCTGACTAATTTCGGAGATGCATATGCGGAAAAAGTTTCATAGATACCTCTCTGAAATTTTTTCAGAACATTTTTTATAAATAAATACAGTTTTGTTAGTCGAAGATGCAAATTAATTGTTGCAGATGAATATACAATAACATACAAACGTAAACATATATATATATATATATATATATATATATATATATATATATATATATATATATATATATATATATATATACAAGTTCATAAAAATACTACGTCAATGTCATCATCAAAAAATACTTCATCAATATCATCAAAATAAACTACATAAAAATAGACACCACAATAACTACTGTGTGTGTCGGACTACATCTGCACCCTCTCTTCTGATTGTGTGAAATGCCCCATATTATATATATATATATATATATATATATATATATATATATATATATATATATATATATATCATACAAGTGTTTATTTGGTCATGACATCATCATAAGTGCCTAATAGCACAATTCACATTCTTGACCATATTCTAAAACATAATACAAACTATGGTACAAGACATGAAAATTATGCTAAATAAAAGATACTACGATCAAATACAATATCCTTCTTTGTAATTATGCTAAATAAAAGATACTAAGATCAAATACAATATCCTTCTTTGTACAAAGACAATACACAATGGAAAAAAATACTTAGACATGAATTGTACAAGCATTACGATCTAACAATTCCTAGTTACATTACTAGACCATTCTATTGGTTTATGGTAAAGTTTCCTCACTCTTTTTCATAACTTGATGCTTTTAATTATATAATTCTCAATCATATAATCTAACATTTTCATTTACACACTCTTTTTCACAACTTGATGCTTTTAATTATATAATTCTCAATCATATAATCTAACATTTTCATTTAATTATCACAATTAAATTAATCCCACAACATAATCATCATCTCAACTTTCATTTAATCTTCATAATTAAATATACTTCACAAATCGATTAATACCACAATTAATCAATATACTCATTTAATCAATACCGAAATTAATTAAATCTCACAAATTAGTTAAACTCGCAAATTAATTAATTTCACATCTATAAGAGTGAGGAAGTTATGAATACCAAGAACGCTTCGATCGGACACCAAGAACGCTTTGATCGGACACCCGAGTCGAAAGTTCCAGCCATATTTTGGTAACCGTTTAACTAATACGTGTTAACCGATTAACTAAGTTGATTTTCACGTAAACATTAATTTTTCACATGTGTTAACCAGCTAACCAAAAGGTGTTAACCGATTAACACTGAACCAGTAGCCCAAAAACCCGAATTTTTCATATTAAAAACCAGTATAATCTTATTGTTTTCCAATGCAACCTTCATGAAAATGCTATAGATCACTTCCATGCATAACATGATCATTCACATGCACTTAATCAACATTTTAACCGTTATAAATTTTAATTTCACGATTTAATCATTTCTAACGTAAAACTCTAGAATACTCAAACTCTAAAATAAAAGTACCTAGCTAGAACCCACCTTGCAATCGATGAGGAGTTTGATGAAGATGATGAAGATTGAAGAAGAAATGAAGATGATCCAAGATTTTTTCCATCTTCTAGGGTTCCATCTTCTTCTTTCCCTCTTCTTTGCCTTCTCTGTACTCTTCTCTTTAACCTTTCTATTTTCTTTCACCAAATGAGAGGAAAATGAAATATATAACAAATGTCTATCAGTTAGTAACACTAACTGGTCTAAATTGAAAGTATCCAAAAATGTCTCTAATGCATCAATTAATAAGACCTTAGGGTCAAATAATATTAATCAATTAAATATGAGTTCAATATTTGCTCTACTTATCTGAACCGATAACTCTCAGAGCACACCGGAACCCAATTGAGTTCACTTAATATTATACATAGCACTTAATTAAATACGGGGTATTACATTATGCCTTTGCCGCCTCATCTGCCTCTACTGCCTCCTCGATCGCCCGGTCTGCATTCTCAGTCGTTGATCCCACCCTTCCTGGCACAATGTTTCCGGTACAATAGTGCCCCATCTGCCACCATAATAATCTCATCCAATATACACTTGTGGACAGACCCCTCGGGGAAGAAACTGACCTCAATGCCTGCCCGCCCAATAGTAACTATCTGATGACATCGAGGCAACACATCCTGAGTGTGGTTCAGTTGTGACTGTTCCTCCTCTAATATCTCTTGATGAGCTAGTCTGGGAGGTGATCCCTCTGCAGCGGGCACCATGTAAGGATGTGATATGATAAAGAACCATCTGATGTAGCCATCGAAGCAACTTTAGTCTCTATCAGATCTGGTCATCTGAGCCTCGTCCAGTACCAATTGGTTTTGATAGTCAGCAAATAACTCATTTATCTGCTTATGGGTCAGACTGAGAGGAGCAGAGACAACGGGGTACCTGGGTATGGTATGAGTATAACCTAGTTGTCGCATGACGCTTTGGGGTAGATATGGCATAATGATGGTCGAACTGCATGCCAACCACCCATTAAACGGTGAGATGTTATCAAACAGATGTGTTTGATGATGATATGCATGTACGTCATATCTGATGTCCTCAACAACCATGTGGTCGAGATAGACTTTGTACGGGTCGATCTCCTGGTTTCCTCTCAACGGGAGAAAGTCAAGTGCACGCGGCTAGTCCTCCATGTACTCATGCACACTCCATCACCCAGTTATGAACGTAAAATGTTGAAAGATCCAAGCCTGGAATGAAAATAAAAAATATTGGTATCAAGCTTTATCATAAGAATATAATAAAAAATAAATGAATAAAAGTCTAAGGGTATAAGATTATTACCACGTATAATGAACAGTTGTTTGCGACAGTCCTAGCCTTCCACAAGCATCCCTTTAAGAGTCTCAAATATGTGTATACCAACGTAGTTGTAACACCCTGATTTAATTAATTATATTATATTATATTATTTTGAGTAGATTTGTTGTTATTTGTGATGCGTGATGTTTATTATTAAGATGATTATTTGATTAAGACGATTTAAGATGATTTAGGAGATAGACTTATTTTGGGGAGTTCTGATAGTAACATTGAGAGGTGTAGATAGAAGCCCATTAGTGGATTAATTAAATGAATTTTAGTAATAATAATATTAGTATTATTTTTATGACATTTTAATTAAAATAAGAAAAATAGGATTAGTAAGAGTTTTAGGGAGAATTAGTCATAATATGAATTTGGAGTGAAGAACGAGTCTTGAGAGAGCAAGAGCTAGGGCTAAGGATCTTCGTGGAGATTTTCGTAGGAAGTTTCAACCGTAGATTCGAGCTCCATTCAATCCAAAGGTAAGGGTGGGATTCGTATCTTATAACCAGGAGAAAATAATATGTATGTATGGGGTAGGGTTATTTAGTTTCCTTGTTGTTATTGTATGATGTTTTGTGTGCGATTTCGTATGAATTAGATAAACATTTGATCGTATAACTGATGTGAATCCTCTGTTGATTTCTGTTGTGTATGATTGTTGTGATGATTCTCTGAGATGTGTAATGATACTGTGAAGAATCTGGATTAGATGATGATAATAGGTTGATAAAGTGATGTAGTAATGTTAGATGAGTGATAAGATGAAGAATTATAAGTCTATAACATGGTAGAAACCCATTTAGGATTGATTTGGAGTGATAGCATGATAAACCCGTAGCAAAAGATGAACTGAGATGGCTTCTGGTGGTTTGCGTAAGAGATCTAGCCTTGCGCGTATGGGACAAGCTGATACGCGTACCACATGGTGGTACGCTTCCTGTTACACGTATGAAGAGTGATTTTTGCAGGCTATCCGGTCGTTTGTGTATGGTACGCGTATGGGCTTAAGGCAGTACACGTATGGGTTAAGGCAATACGCATTTGGTACGCAGGTGTTCGTTTTTGTGATTTCGCAGTGATTCACCTATCGTTCCGCGTCTGTTTCTTTCTCTGATGATCTGTGAAATAAGTGAGAGCTAGTAATTGATGATAGAAGTAATTAGGGGATAATAAAACGATGATTTAACGATTGTTGAAAGAAGAAATTAGGTGTTGGA
Source organism: Lathyrus aphaca (assembly GCA_963966055.1). Lineage (NCBI taxonomy): Eukaryota > Viridiplantae > Streptophyta > Magnoliopsida > Fabales > Fabaceae > Lathyrus > Lathyrus aphaca. Next base: position 520,788,070 of record OZ014521.1, read on the forward strand.
CATAGAGATGATGAACTAAGAAGATTAAGACGATTTTTATACTATTGCAATGATGTATTCTGATGTAGGTCTTATGACCAACGATGTTGTGATGATATTATGATGTTAGATCATTTACGACGACGTGTTTGAATATGTTTACGATGTGTGATTGTGTTGTATGTCATTCTCATATCGTATACATTTTCATAATTAAGATGGCCTGGAATAGCAACCACGATGTTTGAGATGAAGACTTATGTCTTGCTGATACCCGGCTAAATAGAATGAATTTTAAGATGGGAGTTCGCTCTGAATGGTACCACATGCATACATTGTCGATTCGCATATGAATTGCTTTGTTGAATGATTTATGATGATGTTATAGATGTTATGATGATACGATGTTCATGATGATCATGATTTGAATGGGTGATTGAATGACTTTACTTATATATGTTGATTATTGTATCATGTTTATAATTATCGATATCTCACCACTTTCTATTGAATGTTACCCTCTGTTGGTAATGTGAAGGTGATCCTGAGTAGCGGAGAGTCCGTATATGGTTTGAGTCGTTGGTCGCTCTGATATGTAACACTTCGGGGGGATTAGCGAATGCTTGATTTTAATTGAACTTATGTTTTGTTTTAGTTGATTAAAGATGTTTCCTTTAAGAAGATGATTTGGATTTTGATGAGTTATTATGAAGTTGAATTTTTAAAGACGAAGTGTTTATGATTTTAATGATTTTCGCTGCATAGTAAAGACTTGATTTATTACTTGATGTGTTCGTGATGTATGATTTTAAAGAAGAAAATATGATGCCCCGTTTTTGTTGAACTCTGATTTATTTATAATTAATTGCGGGTAGAATGGGGTGTTACATTAGCTGCATCCCAGTTGTATTCATGGATCCATGCGGGATCCAAGAAGTACCTGAGGTAAGCTACATTAGTATATGTGGAGTTGGTATCCACGGACAGTTGCTTGTCGACCAAGTATAAAAAGTAACATCTCAGGGCTTGCTGTCTATGTATCTCGACCTCAGCCGGATCACCCTCTGCTTGTACTACGGCAGCTACCGCTTGCTCATATCTAGTAGTCAGGGGGAGAACCTCACATGAGCCTGTGGGTCTTATCCACCTCCTTCAGCGCATCCCGTGGATCGTACCCGGTCTTCTCAACCATTTGTTCTCTTGCCTCATCCTTCATCATCCTATTATAACAGAGGAGGGTACCCTTTTATTGGTATATGTAATAGACATGAGATGTCGCCAAGGGTAATGATGATCTCTCTATGTGGTAGATGGAAGTATAAGGTCTCTGGGTGCCATATCTCCATAAAAGCCATGAGAATACCATTGTTGATCAGGTCGTACCCAATCTCACAAAGGTCCTTCAGACCAGAGTCAGCAAGGACAGTCTGGAACCACTCTGCCTCTAGTAAATCCAACCTCTTTCGCCCATGGTTATAGAACCTTTGGGGTTCACGTGTCTGTAAATTTACAAAGAAAACAATTTTAATAAGAAACAATGGTAGAGATAATAAATTTTGAATGAAAAAAAAAGAAGAAATAATTCGAGTAATGTTACCTCCCCCAGACATATCGAACATTATGCTCTGCGTAACCTATCAACAAATACATATTAGATGGACCCCGGGAAACCCTCAAGAGCATCATCATCGTCACCAGCATCCTCTTATGTATGATCATCACCCTCTGGAGGTGGGATCGGATCAACATCATGTTTTAGTAGTGGAACCAGACTATCCTGACATCACCCGCAGGAGGGCGAAGACTATGATGTACCCTATTTAGCATCCCAACGCCTCCGAAATGAAGAAGTGGATGATGTCGTGGGATACGAGGTCGAGGGAGTGTCCTAGGACTATGATGTAGACGACTGTACATTTGTCTGGGTCCGTGCACGTCGAACATATGCATGTTGGGCAAGTTGTCCATGTATCAGTCAGGAGTCCGAATCTCAATCAGCCATATAGATATATCCAATAAATTAGAAATAAATACAAATAAATTGAATAACAAAAAAAAAAGAAAAAGAAAATACATTTTCTTGTTTTCGTTAATGCATCCATGGAAGGTGTGTTTTAGCAAACTTTAACTAAAATATGATTAAATGTACCTTAAGGAGGTGTGTTTTAGCAAACTTTAATTAAGAGGTGCATGTTGCTAAAATAGATCTTCATAAAAACAAGTGAGTCAATTATACCAAACCCCACAGGGATTTTCTATAATACACCCACTTATTTTTATGAAGGTTTGGTTTAGCAAACTTTAATTAAAAAAATGATTAAATGCACCTTAAGGTGCATGTTGCTAAAATAGACCTTCATAAAAAATACTGGGTCTATGTTAGAAAACCCTTATATATATATATATATATATATATATATATATATATATATATATATATATATATATATATATATATATATATATATATATATATATATATATATATATATATATATATATATATATATATATAAATAAGAATAATACTTTTATATGAGAATGATTGGAATAATTATTAACCTTAGATTTAGAAATAAATGGTTGAGATATGTGTTACTTTCATGTTTTATGTCATGTTCAATTAAATGATAAAAAAGATTCATATATTATCATATAAATATTTTAGTCTCAAGCATTTATTTTTAAATTTAAGGGCTAATAATTATTCTTATCATTCTCACATAAAAATATATATTTTCACCGGATATTATCAAAATTAATAAATTAACTAAAATCAAACCAAATCAAATAAAATTTTCTTTTTAATCTTTTAGACGAGTCATAAATATAAATAACATCTTTTAAATATCATAAATAATATTCTTTTTTTAGATGAGTCATAAATATAAATAACATCATTTAAAAATGTAATAAATTAATGGAAAAATACTCATTTTGTCCCTTAATTATACCATTGGGTTCAGTTTAGTCCCTTAACACGAAAAAAAAATTAGGGGATCAAACTAAAACCAAATATATAGTTTTTTTAAAAAATAAGAATTTATATATACCAAAAAACAGTTACAAACATAGTGACCCAAAGGGTCCAACTTAGAATTACTCCTTATTCCACCATGAGTTAAGCCACATACATTCTAAGCTTTTGATTTCTCTAAATTCTATGTGTAACACCCTAAATTCTCAGTGTAAATTATTATAATAATCAGAGTAAATTTAATAAAAAAATCAGCAATAAAGGATATTACTTTTCAACGATACTTGCTCTTGCATACGACATGTAACACATAATTGTTTTCAACAATAAATAACCAAAATTATAAACCAAAATTCTTTCAATAAGAAGCGAAAACTCCTTCCATTTGTAACAAATAAATAAATTCTTAAAGCAACCAAATTAGTTTCAAACATCATAAAAATCAAGAATCCATAACAATTTTAAATTAAACACACAAGCATTTCAAGACCCCCAATGTTACATATCAGAGCAGATGCAAAAAATAAAGTGAAGTACTTCGCCTTCACTAACCGCAACTCTGCACTAATCCTGATTATTTTCAGGATGTCATATAAAGCATCACCAAACACAGAAGGGGTGAAATTCTCAAATCAACAAAAGAAACAGATGATATAAATAAGAAAGCATAAAATCATCAAGTAATGTGACACAACTCAAATATTTTGCAATGAGACACCAACTCGACTAAATGCATGTGGTACCAGTTTCGATCCTTTTTTCATGATCATAATTCCCGTCGGAATTTCTATATGGGTCGCTCACACCTCACACGACATTCTTGATTGCTCACATACCACATAGGCACACAATCACCTCAACAACTATATCAACACAATTCCCTTACAAAGAATCCGGATAAACGCTAACACCCTACACAAACACATGTCTTTTCCCACAACTCATGCAACATACTATGCACTTCAACCAACAACATACAACGACGAAACAATGGATAAGACCAACATATCATCAATGCATTACCTCACTACTGCCCAATATACTGTAGACAACTTCTCCAACATGCAAACATTGAAATCCATAACAACAATATTCATCACACAAACAATCTTCGCATTTCACGATTCAACATATCAACACACAACACGAAAACATACACCATGCATCGAATAGTTGGAATTTTGTCATTGTAAATATTTTTAACAGAAAGTACATGAATTCAGCTTTCTAACAATTCAAACGATGTTAAAATCAGAATTATGGATCAAAAGTTATGGTCAAAACCGTATTTGGACCCAAAGCTATCTGGCTAGAACGGACTACACGGCAATCACCATGAGCCTAAAGGCGTTCGCCGTTGACCTGCAGAATGCAGATTTCTACATTTTTTATCATTGGAGGCCTTCCGGACCTCCAATTTCGATTCCGTAAAAAGTCCTGATTTCGTAATTCAGAATCTCACGATCGTATAACATTTATAACAACGTATAACACTTGTTTAGAGATTCAACTATCATATTATACATCATATACATCATTTATCAACAAATTCTACATCCTATTTCATCAACTCTTCCTTATTCATCAAAACTCAACCAACATATATCACAAAAATTGAACCCCAAAGTCAGTATGAAACATTATACATATAATAGAAACTCTTATAACACAACAAAATAGCAATTCAATTAAGAAATTCACACAATTAGAGCATTCTTATTATCACTGACGTGTAACCCCAACTTCTCACCGAAAACATTCAACGATCATCGAACACAAGAAATAAAACCTAACAATTTATCTACCCTCATAGATAAATCATATATCCCTTAAGAGATTAAAGAACCCCATCCTTACCTTAGAGTTCTGGCAAGATTCTCTTCTACCTCAAACAATGGTGATTTCCTCTTCTCCCATGAGCCCTAGACTTCCCTCTTGCTTCTTTCTCTTGTTTTCACGTATAATGATTTCTCCCTTCTCTAATCCTCTTTTTCTTATTATTATAATAATATTATTATTATTATTATTATTACTATCACTTATTCCACTAATGAAATAATAATAACAATAATAATAATTTTCCATCACATATTTTATTAAATCAATATTCAACTATTATTATAATTAAATAATTACTAACTAAAATAATCTAATTAGTCTTACTCCCCGCACCACCAATCTCTATGCTTTTGGTCACACACCCCTACTACTCTAAAGAAAATTCTTAAGGCCACTACTCACCACCAAGGGTACTCAAAACATGATGAAACACACAAAATCACACAATTACACACGTCAACACATAATTTTATTAATAATAATAATTAAAATAAAATGGGGCGTTACAACTCTCCCCCAGTTAGAATATTTTCGTCCTTGAAAATTTACTCGATGCAACTACCACGGATACGTTTCCTCATTCGACTAATCAACTCCCATGTCATGAAAGATAACACCACAAATAACACAAAACAACAATCCACCTCATCAACGACAACAACAGCATGATGCAATGCTTAATAAATACACTTGATGACCAACTCAAGACGCAAGAATAACCAAGTTACGAACACACGGTTCACTCTTAAATCAGGACACAACACAATCGTTACCATCATCATAGGTAACACTCCCCTAATTTCCCATCATAGGAATTAGCTACTTGCACTCGAACCATCACCATAAGAACGGGGCCACAACAAGGATAAGAACAAAAATTTCCACAACACAAGATCGTCTCTATTATTTCATCATACAACAACACCGTCATATGAACATCCACATAACCATAATACCGACAACATTGATGCACAACACCAGTATCACAATGTTACTATCCACCAATCAAACATGCAAATCATTACATTTATTGACATGGTAGCAACATAGATAATATATAATCCTTTCACCTATCACTTGTATCCTAGAATGTCCTATAGTTTGCATCAGCCTTGCAGGCTTCTGCTATTTAACTCTCGACTCCTACAAGTCCCACATGCATAACAAACTATGCCATATCATGCTTCGGTTGCGCCATTATGATCATCTCTATTAAGTCACTAACCTAATTTCGATTTCAATCAACCATTAGAATTACAAGTTTCACACCTAGCTTTTGACTCTCTTTAATATCCACCACAAAATCATTGTTCTATCCTTAACCTTTCACTCTGCGGCTTAAGCTTGCATACTAACTTAAGTCTTTGAACTGTTTAATATGTCTCATCTCCTTCATATCCATTTCTCCAATAGGTTCACGCAAAATGGTGGGCGAATAACTTCTCAATAAAACGTCAATTTTCTTTACACACTCACAAGATGGAAAGACAAGTTTATCAAATCCAACATGGTCCCATCTACTATCAACAAGATATTAAGGGTGATCAGTTCCTCAATTTTTCAATAGGTAGCCGACAACCATATCAGTGTCATAAATCATCATTACCCAACTACAAAAGCATCATTTACTTTGTGCTCAGAGTTACCTAAGCATAATGTTCAACAACCTCTCTAAGGCTTACAAAAGTTTTCTTAATTTCCTTCTTTTCAACTTTGTCAATGATATATAAACGCCTAAAATTCATTACATGTTCTCCTATACATGCTCGTAGCACAAAACAGCTATTAAATATTTTTACAATACCAAAATTGCTACTACGCCAAGTACAATCTAAATTGGTCCGCTCCAAATGAAGTATTTATCTAAGTAGAAAACTTTAACAACACTAATAACTCATTCGTCTTTTCCTTTAATCTCATAACCTCGACAATCTGTATAGTTTCACATTTGGGTCTCATTCTAATCGCAATCTCAATAGTACCATCTCATCATCTGGTTGGTGATGGAAACTTTCCCAAAATCGTCCCAACACATGTTGACACCATGTCATAAATGACACACAATCTACTTTACTATCTAACTTTCTCCCTTCCTCAAAGATCTTTCTACTTTAATCATTCTCAATTGGCATACGATGCACCTCCATGTGGTTCTTTGATATCCTCACCTCCTTTCTATTACTAAACATCTTATACCTGACCTCATCTTACCCATTTTCAGCAAGGCTCGCTCAACTTTAAACATAATTATCTCTTTCAATACATACCTTCCTGATACACAATTATATGCCAAAATTAAGGGAATTTCCTGTAGATTACAAAACTTCAAGAATCGCTTAAATTCTAATTACGAGTAAAAAGTTATCATATGTATAATGGAGGCTGGTCAAGACATCCCATATATTTGCCTTCTCTAAAATCAGCATCAGACCCAAATCTTCAAATGCGTTTTTCTCTTTGGTAAAAAACATGTAGAAGACAAATTTTATATGCAAAATATAGGGAATTTCGTAAGCTTTCTAAAAAGTCCATAACCTCTCCCATCGGAGTTACGAGCAAAAAATTATTACTTGTTTAGTAAAGGTTATTCAATATGTGTGAAAATGAAGATTGGAAATGATGAACATGAGTTCCACCTGTCGCACCTCGAAGAATACAACCTCGCGATAAAAGTACCGCGAATAAAAAATTAAACAACAGAGTCGCCAACGAACTTATTTTATTCCAATTAAGGAAAAGGAAAATATCGAGAAAACATTTTTGAAAAAAATTGGATAGAACAAGGTCTTTGAAACCAGATTCTAGGTTCGGGAGTCGATTACGTAAGGGGAAGGTATTAGCACCCCTTACGTCCGTTGTACTCAACGGGAACCTCTTAGTTTAACTTGCGATTTAATGTTGACTTATGCTTTCTGTTTTCTTCGAATAATAAAATAAATGCGAATGATTCTAAGCTAGGGTTAATAGGGGAAATGGGTTGTTTTGTTCCTAGGGTGCTCGGCAAGGAGTAAGATTCGTGTGCCTACGTATTCCCTTGTGCAATGGGAAAGTCAGAGCTTCGTAGTTCGTGGTACTAAGGTTGGACGGTTGGTTTGTTTTAATGAACGATTATTTAGTCCGCATTTTAACTTCTAAGCATTGGCTTGTATGCTCGCGATAGGAGGCGGACGCGCTAGCTTGTTTGCGAGATAGAAGGGATTTAAACAATGTTCGCTTAAAAAAATGTTTGATTTGATTAATGTTTTAGGAACGAAAGGGCGAATGAACCACGTCCCGTGGGGCGAGCCTCAAGAGCATTCATTCAAGAATTTGAGGAATGCTAGACTCCAGAATTCAATTTTTCGTTATTTGATATGTGGATTAAGCATTTTAATTACGGAAGGTCGAATGAACCATGTCCCGTGGGGCAAGCCTCAGGAGCGTTCATTCAAGAATTCGAGGAATGCTAGACTCCAGAATTCAGTTCTTTCGTTATTTAATTATGAAAATGAGCTATTTAACAAAAAAACAGGAAGGGTTTGGCCCATCTCTAACAATAACAATAAAGCAATGAATAAAGATAAACAAATATGCTATGATTCGGTGTGTGCGTTGAGGAGAACAGATGGGCCTCTAACCTACAGTCTAAATTTTTTATTAAAACAAACAATAAAATAAAATAATAATAGAAAAAACAAATAAAAATCAAATGGAAAAGGGTTTTTATAGGAACATAAATAAAACACAGTTTTTCAAAGAAACAAGCAGCAAAAGCACGTTTCAGAGGAAAAGGCTTCTACCTCCACTGCCCAAAAATCGAATCGACGGCGGAACTCTCACGGTCTCGCACTGGTTTCTCGCGATGGTGGTGTGTGGCGGTCTCGGTTGGGAAGGTTCGTTGGGCTCTCGGCGTGGTGGTCGAATCACTCTCAGCTTTCTCAAACTCGTGGTTAATGGTTTTCGGATCTGGTTTTTTGTTCACTATTTGGATTCGGTAAGTTCGGATTTTTGGTTCGTGTTTTTGGTTTTCACGAATGGGTTGGCGGAGGATTTTTTGGATTATTTCGGTGAGTTTGTTTGTGATTCTGGGTCTCTTTCTGAGTTTACGAAGGTTCGTTTGGAGGTTTAGTGATTGGTTTGTGAAGAGATGGTGGTGGGAAGTTGAAGTTCGGTGGCTGAGCAGTTTTTGCTCTATTTCACATTTGAGTTCTCTCTGGTTCTTAGCGTGACTTGATTTTTTGTTTGAACAGTTTGTGGATATTTTTGTACAGATGGTTTATGGAAGAGTATTTTTGGTTTTTTTTCTTCTGAAACTTGGATTCAATCTTTTTGTGCAGAATTTTAATAGGCTTTCCAAGCTTGATAATAAGAGTGAAAAGAGGTGTTTTTTATAGGAGGATTGAAGAGGGTAAGATGGGAAACTTGAGGAGAAAGATAGAAGGGGATATAATTTGGTTTGACAGGCTGTTATTGTTGATGAGAATTTGTTATTGTTGTGTGAGTGGAGGTAGTGGTGGAGGGATTTTGCGTTGCTGGTGTGTAATGAGAGGATGTTGTTGTTGAGATTTTTTTGGTTTATAAATAACAATATTAATAATATCATAATAATAACAATAAAATGGAAAATTAAAATAACAAATAACTATAATAATAATAACGGTAATAAATGATAAAATAATAATAATGGTAATGATAATGTAAGTAATGATGATAAAAGTGGAAATAATGGAAATTACAAAAATAATAATAATAATAATAATAATAATAATAATAATAATAATAATAAAAGTGGTGACAAAAAGAAAATAATAATGATAGAAATTTTTGTACTTCATCTTGAATAAATAATAGTAAAAGGAAATAAAGTAGTAAAGTAGATATTTTTTAGAAAAAGGGAAACAAAAGAGAAATTGATTTCTTGTGATAAAATTTTTGTGATAAAACCGATTAATGGAAAATGAGGGTAACCAGACAAAAAAACCTCCACACAACACTGACTTTTTTTTAACACTGCACACAAACATACTCGACCTGAAAAACTTGAATAGACCTCGATTTGTCGCACAAAAGAGAATGACATATTTTTTGAATTTTGTAATAACGGTTAGTAAACAGAAAATAAAATGGTACATATTTTTGGATTTTTGAAATATCTGTTAGACAGAAATAAAATAGTACATATTTTTGGATTTTTGAAAAATGGTTAGACAATAAAATAAAATGGTGCGGGTAGGACAAATTTGGGGTATGACACCACCTTTCTCTTTTGCTTCTAAGATCCTCAATTCAATTATACTGAAAAGATACTAGCCTACTAGTTGGTCCATCAAATCGTCAGTTCTTTGGAGTGGATCCTTAATCTAGATCATCTCTTTAATCCACTGTCAGTAATCTACGCACAATCTCATACTACCTTCTTTCTTCTTAACTAAAAACACCAAAGCTCCCCAAGGGATGCAATTGGTCTTGCAATTTTCGTTCTAATAAATCTTCTAATTATTTCCTCAATTCTCTCAACTCCGAGGTTGATATCCTATAATGTGCCACAACAATGAGTCTGGTACGAAGGACAGGATCCAAAGTAAACCTCTCATTCAACATTACCGCGTGATAAACAACTCACTTCCTGGTATTAGAACCATTTTTAAAACAAATTTCATTATGTTAGCTTTCTAACGCTCCGAACGAAACTCGAATCGGACGTCTGGAACTCCCGTTATGAATTTTTGAATTATTTTCAACAAACACTAACACTGACATCATACACTGACACCTCAAAACCTCATTACACACTAGTTAATTTTAATTCTAGAAATTGAAACCATTTTTACAAGAAGGTACACTATATTATCTTTCCACAGGTTCAAACGGCGCGTCAAACGGACACCCCAAGCTCCAGATATGGATTTTTGAAGTTTTTAAACAAATCAGTCCCAGGTTAATCAATTACTGCATATAAGGTAACCGGTTACTCTACTATAGAAGCACTTTTCTGATGTATTTTTACACGAAAATAACTTTCCTTATCTTCCATAAACCTCATTCTTCTTATAACTCAAAAACCACCTTATTTTATCGCAGATTCGGTTTTCAAAAACACCAAACCCCAATTTTTTTCACAAATATTCATATCTTTAAGTTCTGACTCTGACTCGAGATTCACAACCACCTAACGGCATTAACCATTTCCAACAATCACTTATATGATTTCACGACAATTTACAATAATTCCAAACTTCGACATCACGCACAACTCACCAATTATGCAACATATAGCAACATCAATTTCATGCTCTGGAGGCAAGTCGCAGATATCCTCAAGAAAAACATTATCAATTACACACCTTGACATACCACTAGTCGACACATTGTTCTCTACTCTAGTTAAGTAACTATTAACAACATCCAATCATTCTCCTTCAAAGATAATCACAACATGACCGACATACAAGAATCACAAATTCATACTCTATTCGAGTTCGGGAAACAACACCACACAACAATTCCTTCGCTCATGCAATAAGCGGTACACTGCACAAATCTCAACATCATAACATCTTAGAGAAGCAAAAGCTCATCCCCCACTTATCTTATTATCACTCCTGCAGACAACTACCTAGAATAATGAGTACCAGCAGTGTTTCACACACATGTCGCATACAAAGGAACAAATAACATTAGACAACTTGGCCTGATGGACCAACCTGCTTGGATACCACTATTTAACACCCTAAATTCCCCGCGTAAATTACTATAATAATTAGAGTAAATTTAATAAAATTCAGCAATAAAGGATGTTACTTTTCAACGATACTTGCTCTTGCATACAACATGTAACACATAATTGTTTTCAACGATAAATAACAAAATTTATAAACCAAAATTCTCTCATTAAGCAGCGGAAACTCCTTCCATTTGATAACAAAAATATAACTTCTAAAAGCAACCAAATTAGTTTCAAACATCATAAAAATCAAGAATCCATAACAATTTTAAATTAAACACACAAGCATTCCAAGACCCTGGTGTTACATATCAGAGCAAACGCCAAAAATAGAGTGAAGTACTTCGCCTTAACTAACCGCAACACCGCACTAATCCTGAGTATCTGCATGATGTTGTATAAAGCATCACCAAACACTGAAGGGGTGAGAATCTCAAATCAACAAAAGAAACATATGATATAAATATCAAAGTATAAAATCATCAAGTAATTCATCCTTTCGCACAAATACTAATAGGAATCATTAATCCCACAATACACAGATAATCATACACTTCATAATGTGACACAACTCAAATATTATACAATGAGACACCACATCAACTTAATTCATGTGGTACCAATTTCGATCCCTTTTTCATGATCATAATTCCTGTCGGAATTTCTATATAGGTCGCTCACACCCACACGGGCACACGACATCTGTGATTTCTCACACCCCACATGGGCACACAATCACCTCAACAACTACAACAACAATATTACCTTAAATAGAATCTGGATAAACACTGACATCTCACACGGGCACACGTCTTATCCCACAACTCATGAAACATGCTATGCACTTCAACCAACAACATACAACGACGAAACAATGCATAAGACTAACATATCATCAATACATTACCTCACTACTGTCCAACATACAATAGACACATGTTCCAACATGAAAACATTGAAATCCATAACAATAACACTCATCACACAACCAATCTTCACATTTCACAGTTCGACATATCAACACACAACAAGAAAACATACACCACGCATCGTATAGTTGGATTTTTTTCATTGAAAATATATTTAGCAGAAAGTACACGAATTCAGCTTTCCAATGATTCAAACAACGTTAAAATCGGACTTATAATTCAAAAGTTAGGATCGAAATTGTATTTGGACCCAAAGTTGCCTAACTGCGACGGAGTACACGACGATCACCATAAGCCAAAAGGCACTCGCTGTTAACCTGCAGAATGCAGACTTCTACATTTTTCATCGTTGAAGGCATTCCAGATCTCCGATTTTGATTCCGTAAAAAGTCTCGATTTCGTAATTCAGAATCCCATGACCGTATAACATTTATAACAACATATAACACTTATTTAGATATCCAACCATCATATTATACGTCATATACATCATTTATCAACTAATTCTACATCCTATTTCATCAATTCTTCCTTATTCATCAAAACCCAACCAACATATATCACAGAAATTGACCCCCAAAGTTAGTATGCAAAATCATACATATAATAGAAACTCTTATAACACAACAAAACATCAATTCAATCAAGAAATTCACACAATTCGAGCATTCTTATTATCACCGACGTATAACCCCAACTTCTCACCGAAAATATTCAACGAACACGAGAAATAAAACCTAACGATTTATCTACCCTCATACATATATTATATATCCCTTAAGATATTAAAGAACCCCGCCATTACCTTAGAGTTCTTGCAAGATTCTCTTCTACCTCAAACAATGGTTATTTCCTCTTCCCCCTTGAGGCCAAGACTTCCCTCTTGCTACTTTCTCTTGTTTTCACGTATATGATTTCTCCCTTCTCTAATCCCTTTTTTCTTATTATTATTATAATAATAATAATAATAATATTATTATTATTATTATTATTATTATTATTATCACTTATTCCACTAATGGAATAATAACAATAATAATAATTTTCCATCACATATTTAATTAAATCAATATTCAACTATTATTATAATTAAATAATTACTAACTAAAATAATCTAATTAGTCTTACTCCCCACATCACCAATCTCTACGTTTTTGGTCACACACGCTTACTACGTTAAAGACAATTCTTAAGGCCACTACCTACCATCAAGGGTACTCAAAACATGACGAAACACGCAAAATCACACAATTACACATGTCAACACATAATTTAAATAATAATAATTAAAATAAAATGGGGCGTTACACTATGACCTATACAATCTATAATATTTTCTCCTATACTTGTATGTATTCTATCACTATTGTTATAAATTTGTTCATTTCTATACATCTAACATGCATAAACAATTTCCGTAAAAGTTGTTTTCAACACACGAGTTCTCCAATTTTTGCTTCTTCTATTATGCTCCATCCATTCTATTTCTTGATTGTATCCTTTAGATTTATGTGTTACATTAATCCAAGCCCAGTACATGTTTCCACACTTCCTTCATTTTATGGCATTCAACCACTAGTACAAAAAGGTTAATTTACACCCGTTTTTTTTTAAATTTCCACCCATTTAAATTTAATAAAAAACGGGTGTATATTCACCGGGTGAGAAATGTCTAATGAATTTACACCCGTTTAAAAACGGGTGTAAATACATTCTTACTTACACCCTTTTTCTATTTTAATAAAAATCGGGTGTAAATACGTTCTTTTTTTTACAAGAAAAAAACCAGATATAAATATGTTATTAGTTGCACCCTATTTTAATAAAAATTGGGTGTAAATACGTTCTTAGTTACACCCTATTTTAATAAAAATCGAGCGTAAATACATTCTTAGTTACATCCTATTTTAATAAAAACCGGGTGTATATACGTTCTTAGTTACATCTTATTATAATAGAAATCGGGTGTAAATACGTTCTTAGTTAAACCCTATTTTAATAAAAATCCGGTGTAAATACATGTTAATTTACACCCTTTTTAAATATAATTTACACCCTTTACACCCTATTTTATTATATTATATTTCATTCCATTTACACGATATTTGATATGATACATTTACACTCTATTTCATATACACATTAAAAAACTAAAACCTTGAAGGAAAAGTAGACCACTAGCAACATATTACAAACACAATGATGAATTGCTTAATATGTTAAGTATCGAAGGAGTATCATTAAAAAATTATCCAAAAAAATGTATTATTTCACATAATACTTGTTCACTCTGTTGGGACCAATATAGACGTATGTATGTAGAGTTCAAAAATCAAAATGTCAAACTTATAGGGGGGAAAAAAGAAATACATAATGAGCGGCCATATTCTCCTCAAGAATCATTCTCTAGACTTCAATTGATAATCAAGAATATTATTATGTATTATTGCATATGTTTTGAATCAAACAAATAACTCCGTGAGACTACTTATCTTTCTGGCTTCCTTGATCTAGGAGTAGATTGTTGCACATATACCTTTCTTCCCTCCTTGCACATATACCTTTTGTTGCACCCAAGCAACACACAAAATTTCAACAAAATAATCAAGCCATTGCAATAATCAACAATGATTACAAACCCAAACAACTAAATAAAGACAATTGATTCACATATATTGAACCCCTGCATTATTTATTATTAAATGTAAAATCAGTCTAACCATTAATAATGAATAATCATTGAACCAAAATTGCAAATGCAGAGTTGCAAACTCAATTGATTTAGCTATAAAAAGTTAGAAATACAAACCACTAGCAGATATAATGTTTTACCTCAAATATAATGTGTGACTCATCTATTTTCCTATTCTAGCTAGTCTTATATATTCCAAATATTTATAAAGATGTGTGAAAAAGAATTAAAATCATAGAGCATATTGGCACCAAAATTGTCAAAAAAATGGCTTCAAATTTTAACTTACTCATCAGTTTCTCCTGACAACAAATAGAGCGATTGTGGTTCAGCAACATAACTAACTAACAGACAGGTTTGGTACATAACGTAAAGTAATTATCACTGGTTAAATTAAACCAATCCAATAATAGCAGATACTCCAATCCAATAATAGTAGTAATTATAATAAAAATAAATGATTGGAGATCTCGACACTAACCCCACTGCTCATCGTATAGATATCCAGACCTCATGATATAATGCTAAATTCCATTCATCAAGTGTACATTCCATGTCTATTGCGATCGTTACCGCCGGTAACTGTGATACAATTACTACATTCTACAGATTTGTCCAAACAATTATTGAGATCGTTTAAAAATAGTCTAGAAAATGAATCAAGGCAATGAAGAAGAAACTTTGGAATAATTCAAGATATAACAACTTGAAATTTTAATGCATCATACTAGTAGTTAAAATTAAACTAAAAGTGATAGTATTAGAGACTTAATTCAGACCTCTTATAAAGCCATAATAGTTGCAGGAACATAGTCAAGTCGGCAAGCACCATAATTGGAAACAATGATTCCGGAAGCTCCATCTTGTATGGCTAACCGTGCTACATTATTAGCATAAAAATATAGGATTTAGTTGGTTCACACTTTCCCTTAAAAAGTTTTTATGCTCTCATTAAGTTATAATCGTCGAGTAATTATATCTTTCACTTTAGTTACAATTATTTTGAAAGTACACTCTAGAATGTATCTCTTTGATAAGATTATTATCTTGAGCAGTAAGTACTCCCTTCACTAAAATGGGCAATAAGGTGATAAGCCATTTTACATCCTGTTACAAGGTTTTCCATATTAGTTATTGTTTCTTCCACGTTCAATGTCAAATATTAGGAATTCATATATGTGAAAGATCTATATATCACCTTCCAGGTGAGTGATTGGTCATATAGGCCATTAACAATAGAGATGTGACCACCATTGTCTTTAGTCTGTAAGGTTATATTGATAATTCGAATTTTTATCGATTATTTAGTATAATTTCCGATCATTTAACTTGTTAATTTATATATTTCGAACGATTTTACACGAGTTTTGTGTTTGTTTTGCAGATATTCAGTTAAACTTGACTTTTGAAAGCAAATAATAAAAATGAGACTTGTAGGACAAGAAATGAAGCAAAACAGAAGGCAAAAATAAAGTTTCTGCATTTTTACTGTGGGACGACCGTCATAGATGTGGGATGACCTTCATAGATGTGTGACGATAGTCACACGCTCAAGATGACCGTCCCAATCTCATGATGACCGTCCAAAGCCCAAGTTGATCATCACATATCCAAGTTTATTGTCACAACTTATTTTCTAGAAACCTATTTACGTATCAGTCAGTAAAAACAAAACGTCTTTTTCTCATTCAACAGAGAAATTTTCTCTACCCTATTAAACTATAGTTCAACTTCATCAGTCAAGGCCCAAGCAAAATCTATTATGTCAAATTCTCAACAAACCAAAGCTTAGAAGCTATAAATAGAAGTTTTGTCCAAGTTCAAACAGATCTTCGTTTTGATACTGAATTGCTGTCATATTTTAGTTCGAAGTTCAGATTTTATTTCCAACATTGTCTCTATTTTTGCATTACCAAACCAAAGTGATAGTCTCCATCATTAGGAAACTATCACTCTTTAATTCTTTCTAGCCACAACAAAATTGTTTTAGTTTTAGTTTTCTTCAAGATTGGTTGATCAAGAACATTGCAACCAGGTTTCTATTTTCAATGCTTTATTTTTAATTATTATGGCATTTATTATTATGCAATTCTTCTTCTTCTACCTTTCTTCGTTTTTATTTAATATGTCCGGCTAAACCGTTAATCAGTATGTAATTGTCTAACCGGAACAAATTCAATAGAACTAGGCTAATATCTTAAATTAAGTTACTTTTCGGTTTCGATTTCTTAATATAAACAACTTTCGTTACGAGAGTAAGAAAGCATAAAAGATTAGGATTAAGACCACGGGAGTGTGAGATCGTAATCAGATAGCTGAAATCAAGCATTGTTTTAAATACAGCAGAAGCCCTTTAAAACCAATTAGAACCTTTAGGTTTCTAAAAAGTATTTCTAACTTGAATTGACACAGCGAGAGCGCTCAATTGAACTTAGGAGTATAGTAATAGGTAAGACCACGAGAGTGTGAGTCGACGACTTTTAAACCGACTGTTTCTACGGAAAGATAACTTAACAAACCTTAATAAGCCAACCCTTTATTGACTTCGCGTAGGCGAACCAATTGCGTATTGATATCCTTATTATTAATTTAACTTAATTACTTTCTCGCCTTTTAAAACTAAAAATATCACTCCCCTTAGCTAAACATTGAAACACCCGATAGCGCTAGGTTGATTAACGTGTCTCTGTGGGATCGATATCTTTTATTACTACGCAATTAGGCTGTATACTTGCAGTTAGAATCTTTAGACTCGGAAAGTCGTGACCAAGTTTTTGGCATCATTATCGGGGACTTAGATTTAGTCAATAGTGCAATTCGTTGTTGCGTCGTCTAGACTAAGGCAACAAATTTACCTTTCCTTTGTCGATTGTATGCCTAGTACTCGCTCCTAAGGCGAAGACTTAGAACCCCAGATCGACGAAGTAGAACGTTTCATAAGTTCGAGACGCCGAACCGAAACCAACTAAACCCTTTTCCTGAAGATATCGTACTAGAACCAGTTGAATAATCAATCATGGCCAAAAACGGAGCCGCACCATGTTCACTCAAGTCCTATGCGACTCCAAATTAACAAGAACCGCATAACAGTATTGCTGCACCGGCCATAACCCGAAACGATTTTGAACTGAAACCTTCATTGCTGCAAGCTGTACAACAGAACCAGTTTTTCGAGAATCCTACGGACGACCCTAACGAACATCTGACAAAGTTTGTGCAATACGCAGGTACCGTGAAAGTGAATAGTGTAACCCAAGACGCAATAAGATTGAGACTCTTTTGGTTCTCTTTAAGAGATAGAGCTTGGTCATGGTTACAATCGCTACCAGCCAACTCTATCACAACATGGGAAGAATTGAAGAAAGTTTTCTTATCTCGTTATTTCCCGCCAAGAAAGATAGTTATGCTGAGAGCTCAAATTAATGGATTTCGACAGAAAGATGCCAAATCACTTTATGAAGCGTGGGAAAGATACAAGGACCTGTTAAGAATATGTTCACACAATGGGTTTGAAAATTGGGTAACAATCATTACCTTCTATAATGGACTTCTATACAACACTAGGATGACAATAGACGCTGCCGCAGGCAGCGCTCTTATGGATAAACCATACGAAGAAGCTTATAACCTCATTGAGAACATGACTCAAAATCATTGCCAATGAGGAGGAGAAAGAACACCTGTAGAGAAGAACCAAACTAAGGGAGGAATGTACGAAGTGAACAATTTCGATCATGTAAATGTCAAGATGGATGGCATAGCTCAGAAATTTGATAACTTAACCATAACACCACCAGCCACCGTGGCTGCAGTAACTCCAGATTACGAAATTTGTGGAATCCCAGGACACACATCACCAAAATGTCAACTTCTTTCCGGATTAACCAACAATGTCTTGAATGTGCCTAACCAAGCACCAGTTGTACCACCGGGATACCAAAAAGTTGCCGCACCCAATCCAAATGCTCCTAGGAAATCAAACCTTGAACTGATGATGGAGAACTTCATTACCACACAAACTTAAACGAACAAGGATTTCCTGAACTAGAACATCCATACTAGTGAGCAGATCAAACAATTGGTAACCAAAGTATATGCATTAGCTACTTATAACAAGATGTTAGAAACCCAAATCTCTCAAGTAGCCCAACAACAAGCATCTACTGCTGCCCCACCTGGAACGTTTCCTGGACAACCACAATCAAATCCTAAAGGTCATGCAAATGCAGTTATACTAAGAAGCGGAAAAGAATTGGACAAACTTGTCGATCCTAGAACCGAAAACCCAGCCATATATCAACAACCTGAGAAATCGACTGCGAAAAAAGATAAACCACGGGAAAAGGAAGCCAAGGAACAAGAGGCCGAGGAAAAGGAAAAACATTATGTACCTCCGCCACCGTATAAACCACCAATTACGTATCCCCAACGGTTAACAAATTCTAAAACTATGGGACAATTCAAGAAACTCATAGAGCTTCTGAAACAGTTAAATATCACCATACCCTTTACAAAAGCTATTACTCATATGCCCTCATATGCTAAATTTCTAAAAGATATATTATCTAACAAAAAGAAAATCGAGGAGAATGAAACAGTTACACTTACTGCTGAGTGTAGCACAATTATTCAAAATAGCATACCTCTTAAACTAAAGGATCTAGGAAATTTCCCTATTCCTTGTGTAATAAGAAAGTTCGTCATTGACAAAGCTCTATGTGATTTAGGACCAAGTATAAGTGTTATGTCATTATCAATTTTCAAGAAGCTCGATATGGGACAACTGAGACCAACCAAGATGTCAGTTCTACTAGCCAATCGATCAGTAAAATTCCTGGTTAGTATTCTAGAGAACGTTCATGTAAGAATAGGCAAGTTCTACATACCAACTAATTTCATAATCATGGACATCAAAGAAGATGCTACAAATCCTATCATACTTGGAAGACCATTCTTAGCCACAACCGGAGCTATCATCGATGTGAAGAAAGGTAGGCTGACATTCGAAGTAGGAGAAGAGAAAGTCAAATTCATTATAACCCAATTCCTCCAAGCTCCAGCCATAGACGATACATGTTATCTTATAGACGTCATTGACGAGTGCATACGAGAAGTGGAGAGAGAAGAGACTACCTATACCGACATAATGAAAATCCCATCGACTAAGATCTTCGAAGATGATAATTGGAAAGAACCTTATCAGGATAAAAGCCTAATTGAATGCTTAGATCTTACACCAAACCATATGCCATGCCCAAATAAACCCGATCTTGAACTTAAGGCATTACCTAACAATCTTAGATACGAATTCCTCGATTAAGAACTTAAAAGACTAGTTATAGTGAATGTAGACTTAGGATAGCTCGAGACCGAAAAACTTTTAGACGTCTTAATAAAATACCCAATTGCATTAAGCTATAACATATATGATCTAAAAGGAATAAGTCCTTCAATATGTATGCACCACATTATGCTAGAGGAAGACTGTAAGACCTCTAGAGAACCTCAGAGAAGGATAAATATGATTTTAAGTATTGTAGTCAGGGACGAGGTAAAGAAGTTACTAGACACCAAAATTATATATCCAATATCCGACAGTCAATGGGTCAGCCCAGTGCATGTCGTACCAAAGAAGGGAGGCGTTACAGTCACTAAGAACTCAAAAGGTGAGTCTATAACACAAAGAGAAGTAATCGGGAGTAGAATGTGCATCAATTACCAAAAAATGAACAAAGCTACCCGGAAAGATCATTTTACTTTACCCTTCATCGATCAAATGTTGGAAAGATTAGCCAAACATTCTTACTTTTTCTACCTAGATGGTTACTCAGAATTTTTCCAAATTCCTATTCATCCCGACAACCAAGAAAAGACAATGTTGGCTTGCCCCTACGGAACATTTGCTTACCATTGTATGCCATTCGGTTTATGTAATGCTCCAGCAACATTTCAATGATGTATGATGATGATTTTTTTTTATTTCATATATGACATCATGGAAGTGTTTATGGATAATTTTTCCGTCTGCGGGCAAAGCTTTGAAGGATGTCTATCTAACTTAGAGATGGTACTCGAGAGATACGTGAAAGTAAATCTTGTACTAAATTGGGAAAAGTGTCACTTTATGGTCAGACAAGGGATAGTTTTAGGACATGTGATATGTAATAGAGGCATCGAGGTAGATAAAGTAAAGATGGAAGTAATAAAAGGCCTTCAACCACCTAAAACCGTGAAAGAAATAAGAAGTTTCTTATGACACGCCGGTTTTTACCGTCGATTCATTAAGGACTTTTCCAAAATCACTAAGCCTTTAACTGGTCTAATAATGAAGTACTTTGAGTTTTTCTTTAACGAAGATTGTTTAAAATCCTTTGAAGCACTAAAAACAACCCCCATTCTAAATTGAGACCGATGCCAACACACTGGTAACATCTCGAGGCGCGATAAGATGCCCCAAAAAGGCATTCTTGAAGTGGAAGTTTTCAATGTGTTGGGAATTGATATTATGGGACCATTCCCATCTTCTTTTGAAAATAAATTTATACTCGTCGTTGTCGGTTATGTTTCAAATGGATCAAAATTATAACTTCACCAAAAAATGAAACACGAGTAGTCATGAAGCTTTTCAAAAACATTATTTTCCTGAGATTCGGTGTACCATGACTCGTCATAAGTGAAGGAGGTTCCCATATCATATCTAAAATATTTGATAAGCTCTTATTAAAATATGGAGTAATACACCGAGTAGCAACACCTTATCATCCTCAAACTAGCAGACAAGTAGAGGTCTCGAATAGAGAAATAAAACAAATTTTAGAGAAAATTATTGCTACATTGAGGAAAGATTGGTCTACCAAACTACCTGAAGCTTTATGGGCCTATAGAAAAACTTTTAAGACACTCATCGGAACCACACCTTTCAAACTAGACTATGGAAAATCATGCCACCTTCCAGTAAAATTAGAGCATAAAGCCTATTGGGCGAGTTAAAATCTTAACTTTAACTATACTGACGCATGTGAGAAACGTATTTTAGACTTACATGAATTGGAAGAACTAAGACTAGACGCTTACGAAAATGCCCGCATATATAAGGAAAGAACAAAAAAAATTGCATGTCAAGCGAATTTCTAGAAAATAATTCAATGTGGGAGTCATCGTTCTTTTATTCAACTCTAGACTTAGGTTGTTTCCTAGAAAGTTATGATCCAGATGGTCCAATCCCTTCAAAATAACAAAAGTTTTAATTAGTGGCTCTATAAAAATTAAGGGTAAGTCTAGTGCACCATTTATAGTAAATGGGCAATGCCTTAAACATTATAACTGCGTGGAAGACAAAGAATTTTTGACAGGTTTGAAACTGGAAAAAGTGCCATCGGAAACGTTAGATTATTCTCCCCTAAGTTGTGTCGAGCCCCAACATTAAACGAAGCGCTTTGTGGGAGGCAACACTTAATTTTTTATTTTTTATTTTGTTTTTGTTTTTCAAAATTCTAACTTCCAAAATGCATTTAATTCACTGATTGTTGTGTTTGTTTTTTTTTATTGTGTGATTCAAGGATTTTCAAAGTTTTCTACTCCTTCACTATTTTCATTTTCACTAACTCTGACAATGACTACCAATCTGATTGTGGACTTTAGAGATGGCACCCAGAGGCGCCGTTATGGAGCTTTAGCCAGGAGACCTATGGCCCTGACTAAATTTTCCCATAGACCTACCATGAAAGCTTTAGGCATAGGTGCTAGCATTGATTATATGTTTAACCAGCTAGGTTGGGAAGAGTTTTCAGTTAGGAAACATAAGACTTATTATGAGCTAACCTTAGAATTTCTAAGTTCACTGGTTTAAAATCCCAACTATGGAAAAGGCTTTATAAGAGGAAAGATAAAATTCAAACTCTTTGGATACCCTTGTGAGTTTAACATCCATGAAATGGCTAACCTTTTAGGTTTCTCAGATGGCCCAACTGTTTTCTCGGAACCACAGGAAAACTTGCTTGCACGGGTGTAAACACCCCAAATTTGCCCTCACCCATTCACACCATGGCTTGTGATCATTTCATATGCATAAACTCAATCATATCATCTCATATCACATTTTTAATTCACTGTATAGTTTCTAAGTCATCTGCACCTAGGGTTTGTGACCTGAGCAATCCCAAAGCCTCTTGAGCCTCTCCAAAGACCATCAATCACTTCAAAGGGATCCATGTGTGTTCAAGCATCATATTATATCCCCACAAAGTCAAAGGCAAAAGAATCACAAGAACTAGGGTTTGAGTGGATGCAGAGCCAGGTTTGACTGCACAGTTGACTTAAAATTAGGGTTTTGGTTTCAGAGGCCATAACTCCAAATTTTTTGGTCATTCTTGTTTCCATTGGTCTCTATATGGTATAGGGAGTATGCATATCAAGTTTCATGAAGAAATTCCATGGGGAAGTCATCTGATCAAGAGTTGACTTTTCAGACAAGTCAGTGCAAAATCAGGGCATCTGAGGCCCCCAATGACCCAACCAATGGGTGATCTTCATCATTTTGAGTGTATATGATCTTTATTTGATCATGGAAGAAGGTTGAAGTCCACAAAAATCAAGAATTTGGAGTTTTTGCAAGTGTTGACTTTTTGGGCATAGTTGACTTTTCAAGAATGCTTCATTTTAGGTCATTTTTCAAGCCTTGATTCTTGATCCAAAAATGCTTCAAATGAAAAAACTTTGGTCATGAAAGTTGTAGATTACATCTTTCCCTTTTCAAAAAGTACAAGAACATGATCAAACTCTTCTTGGATCAAAAGTTATGGTGTGACAAAGTTGGCTAAAATCATTGATTTTCAAGGCATGCTTCAAATGAGAATTTTGCAAAATCATGAACCAATGCCTTTTGTAACCTCTAGTTCATTTCAAACCATGACACAAACATTCTATATGCCCTAAAAGTCAGAATTGGACCAAAGATTACATGTTCATGGTTCATGTAACAAGACCTTTTTTTCATGAAGTTCAAAAAGGTGACAACTTGCAAAACCATCATGATGCTTCTCTCCACTTGATGCATTGGCTGCTGGACCTTCCCAACATCACACACACACCATGCTGCACCAGAATCATGCCTTGTACTAGCCTAGATCATGAGCCATACTTCTCTTACACAAAAGGTGGACTTTGAGCAAAAGCAAACTTACCAATCACTATAGGCCAGGTCACATCATCTGACCTATAGGATTAAAATACAATATCCTTTGGCAAGCAAAAGATATCAAGAGGCCAAGCTGAAACATGCCCTAACAACACATACACCAACACACACCATTGTGCAAAAACTCTTCGAAATTCTCTGCCCAGCCATCAAACATCCAAACCATCTTCACTAAGCATTTCACCATGATTCATTGAGAAGAAACCAGCCAAGAACCAGGCCTGAAACCAACCACAAAACCACTTCACCATTTTCACCTCAGCCTGCAAAACTCTTCGAATCACCTTCCACAGCTTACAAACATCCAAACAAACTTTACAAACCTTCTCCACTCATCATCTGGATCACAAAGAACCACTCACAATGGCCTGAGACTGCCTGAATCATCACTGCCATTTCCAACTGAGCTTGAGCAGAAGCTTGTCAAACTCCTCATCCAGCCAATATAAATTCCTCTTGAGCATTCAAGCATCACCAGAGGGTTAAGTGGAGTGGTTTTCATCAAGAGGAGAGGCCAGAAAGTCATCAGAGTGAAAGCTTCGAATCTCAGGTAGCTCAAGAAATATTTTTCCAGAAATCGTTTTTCATGTTATAAACTTGTTCTCTATGCTTCACTGAGTATCCTGGTGCTTTTGGTTTTTGAAATGGTGTAGAAATGAGTATTTAATTAGCTTCTGAAACTCTGTTGACCTAAAATTTGTTTTGCTCGATTCATGAACTCCAGGAAGAATAAATTTGCTTTGATTAGGGGTTTTGGTTCGTGAGTGAGTGGGGATCATTTCCCAGTTTTTAGATTTCGTTTTAGTTAGGTTTTTAGGGTTTTGGGGATTCTCAGGGAGGATGCTGGCCGGAGAAGACGACCGGAAGTCTTCTCCGGCAGCCTGAAAGTGATTTGTGCCCTAATCCTGTCATTAACTCTAGTTTGAATTTGGACCGTGGATTGCCTTTGACTGGTTGACTTCGCGCGTGAGTGGAAGGCCCAGATTCGTTTGATTAGCCCTAATCCTTTTCATTTAGTTTAATTAATTCATAATTAAATTAATTACCTCAGAATCAATCCTGGCCACTAGATCTGGCGCCAGTCAACGCATTCAAACCAGGATGCAATCCCAGCCTCTCCTTCTGTTTACTTTCATTTTAATTTCATTTATTTTCAATTTTATTTGCACATTTAATTTAAAATAGTAAAAAATGTGTAAAAATTATGAAACTTTTTCTCATAAGTTTTATTAATTTTTATGACACAAAAATATTTTTGTTTTTATTTTTATCATTAAAAAAGTATTTTTAAATATTTAAAAGATTATTTTTAATTGATTAATGGAAATTAATTTATTAAAAATACTTTTAGGTATTTAAAAATCACCAAAAAATTCATGAAATGTTCTAAGACATTTAGAAACATTGTCCAACCTTCAAACCAAATTTATTTTTTGATCTTGATGCATTTTAAGAATTTCTCATTGAATTAAAATCATTTTTGTGCATTAATTTGATCCAAAGTTCAAAAATTCATTTCTGCCTATCCATGAAGATTTGAACTTTGATTCTTTTTGCATTGCATTGTGTTTAACATGTAGTTTTTGAGATAAAATGGCCATGGTTTGATTCCTCATTTTCAATTTGTTTGGCATTTCTTTTGTTTAGGAACCCTAAAAACCCTAATAACTTGTAAAAATCATAACTTGAGATTGGTTAAGAGTTGAGACCTCCCCTTTGGACCTTGGTTTAGTATAGGTTTGGGTTTTCTTTGTGTGGCATTTTCCATTTTTTATCTTAGGGTTTGCTTCTGTTTTTGGTTTTTGTTTGATGTTTGGTTCATAAACCCTAATTTGGGCTTCCATTTGCATCCCTCTTACATTCTCTTGCATAACATGACTTGCCATGACATTTCAAGCATCCATTTGATTCATTTGACATCATAAGTCATATTGAAAGCATGTTTGACCATTGCATCACATATTTGCCATCTTGTATGCCATGTATGCTTCATAACTTTTCATGTGTATCCATGCTTCTAAGCTTGCACCATTTGCATCCATGAGCTTGTATGAACATCTCCATGCCTTGCCTCATGTTTGTAGCACTCCATGGCATCATTATCATCATCAATATGCTTCTGGTCTTGTTTATCATCATGTCATTTCATCCCATTTTGCATTGCATTGCATTTCTTTCTAACATTTCAGGTGGTAAGTAAACTTGAGAAGTGAATTTGCCTTCACTTCTCATAACTTTTCTTTTCATCTCTCTTGCATCCATTGCTGCATTTATGTATGTGTTTGAGATTGAGCTTGCTCACTCTTGTTCCTCCCACTTTCTTTCTTCAAGTGACTTGACTTCTTGAATGAAGCAAGTTACTTTGCTTCTCTTGATCCTTTCATCTGCTTCCTGGTGGTTCCATTGAAGATTGTTCTTGTAAACCTCACAAACCTTAGGAACAACCAAGCATGACAATGATTAGGGTTTTGATTAGTCTCCCCTCTTAGTCTTACCTTTGTGTCTCTTTTGAGTCTTCTCTTCTCATCTCATAATCAGGGACTAAACCCTAAAGGCTTTAAGGCTTTGTGATTAAGCTTATGCCTGCATCCTTCTCTTAGGATGGAGTGTATAACTTTAATCCTAAGTGTCAAACCCTTAATGTGTTTAACTCCTTTAATCACTTCACTTAATAAGTATCAAGACATTACACTTGTAACTTGGGCCTTGCATCAGGGTTCTAATTCTTCCTTAATTGGTTAAGAAGGACTAACCCTAGTGTTAATGGACAAGTCCCCCTCAAGTTGTCTTACAAACCCTAAAAAAAAAATCACTTCATCATCATATCATTAAATAAAATCCACTTAATAAAGGCTTTGTTTTGTCATGAGTTTAATCCCTAATCATGGATTAAGTTGAGGAGTTTTCCTCAGCTTAAACACCCTCATCTATTATCCTTCTATTAGGATGGTGTAATGAGTCTGTTTAATCCTTGATTATGGCTTAACCTCATTACTTAACACTAAACAAAATCACAAAAACATCTAAATAATCACAAGTAGGTTAATGATCTTAATCCTACATCGAAGGTGATTAAGTGTGAGAATCTGACTTCACACTTAAGGTATTCTCATTACCCCTAATCAGAGGGAAGATGTGATGAGTTTACTAAATCCATTGGTTTAGACTTAAGCTCATTAACTTATGACAAACTCTCAAAAGTAATAAAAGATTGAAAACACAAAAAAAAAAACAATAATCGTCTCCTTCGGGATTCTTTTCTCATCTCATTCGCTCATAAACGAGAACTTGCTTCTTCCGTCTAATGCAAGACAGTTTGCACCTGAGCCAGACAGGTCATACACTTGAGCATTGACAAGCAAGCAGTTCACAAGTCAATTCATCTTTCAGTCTCTTTGGGTCGAACTACGGTGTTCTGACTTCCTCATTGCACGAGAGGATACGTAGGCATAACTTAACAGTTATCGAACAAAAGTATCCGTATATCCCCCCTCTTTCCAGCCTTATTCTCTAAGCCTCATATTCTTGAGCATTTCATCCTTGTTCCTGCACTGACACTGTACATTTATACACTTCACTTCTTTTACACTGACACCTGTACATTCTTTTCCAGCTATTTTATACACATATTGCACTGACACTACCCCTTTAAAACACAAATATTTTAAGCGTGGATCCCGTCGAGTACGACGGACAATCTGGGTGCTAATACCTTCCCAGGTTGTAACCAACCCCCTTTCTCAGTCTCTCTAGTTCGCAAACCGTCTTATCCATCTCTTTCTAGGTTTATGCAGCATTACCTTTCCTCCGGGATAAAAATGCCTAGCTGGCGACTCTATTCATTCTCCAGTGAGTTCACGGCTGTGTGTTCTCATTGTCCCTTTCGCCGACCGTTCGCGTCTGTACCTTTATCTGGGCCTGGTCCCACTTATCGGGAGCGACAACGGGATGAGCTAGACCATTTTTGGAGTAGTATCTCAGGACAACCTAATCATGATTTATACCCTATGTTGTCCACTAAGATCCAAACCTAACTGTTAGGTATTTCCATATGATCCTGGCTCACACATTGTTTGGAAAGACTAAAATGGATAACAATGTCTCGAGAGATGAATTATTCATCATGTTTTTTGCTTTTACATCTAGGAGGGTTAATGGAGTGAATCTCATGTTTGCAAATTTATGTAGGATTATTCAGAATAAACACCACCCGATCCTGATAGGTGGCCTAGTTACCAAGATTGATGATGCAATGGGATTTAGGATCTGCATTTCTCAGATTAACCCACTTGTAGAATTTAGGACTATGAACATCACTTTCTGTTTTGAGAGATCTATGTTGTATGACCGAGGACCTGAACGTTTTAAGCTTCTGATCAATGGCGTGGTTGTGCCACATTTGACTTTACCTGACCATGAACGCACAAGTGTGCATAATAAGCGCAACTGGATGTATGATATAGATGATCCAATTTATGAACCAGGAGATGCTTGGTCTGAAGTGGAGATAGATCCTAAGACTCCTTCAAATTACTATGATTCATACTACCTTGAGGATATAATTAAAGAAGAAGTGAAACCTAAACCTGCTGAGACACCTGCACCTGCACCTGCCCCAGCCAATCCTGAGCTTACCTTAGAGAATCTTCACATTGAAATACAAATCATGCAATATCATATCTGTGACTTGCGTATAGACATCATCACATTGAGAGATATGGTCGTAGATCAATTCGACCATTTTAGAAAAGCATTAGAGTCCATCTGCAACAATCGTGGCTAATTCTCAATATCAACACTCATCAGAATTTTATTGCATTTTGTTTCAATTCAACATTTTTATTTTAGTTCAATTTGATTTCTAGTTATTTTAAATTTTTTAGCTTATTTCAATTTATGATTATTGCAATTTCCTAAGTTTTAATAAATAATTTTGATTCTGTTTTTTATTTTGTCTGTGCCTCAGTTATAATTGATTAGTGTGTTACGAGTACTTTGCTTAAATTGAATGTTTATATCCTTCTGCTATTTATAATGCATTAATGCTTACTATCAAATTATATTGATTTGATACAATTTTAGTGTACTGGTATTTTAGTACCAATTATATTGCATTGCTATTAGTTTATAAGCTACTGATACATAATTGCTACCTGCTATAAAAAATAAGTTGCCTGAGAAGAAGTGAAAATTAAATAAGTTACGTCCAGGATCAGTAAAGCCCACTAGGAGGCTTAGTTTTTCATCTTTCACGGGTGACAATCGCCACCAACGTGAGACGGCTGTCTCACCACCTGGACGCTCGTCACATAACTCAAACGACCTTCATGAAGCCCAGAACTCAGTAATAGTCATCTGCAACAATCATACGACCGTTACAAACTCACTATCCCACTCTCCAATGTTCAGATTCTCTCCTCCACCCTTATAAATAGCTATTTTTATTCCCACTTTCTCACAACTACTCAACCACTCCTCTCTTTAGCAATTCTAGCACCCGCTTTTTGTTTCCATTTCTATAAATTAGCAGTAGTAGTGGCAGTTTCGTATCACACCCATCTTATTCACAAAATATCATCCCTTTCTATTTTCATCTTCATCTATTTCATTTTCCAACCCTTCCAAAATCATGGCAGCCAAAACCCCTGTTAACATTCCCCCACGTGAAGGTGCTATCAGAGAGCTCAAATGCGCATGTTTCGCCGAATACCACGATAGGACGGTCAAAGTAACTTGTTACATTGACGAGGATTTCCTGACCCAACTTGGGCTCCTCGACAGTGTCAACTACTTGCTTGTGAATACCGGTCTCACGATACTATGTAAGAGCAACAGTTCAACATACGTCACACTCACTCTGGAGTTTTTGAGCTCCTACGCGTACAACACTCCAGCCGACGCAACAAAGTACCTGGTCGGTAATGATATGTTCCACCTTTTCGGAATGGAGTATACTGTTACCCATGAACAATTTAGCGAATGGTTCGGATTCCAGCAAGGCGATGGTGTGCACCTAAGCCTTTTGAGAGGTGCAAACTGGAAAGTAGAAGCTTTCCAACTTTGGGTGGAATTATCAGGAGAGCAACTTTCAGCGAGGGATGAGTTATACGCCTCTCATATCCATAACCATGTTGTTCGCTACTTTGAGAGGGTTTTGTCCAACATAGTTTTTGGAAGATACAACAAGCACAAAGTGAACCAAAGAGAGTTGTTCCTGATCAGATGTGCCTTCTTCAACATCCTTGTGAAACCTGTAGCCTTCAATCTTCACAACATCGAAAGTACCTGCAAAAGAGGGAAACCCCTTTTTGTTTTGGCGGGATTATCACCAACATCTCAATTAAGCTCGGTCTAGGTGAATGTCTTGGTCAACTGCTAGCCACTCCAGCCTTGTACCTTGATTTGGACTACTGCAAGAAGAGCCACATCATCAAGCAAATGAGGGATAACGGATATAACTTAGTTGTGAAAAACTAGGTTATTCAAAGCATCATCCTACCATGCCACTCCCGCACAAATGTGAATATCAGAGCCAACTGGCACTATGATCTCGATGCCTCTTCATCAGGCGCTGCTGCACCAGAAGAGCAACCAGATGCTGGGATATATGAGATGCAGTAAGCCATGGATGAGGAAGAAGCTGCTCAAACGCCTGCCACTGAGTCGCCACCACCAGCACCTCCACTGGGCTTCGTCGTAGGAATCAACAACCCACGTCTATGGATAACATTATGGTGGTGATCGTTCAGAGCAATGAGCTACATCAGAGGTGCTACATATAGATGACATAAAGGATGGAAAGAATGGAGCTTGAGTAGATAACATAAGGACAAAGAATCACTGCTAATACTGAAGCATTAGGTGATTTAATAAGTCAGGTTCAGGCGCTACATGACTATATCCATCATGTGAGTATACCGGATCATATAGTGATATATGGACAGAGAGCCATAAGAGGAAGAGCTAGAGTAAGAGGACATAGGCCACCTCAGCAGTAGTCTAGTTTAGTTTTTATTTTATTATTTTTGTTGTTTTATTTTGTTTAGTAGTGTACCTATATCTCGCAACATAGAGGACAATGTCCGAGATAGTGTAGGAGAAGGGTATTATAATTCCCTTTTATTGTATGAAACATTATTAAATTAATTGAAGCATTTAGTTTTTAAATTCTCTCCAGTATTTTTAGCCATACCATACCAAAATTTTTATTCCTTTTAGAATGCTTTCATTTAACATACCATACGAGTATATAGGTTGATAGGCTTTGATTAGAAAACTGAGAAAAGACTTAACAAAACTGATACATGTCGCTCCTGCCAGATGACACAGGACCAAGAGGGGTACAGACGCGAACGGTCGGCGAAAGGAGAGAACACAAGGGTGAACTGAAAAGAGTCGCCAGCTAGGCATTTTTATCCTGAAGGAAAGGTAATGCTGCATAGACCTAAGAAAAGATGGATAAGACGGTTGCGAACCAGAGAAACTGAGAAAGGGGGTTGGTTACAACCTGGGAAGGTATTAGCACCCAGATTGTCCGCCGTACTCGACGGGATCCACGCTTGAAAGTTTGTGCTTAAAGGGGTAGTGTCAGTGCTATTTTGTGTGCAAAAGCTGGAAAATAATGCAAGTGTCAGTGCAAAAGAAATGTAAGGTGAAATAAATGAGTGTCAGTGTAACAACAGGAGTATGAAGCTCAAGACTATGAGGCTTTAAGAATAATGCTGGAGGAGGGGGGGATGGACAGATACTTTTGTTCGATAACTGTTAAGTTATACCTACGTATCCTCTCGTGCAATGAGGAAGTCAGAACACCATAGTTCGACTCAAAGAGACTGAAAGATAAGTTGACTTGTGAACTGCTTACTTGTCTATGCTCAAGTGTATGACCTGTCTGGCTCAGGTGCAAACTTTCTTGCATTAGACGGAAGAAGCGAGTTCTCGTTTGTGAGTGAAGATGATGAGAAAAGAATCCCGAAGGAGACGATTATTGTTTGTTTTTTGTGTTTCCAATCTTTTATTGCTTTTGGAGTTTGTCATAAGAAAATGAGCTTAAGCCTAAACCAAGGGTTAGTAAACTCATCACATCTTCCCTCTGATTAGGGGTAATGAGAATACCTTAAGTATGAAGTAAACACCTCACACTTAATCACCATGATGTAGGATTAAGATCATTAACCTACTTGTAATTATTTAGATGTTTTTGGAGTTTTTGTTTAGTGTTAAGTAATGAGTTTAAGCCACAATCAAGGATTTAATGGACCCATTACACCATCCTAATAGAAGGATAATAGATGAGAACACTTAAGCTGAGGAAGGCTCCTCAACTTAATCCATGATTAGGGATTAACCTCATGACATAACAAAGCCTTTTTTTAAAGTGGATTTTAGTTAATGATAGGATTAAGAAGTGAATTTTATGGTTTGTAAGACAACTTGAGGGGGACTTGTCCATTAACACTAGGGTTAGTCCTTCTTAACCAATTAAGGAAGAATTAGAACCCTAATGCAAGGCCCAAGTTACAAGCTTGATGTCTTGATGATTATTAGGTGAATTGATTTAAAGGGTTTAAACACATTAATGGTTTAACACTTAGGATTAAAGTTATACACTCCATCCTAATAGAAGGATACAGGCATAACTCTAATCACAAAGCCTTAAAACCTTTAAGGTTTAGTCCTTGATTAAGAGATGAGAAGAGAAGACTCAAAAGATGACACAAAGGTAAAACTAATGGGGGGACTAATCAAACCCTAATTGTGATCATGCTTGATTGTTCCTAGGGTTAATGAGGCTTGCAAGAAATCTTCAAGAAGAGCCACCAAGGAAGAAGCAGATGAAAGGAGGAGAAGCAGAAGAAGCAAGTCAACTTACTTCACTTAAGAAGGTAAGTTGCTTGAAGAAAGAAGGTGAGAAAGAGCATGAATGAGCAAGCTCACTCTAATACAAAAGTAAAATGCAGCAATGAATGCATAAAAGAGATGAGAAGAGATTATGAGAAGTGAAGGCAAATTCACTTCTCAAACACTTACCACCTGAAACGTTAGCAACAAGAAATGAAATGAAATGAAAATGAGATTAAATGCAAAGATGAAAACCAAAGTCAGAAGCATAACCATGATGCAAATGATGATATGAGATGGTATGGAAGCATGTCAAGAGATGAGGATGATCATACAAGTAATGAAGATGCAAATGGGACATGAAAGTAAGCATGAAAGTTCATGAAAACTTATGAAATGCAATGGGTGCATAACATGGCAAATGGATGATGCAATAATCAAACATGATTCTAATGTGTCCTAAGATGTCTTATATGTCATGTGGATGCATAAAATGTCATGGCAAGTTCATGTATGCAAGCATATGAAGGATGAATGCAAATGAAGGCAAAGATTAGGGTTTATGTACAAGATGCAATGCAAAACTCAAAATCAGAAGCAAAACATGAGATAAAAAATTGAAAAAGGGATCAAAGGTACCCTAAACCTATACAAGTTCACTGCCCAAAGGGGAAGGTCAGAAGCTAAACCCTAAGGGACTTATGATTTTCCTAAATTTCTAGGGTTTTAAGGGTGATCCTAAAGGGAAAATGCCAAAAAAATTGAAAATGCAAGATAAAAATGAAACAAAAATGTTTTTAGAAGCTTGAAAGTATGTAGAACACAATGCAAAAAGAACCATTCACAAACTCAACTTGGATCACAAGTTATGAATTTTTGAAGTTAGGGTTAAAAATATTCAAATTAAAGAACCCTAATTCAAGTGAAAATTGGCAAAATATGATCAAAACCAAAAAGAAATTTGTCTTGTGAGTTTGTAAATGTTTCTAAATGTTTTAAAATGCTCTCTAAATTTTTTTTGGGATTTTTAAATACTTAAATGTATTTTTAATTAATTAATTTTCATTAACTAATTAAAAATAAACATTTAAATGATTTAAAAATAATTTTTAATGGAAAAAATAAAAATAAAATATTTTTGGGTTCTGAAAATTAATAAAAGCTTTAATAAAAAATTTCAGAATTTTTTTGATATCATTTGCTATTTTTAATAAAATGTACAAAATAAAATAGAAAATATGAAATAAAAACAAATTAAATGGAAAGTAAACACAATGGAGAGTCAGGATGCAATTTGGGTTTTGAAATGGTTGACTAGCGCGTATCTGGACGGCTGGCATTTAAACTGACCTAATTTTAATTAATTAATATTTAAACCATAATTAAGAGTTAATGAAATGATCTGGGACGTCCAACGCACGCGGGAACTGAGAATCCAAGGGTCCATGTTTGAACCTAGCCCTAACCCAAATTACCCCATTAATTACTTTCACGTAGCCGGAAATGACCTTCGGTCATCTTCTCCGGCCACACCCTTCCCTGAGAATTTCAATCTCACTCCCCAGGCCATTTCTGGAGCTCTAAAGCTCCAGATTTGATCCTTTCACTCCCCTAAGCCTAAATCCACCATCAAATGGAATTTATTTCCAGCCATTAACATGATTCGAAGCTAAGAACAAAATATGCAAAACTTTCAGACAAGAAATGCATCCTCATCTCTTCATCATTTTCAATAATTTCAAGTTCATTACACTCAGGGGATCAAACTCAACCAATTAAGAACTTAAAATAAAGGTTCTGGAAAAATGTTTTCACATGGCTACCTGAGATGAAGCTTTCAACCCTAGAGCTTTCAGGCTGCTTCTTTGCTTCAAAACACCTCCAATGACCTCCCTGAAGGAGCTTTGATGCTTGGTTGGAGTTTTTTTGTGGCTAGTTTGTGAGTTTGATGAAGTTCAGTTCAAAGGGGGAAGGAAATCGTGTTTTTGATATGGTGGCTTTTAGGGCAAAATGAAGGGTGGAAAATGATCAGTAGTTGATGCTGAGATGAATGGTGGAAGAATTTTTAAGCTTTGATTTTCGTGTTGAGTGTTTCGAATGAAAATGCAAAGAAGGAGGATTTTGTGTATGCTGACTTGTGGGAGAGCTCAGGCTATGTTGTGTTATGAAATGGCTTGTTTGAGGTCCACATAACATGTTCTGATTGGGCAGAGAGTTGTTGTGGAGCAGTGTGATTGGTATGGCTCATGTTGCATAAAGTCAAGAAAGTTGTACTTGGAGGTATGGACAAGTGGAAAGCTGGGATTTGGGCATGTCCTGGTTCAGCTGAGATCAAGGAATGTTTGTGAATCAGATTTGATGAGTTGTGGCAAGTGGATGAGAGGTTTTGTACCATTTTGCAAATTCATGAAGTTTTGGCCCCTTTTGGATTTCTTCATGGGCAAGGCATGAAACTTTGAAATTCTTGGGCCAATTCTGAATTATAGGTCATGTATGATGTTTGTGTAATGGTTAGAAGTCACTTTGAGGTCACAAATTGGTTTGACAAGAGTTTTTTCAAGTTTCCCTCCTTGGTTCATAAGTGAAATTTTGTGATTTTTCCCAACTTTGCAAGGCCATAACTTGAGTTCTATGATGAATTAGATCAAGTTCTTGTACTTTTTGAAAAGGGGATGATCCAATCTACAACTTTCATGACCAAGAATTTTTCATTTGAAGCATTTTTGAATCAAAAAGAGGAGGTTGAAAAACTTTCCCAAAATGGCAAGTTTGCATTACAAGTCACTTTCCCAAAATGGCAACTTTGCAAATGGCTTGAAATTCTTCAATTTTTTGAACTTCTAACTTCTTCTAAGATCAAATAAAGATCACATACACCCAAAATGATGGAGAAGACCCTTTGGTTGGATGATTGGGGGCCTCAGATGCCCTGATTTTACACTGACTTGTTCAAGAAGTAATATATTGATCAGATGCCTTCCCCATTGAATTTCTTCATGAAAATTGGTGTGTATGATCCTTATAACATAGAGATCAATAGAAACAAGAATGACCAAAACATTTGTAGTTATGGCCTCTGAAACCAAAACCCTAATTTTAGGTTATCGGTGCAGTTAAGCTTGGCTCTACTTCCATGCCTTTCTCAGTTCTTGTGATTTTCTGACTTTCTTGATCTTGGGAGGATATAATATGATGCTTGAACATACATGGACCTACTTGAGATGATTGAAGACTCTTGGAGTGGCTCATGTGGCTCAGGGATGGCTCAGATCACAAACCCTAGATGCAGATGACTTAGAACCAATGTAGTGAAGCAAAAATGCAATGTGAGATGATATGTTTGAACTTATGCAAAATGAAAAGAATCACAAGCCATGGTGAAATGAGTGAGGGAAAATTTGGGGTGTTTACAGCTGCCCCTATTCAAACATGAGTTAGCTGTGTAGGATGTAAGCACCTGGCTTAACAGACAAACAAGATAACTTGTGGTTGAATACCAAAGACAGTCCAAAATTTGCACTCACTGAATGAAGAAGAAAAGGGATATAGATTGTAAAAGAAAGTAAAGTATGATTATAAAGTGTGGGCGACGGAGGATGACCGTTGAGCAGAGGACGACTGCTGGGGTAAAAGCAATGACGGGGACGACCGACATGCTGGGGAAATGAAGAGATTATGATGGGGACGACCATCAAATACAGTAACAAGTTTCTCTGGATTAAGAGTAAAGGAAATGATGGGGACAACCATCAGATAAAATGATGAGGGACGGTCATCAAAGGTGAAGGACGATCACCTAGCAGGGGACGGCTTCTCTGTTGGGGATAAGGATGAGGGACGGTTATCTAAGGTGAAGGACGATCGCCTGACAGGGTACGGCTGCCGAAAGTATCATGACATAGGACGAATGTAAGATAGAAAGAGTCGACGATGGGGACGACCATCGGATAAGCATGATGAAGGACGATCGTCAAGAGGTGAAGGACGATCACCTAGCAGGGTACGGCTGCTCTCGAGGTTTATCATGACATAGGACAAATGTCAGATAACAGGATCAACGTTGGGGATGGCCATCAGATAAAAGGATGAAGGACGATTATCAAAAGGTGAAGGACGATCACCTAGCAGGGCACGGCTGCTAAGATATCACGACATAGGACGAATGTCGGATAAGAAAGGGTTCCAATAATGGAGACTCCGCTGGGGGAACAATGAAGGAAGATCATCAAAAGGTGAAGGACGATCACCTGGCAGGGTACGGCTGCCAGAAGTATCATGACATAGGACGAATGTCAGATAGAAAGGAAATAATTTATTGGGATTTGCTGGGGACTCTTCTGGGGAAGGGTAGACACAGACGAGTGTCTAAATTCAAGAAAGAGAAGGTATAATTGTTTGACACTATGTATGGATTAAAAATGCGGACGAGCATCCTTAAGACTATGATACGGACGAGTATCGGTAGAAACAAACGCTGACGCATGCTCAGAGATGATGGTACGGACGAGTACCAACCGGTTAACAAAGAACACGGACGAGTGTTGAATCCGGGAAAAGATAAGTGGTGTATACAAGATACGGACGAGTATCTGTATAAGTAAAAAGTATGAGTGAGACACAGACGAGTGTTCAACTTGTTGGGGAGAGTATGATACGGACGAGTATCATAAGAGGAAGTGTGTAAGTTATGAACTTATTATGACACTCTGTGGGGATAAGATGACACGGACGGATGTCGAAAGAAGTGTGTTATAAACAAGTGTTTGGTTTACAATGAGTGTTTAGGCAACCCTGCTGGGGGATGGTGACACGGACGAGTGTCCAGAGAGTGTATAGATATCTGTTTGTGGAGAGTGTTCCGGCGACCTTACTGGGGAAAATGACACGGACGAGTGCCAAAAGGAGCATGTATCTGTATTTTTTAGAAGTGCAAAGGGATGCTCTGGCTTTCGTGCTGGGACTGTGAGTCTTTGTATATATTGCTGATGGAATGTTGGTATATACAGGTGTTTAGTTCAAAACATGACTTATGATTATGCAGTATGTTTGATTTTTGCCGTAATGCTCCGTATTAGACGGAATGCTACGCTCTGGGGGGAAATATGATGCGAATGCTATGATTATGCAAAGACCGGTCCGGGATTCGGATCCCGTTGCTGTGAAGATCTCTGGCTGATCTGCTTAGAAAGAATATCCCAGCTGGGGGTGAGATCAATGGTAGATCTGACATATGATTCTGCTTGGGGAAAATAGGTCACTGATAGACCTATATTGGTAATGAGGAGCCCAGTTGGGGCTTGTAGAAGCTTTCGTCACTTTGTTGTGAGATCTTCAGACATTGCTCTTCTGGATATAGGTTGGAGCTCTGCGGGGAGATGGTTCCCTGTCTAACACTCGGCTGGGGAGGAATGATCACTGAACAACCTTCCTAGTGACTTTTGTGGGGATCCTGCTGAGAATGATGAACTCAGTCGGGGGAATGAGCCCCTCCTGATGTTGTTTGGAAGACGTGCTGAGGAAATAATGATTCGACAGCTTGCTGAGGAGAAACTCGCATGCCCCATGTTGCACTTTGAATACCTGCAATCCTATTATGACAAAGAAACGTACAAGTATCCTGAGGTATCCCCTACTGGATTCCATCATAGGAGTTTAGACACTCCCGGGAGCAAATTTATTTCCTGTAAGCATGTAATTTAGAAAAGACGCATCTGTATTTATGCAATCAATATCTTAAGGACATCGGACATTTTGCAAATGACAATAAAATGTACGAGACGAAATATGACTGAAAATCTGATTTTATTAATTTGTGTGCCCTGAATTGGCAAGTACAGTCAAAGAAACAGATCCCCTGAAATGAGGAGATTGTTACAAATTGAGAAACAAAAAGATGCTGGAAATGTTGATGACGCTTCAGTGCTTCCCTTTTGCTATGACTTGCATGACATTGACATTCTTCTCATCTTGCTTCTGAAGAAGGTTGATTCTGACCGATGCTCGAACCTTTCGAAGTTCACCATGTTATAAGTGATACAGACGAATTCAGAATGCAGTTGTTCGCTTATTCCCTTATTTTGCATGGATCGCCCCTTTGGATTTTCAATCCACCGGGATACCCATTTTTGCCTGAGCTGTCCAATGTGGCTTTTCAACTCAACGGGTGTACATTTTTTTATTATTTTCCCTTATTTTTGCCTGAGTCTTTTATTCTGTTTTTGACTCGCCGGGATGCCCTATTTTTGCCTGGACTTACATTTTGTTTCTATGTC
Organism: Lathyrus aphaca; assembly: GCA_963966055.1. Lineage (NCBI taxonomy): Eukaryota > Viridiplantae > Streptophyta > Magnoliopsida > Fabales > Fabaceae > Lathyrus > Lathyrus aphaca. The sequence goes on from OZ014521.1 coordinate 520,827,498, forward strand.
CAACGGGTCATTTTATGCGAAGTATTTTTTAACTGCATCTGAATTCACAGGGGACAGGAAGTCTTCACCATCCATAGTACTGAGCATCAGTGCTCCACCAGAGAAAACTTTCTTTACTATGAATGGACCATCGTAATTCGGAGTCCACTTGCCCCTGTGGTCTGTATGACGAGGGATGAGTCTTTTCAGCACAAGATCCCCTACTTGGTATTCCCGAAGTCGGACTTTCTGATCGAAGGCTTTCTTCATTCTTTTCTGGTACAGCTGCCCATGGCAGATTGCAGCTAATCTCTTTTCTTCGATCAGATTCAACTGTTCGTACCGGGATCGGACCCATTCTGCTTCATTCAATTTGACATCCATTAGTACCCGCAAGGAGGGTAATTCAACTTCAATAGGTAGGACTGCCTCCATACCATAAACAAGCTGATACGGTGTTGCCCCAGTGGATGTTCTAATTGACGTACGGTACCCATGCAAGGCAAATGGTAGCATTTCATGCCAATCTTTATAGGTGACCACCATCTTCTGCACAATCTTCTTGATATTCTTGTTAGCTGCCTCCACAGCCTCATTCATCTTTGGCCTGTAAGGAGAAGAATTGTGGTGTTGGATCTTGAAGTCCCGACACATTTCTGCCATCATTTTACTGTTCAAGTTGGAACCATTAACAGTAATAATTCGCTCAGGCACTCCATATCGGCAGATGATGTCTTTCTTCAAGAATCGGGCTACCACTTGTCTGGTGACATTGGCATAAGATGCTTCTTCCACCCATTTTGTGAAGTAATCAATCGCGACCAGGATGAAGCGATGACCATTTGAAGCAGTAGGCTCTATCTTGCCAATCATATCTATGCCCCACATGGCAAAGGGCGAGGGTGAAGACATCACATTCAGAGGATTCGGAGGCACATGCATTTTATCTGCATAAATCTGGCATTTATGACACTTTCTGGCATAAGCACAACAGTCTGCATCCATTGTGATCCAGTAATAGCCTGATCTCAACAACTTTTTAGCCATTGCATGCCCTCCAGCATGGGTACCGAAAGATCCTTCATGCACCTCGTGCATCAACAAATCTGCTTCTGCCTTATCAACACATCTGAGAAGTACCATATCAAAGTTTCTCTTGTACAAGGAACCATCAGCATCCAGGAAGAAACTACTAGCTAGCCATCTTAATGTCTTTTTATCATTGGAAGATGCCCCGGGTGGGTATGTTTGATCCTCCAAGAAGCATTTGATGTCATAGAACCAAGGCTTATCATCTTTAGCAAGGTCTGCAGAGAATACGTATATTGGTCTGTCGAGTCTGGATACTAGAATCCGAGGCACAAAGTTGGCAGCTTGAACTCTGATCATGGATGAAATGGTAGCCAGAGCATCTGCAAAATGATTTTCATCTCGAGGGATATACTCAAGCTTGACTGTTGTGAAGAAAGTCAGTAATCTCCTTGTATAATCCCGGTAAGGTATCAGATGCTCCTGGTGAGTGTACCATTTGTCGTTGGTTTGATTGATTACCAGAGCTGAATCTCCGAACACAGTCAAAGTCTTGATCCTGAGGTCAATGGCTTCCTCAAGACCCATAATACAAGCTTCGTATTCAGCTTCGTTGTTAGTGCAGTTAAATGTGAGTTTTGCCGAGAAAGGCATGTGAACTCCCTTAGGTGTAATGAGTACTGCACCAACACCACGACCATTCATATAAACAACCCCATCAAACATCATAGTCCATTCTTCTTCTGGGTCGGGCCCTTCAGTGTGAATAGGCTCTTCATGATCTTTTGCTTTTATGAACATGATGTCTTCATCGGGGAAGTCAAATCTCATAGGCTGGTAATCATCAATGGGTTTCTCAGCAAGATAATCAGACAATACACTGCCTTTGATGGCCTTTTGAGATGTGTACTGAATGTCATATTCTGTGAGAATCATTTGCCATCTTGCAACCCGTCCGGTAAGTATTGGCTTCTCGAATATGTACTTAACTGGATCCATCTTTGAGATCAATAAGGTAGTGTGGGTCAACATATACTGTCTCAGCCGGCGAGCAGCCCACGCTAATGCACAGCAAGTTTTCTCGAGCAGTGAATAACGTTGTTCACAGTCGGTAAACTTTTTGCTTAGTTAGTAAATTGCATACTCTTTTCGACCAGACTCGTCATGCTGGCCCAGCACACACCCCGTTGACTCTTCTAATACTGTCAAGTACATAATTAGAGGTTTTCCTTCAACTGGAGGCATAAGGATTGGAGGCTCTTGTAAGTATTCCTTGATTTTGTCAAAAGCCATTTGGCAGTCTTCATTCCACCTGACTGTTTGTTCATTTCTTAACAACTTGAACAAAGGCTCAGAGGTTGCTGAAGGTGAGATATGAACCTTGAAATGTAGTTCAATCTACCTAGAAACCCTCGAACTTCTTTCTCAGTCTTCGGTGCAGGCATTTCTTGAATGGCTTTGACTTTGTCAGGGTCAATTTCAATCCGTTTCTCACTTACAATAAATCCTAGCAGCTTACCGGATCGCACCCCGAATGTGCATTTGTTGGGGTTTAACTTCAATTGGTACTTCCTCAGACGTTTGAATAGCTTAAATAGATTCACCAGGTGGTCTTTTCTGTGAGGGACTTGGCAATCATGTCATCCACATAACACTCAATTTCTTTGTGGATCATGTCATGGAATAATGTTACCATAGCCCATTGATAAGTGGCACCAGCATTCTTCAGTTCGAATGGCATTACCTTATAACAGAACGTGCCCCAAGGTGTAATGAAAGTTGTCTTCTCCATGTCTTCAGGTGACATTTTGATCTGATTATATCCTGAAAATCCATCCATGAAGGAGAACAACGAGAACAGAGCTGTATTGTCGACTAATACATCAATGTGAGGTAAAGGGAAGTCATCTTTCGGGCTGGCTCTGTTCAGATCCCGGTAATCCACACACATCCTCACCTTGCCATCCTTCTTAGGCACGGGTACAATGTTAGCAACCCACGGCGGGTAACTAGTTACAGCAAGGAAACCGGCGTCCCACTGTTTCTGTACCTCTTCTTTTATCTTCATTGCCATATCTGGGCGAGTACGGCGCAGTTTCTGTTTTACTGGCGGACAGTCTTCTTTCAGAGGCAGCTTGTGCATAACAATGTCGGTGTCTAACCCTGACATTTCTTGATAAGACCAAGCAAAAACATCCACATACTCCCGAAGCATGTCAATAAGTTGCTCTTTTACTGAATCTTGTAGGCAGGCCCAGATTTTCACTTCTTTCAAGTCTTCTTCTGTACCAAGATTAACCGTCTCAACTTCCTCCTGATGAGGAGTGATAACCTTCTCCTCTTGTCTCAACAACCTGGCTAATTCTACAGGTAGCTCAAAATCTTCTTCAACCCCTTTATCAGCTTGATTAATCGGATTGTCAAAGTCATGCGAAGTCATAGCAGTGTTGTTGTCGGTGCAGTCTGGAGGGCACTTTCTGCAATGGTTTAGATCGGTTCATTTTAGTGATCAGTTTTATCTTGTTTAGAAAAGTGAAAAATGAAGTTGTTATTTTGAAAAACATTGCCATTTTATTTTTGTACAAAAAATGAAAAATGAAAAACAGTGAACGGAAAAGAAAAGACTCATTTGCAAAAGATGTTCTGATATTCATTAATTGATCGTTTGCACAAAATACAAGATGGCCCGATTACAAAATGAGCCCTGACATCTTGGGCAAGATGCAGGACTTGATGCATGCTTTAAAGACAGGAAATAATAATTACTCTGCAGGAGTAACTCTTATAATTTCCTGGGAAGACCAGTTTGAGACATGGTTCCCCGGGATCATTGGACGTATCCAGCTCTCCAGGTTGCGCTCGTCTTCTGACTCATCTTCCAAACTATTCACAGCATCCGGGGTGAGCATCCCCCCGCTGACAAACCTGGGCTCCGTTGCAGCCTCTGGTTGATCTTGTCGATTTGGTCTGTAACCCAACCCGAATCGGTCTTCTTTCTTCTCAACTGGCAGCAGCTTGCCCCAGCCTTGAGCGGTACCCTCCTCAACAACCTTCCGAGCTTGTTGATATGATGTGATGGAAGTCCCAGACACAACGGATGCTTCATTAATGTTCAAGGCCTCAAACCCTTGACTCATGGTCTCATGGATCTCCCCATCCATTTCAATGTATTTGAAAGTAGCCAGTTGGCTAACGAAGATATCCTCTTCCCCACAAATGGTAATGACTTGGCCCTCCCACTCAAATTTTAACTTCTGGTGAAGGGTTGACGTCACGGCGCCAGCAGCGTGTATCCATGGTCTACCCAATAGACAGTTGTAGGCAGGCTGTATATCCATCACAAAGAAGGTCGTTTTGAAAACCTGTGGGCCAATCATTATTGGCAACTCTATCTCTCCCAGAACTGATCTTTTAGAACCGTCAAAGGCTCTCACTACCAAGTTGCTTGGATGTAGTGCCAATCCATCATACTCCAGCTTCACAAGGGCTTTCTTAGGTAGGACATTGAGTGATGACCTTGTGTCCACCAGTACGTGAGAAAGAACTGCACCCTTACACTCCAAGGTAATGTGCAAAGCCTTGTTGTGATTGTGACCTTCTGTTGTCAGATCAGCGTTGGTAAATCCTAGTCCATGACTAGCGTTGACATTTCCAACCACAGCCTCTAACTGATTGACAGTAATCTCCTCCGGCACATAAGCTGCGTGTAGGACTTTTAATAGTGCGTTCCGATGAGCCTCAGAGCACATTAGCAATGATAGTATGGAGATTTTGGAAGGTGTCTGGTGAAGCTGGTCCACCACCTTATAATCACTCTTTTTGATTATCCGCATGAATTCATCAACCTCTTGATCAAAAGGAGTCTTCAAAGTTTCTTTAGCAATCGGTTCTTCTTGCACCACGTTCTTCCCTTTTGCCTTAGCAGCAGCTTCTGCTTCAGCAATGGGTCTTGGTATTTGTGAGGCAAAGAGACGTCCGCTTCTAGTGAAGCCTCCGCCTCCCCCCACATTGTCTATCTGAGGTGAAGAAGTTGATGACTCTAAAGTGATTTTCTGCCCCTCGCAGTATAGATCTGAGCCATAATGCCAAGGGATGGCATTATTGCTTTTGTAAGGAACTGGCCCAGGCACTGTGATAGTGACCGGACTGATAGCAGCTGCAGAGGGGACCACAATGGTGTGTGGATCATAATATATGGTAACCGGAGCTTTGACAGGAGTAGCATTTTGTTGTGAGTTATTGGAAGGAACATTTGTGGGATCGTAGTATATCGTAACCGTTGAGACGCTTTCATTAGTTGTTGTTGGTGTTGTAGATGGTACCGTTGGCTGGACGGGTGTTGAAGTTGTAGCAGGAAATGATGGAGTAATGGGTGTTGTCGTTGTAGAAGGAATTGTGACTGAACTTGTATCCGTTGAAGTGATTGATTGAGTAATTGTTGGAGTTGTAGCAGAATCTGTTGGAACAATGGTTGCTGACGTTGTAGGAGTATCTGTGATTGTTGATGAAGGAATTGTTGGAGTTGTAGTCGCTGTTGTCGTAATCTGAAGTGTGCCATCTCTAATGAGGCCATTTATGCCGTTTCTCAGTCTCTCACATCCATTAACAACAATGTTGCAATATCCACAGCCGACCTCACATCCGGGGAACACTTGGCATTCTAACAGCTGAGCTTTGATTTCAACCAAGGGTGTTCGGATTTGTGCAACACTGTTGATTAATGTGGATGGTTTGCCTTCCTCAATAGCATTAATCCTAGGCCCGTTGTGACTAGGCATTGGATTTCTTGTAACATTCGGAGGAGGTGCAAAATTGAGAGCTTTTGAGTCCACCAGATCCTGGACTTTCATCTGTAGGGCCCTGCATTTTTCAGTATCATGCCCCGGTGCATTTGAGTGGAATGCACACCTGGCATTTGCATCATAGTTCTTTGGCATATTGAGAGGATCTGGAGGGGCCAATGTCCTTAACTCAACTAGGTTGAGCTTTAGGAGTTGTGGCAAGAGTGTAGCATACGGCATTGGGATTGGGTCAATTACCCTGTTTGCTTGTGATGGCCTTTGTTGGAAGGGGCGTTGCTGTTGGTTGCTATTGCTGTTGTTATACGACCTTTGTTGCGGATAATGAGCTTGTTGTTGATATTGTGGTTGTTGTTGTTGAGGATATGATGATTGTTGTGGAGTTGGAGCTGGGATGGTAACAGCTGCTACTGACTGGTGAGCATATTGAGGCCTGCCCCTGCTTGTATGAATGGAATTTGTTTCGCCTGCCCTTCGGGGTCCCGCAAAAGGTTTTCTGGGATTGCTGGAGGAACTTGCACCACTGTCGGAGATTTTGCCCATCTTCAAGAGACTTTCAATCCTCTCACCAGCTATGACCACATCAGCAAAACTGGTAGAGGAGAAAGCAACCAGTCTATCAATATAAGTCCCTTGCAATGTATTCATGAACATGTCAGCCATTTCCCTTTCTGACATGGGTGGCTGAACAGCAGTAGCAAGCTGTCTCCACCTCTGGGCATAATCCCAGAAGCTCTCTCTGGAAGACTGAGACATGCCCATTAGAAGAGTTCTATTGGGAGCCATGTCCAGGTTGTACTGATACTGATGGATGAAAGCTTCGGCCAAATTCTTCCAACATCTTATGGTGGCCCTAGACAAATGCGAATATCATTCTCTCGAAGCTCCAGTCAGACTGTCCTCAAAGTAGAACATCCATAACTTTTCATCCATGGTATAAGCTTTGAGCCTTCCCAAGAAAGACTGCAGATGAGTGCGAGGACAAGAGGTACCATTGTACTTTTCAAAGCATGGGGGTTTAAATTTGTGGGGAATTCTTACCCCATCCACAAGTCCCATATCCATCACATCGAAGCCCAAAGAATTCTGAGATTCCAAAGATCTTAACTTTTCAGCGATCTCGTCCAATCTTCTGTTGTATATCTCATCTCCTGCCCCAATGATAGTAAACTGTTCTCCCTGGGGATCCTCCTGCGGGATTTGGCCCCCAGCAGTATTACCTTGACCATTCCTCGGGATGTTAACCTCTGGATTTAGATGGGGTCCATATTCCGGTGGGTTAATGCGAGGCTGGCCCCCTTCATTGTTGTTGGTTCCTCCTGTTCCAAGATGAGGCTCTTCAGGAGTTTGTCTTTCCACTAGCTCTCTTAACCTTTCTTGACTCTGGGCCAAGCCAGTCATCACTGCCATAAACTGAGACATCTGATTTCTCATCTCTACTCTCTCATTGGCCATCTGATTTCTGACCTCAGTCAGATCCTATTGTACTTGTTCCATTTGAATGTCGGGAAGATTGTTACGAGTCGGGTTCCGGTGTGTGCGGTTGACAGGGAACACTCGGCGACGAGAAATGTTTCCTGAGATCACAACAAAGTTAGAAACAATAATAACAAAACCTACAAAACAAAAACAAAGTTAGTATGCAATGCAGTATGCTTATTTGTTTTCCAAGGTATCCGGTTTGGTTCTTGGTTTTGACCTTTCCAGACCTCGAGGAAGATGCTTGATGTTGTTGAGAGAAAAGCCCAAATGAAAACAAACTAAAATAGATTACAAATGGTGAACAATACATAATTTGTTTTACAATACATGCCCACGAAGGGTCAAAATACAACAAAAGGAAGAGTACATTAAATGGAAACAAACAACAAGCAAAGGATCAGACATCCAGTCCAAACTCATCCTCTTTGACCTCCTTCAGGAGTGCCTCAGTCACTGGACCAGCTGGGTGCTCTGTAATGGTCCTAATGAGGAGGTTCCTGGTAGCAATGGCAGTAGTCAGTTTCTTATGCCTGTCCTGGTCTTTTGATCTCTTCAATCCTGCTCTGAGCTTCAACTCTGATATCTCTTTCTGTGCAACCAACAAGGCTTCCTGTTGTTTCTTCTCATTAGCCTCTAGCTGTTCAATCTTGACTTGAGTCCTCTGGTCTTCTTGTGTACGGGCTTCGGTGATCCTGACCCACCTAGCCTGGCTCTCTTGCAGATAGTGCTCAGCCATAGCTTTCTGAATCTTGGCCTCCTTGCAGGCATTCTTCAATATCTGTTCCCCAGCCCTTGCTTTCCTTATGTAGTCTTCTGTCTTCTCAATTTTGGCAAGATGCTCCACCCTGAGCTTTTCCAATCTCTCAATGTACAGGAGACCATCACTTCTTTCCCAAAGGGTCTTCTTCAAGGCTTGGGATAGCTGCTCATTCCTTTCTTTCAACTTTTCAAACTCCTCCAGGCTAACTGTTGTTGCAGGCTGTACTATGGATGGCCCAGGTATGTCTTCCAAGGTGAAAGGCATTCTGGTAATCTGAGCCCTAGTACGGGACCAGTCTGAGTATTGAGCTGAAGCAACATTATTACATCTTCCAAGAATAGCTACCCCTTTTGTCTGGATGTTGTCCCAAGCCCATGATGCTTGTCTGACAATAGCTGAATTAGGTTGCACTTCACAATATAGGGTCTCAGCTAAATCTTGTCCTCTGGGAGGGTGAACCAAGGCATAACCTAGTTGTCTCTTAAACAGTAAAGGATTGTAGTTGATGCAACCCTTTACTCCTATTAGAGGCACATTTGGGTGTTGTCCACAGCTGGTGATAATGTCCTTGCCTTTGGTGCTCTGGGTGCACCATCTGATATCATCTGAAGTCAAGGAAATGAACCTCTTGGCCCAATTCTTCTGCTGGTGGGGATTCAAGAAAGTATCTGACTTAGGCAGGTGTCTGAGTAGCCAGGTGTAAAACAAAGGAGCACAACATCTTACCAACTTCCCCCTTTGTTTCTCATTCCTCTGATAAATGGAGTAGTAAAAATCTCCTAGCAGTGTAGGTACTGGGTTCTTCAAAAGAAACAAATGGATGGCATTCTTGCTGACAAATTTAGGCTCATCTGCAAACAGTATAGCCCCATATATGCTGAGGGCTAACAGTGCACAGACTGCCCTCCACTCTCCCAATGAAGCCTTCAGGATGGCCTGAGAGATCAAGAAGTCCAAATGCAAACCAGGAATCCCAGCTTTTGTTGTCATACTTTGCTCAATCAGGGCAGGCTCCAAGTACAGTGCCCTTGCTATCTCTTCATTTTTGGGAGCAGTCATCTCTGGGTTGAAAGGGATCCCACCTCTGATAGGTACTCCAATCAATGAAGAAAACGCTTCCAGTAGAGGCCCTAACTGAAAGTCTAGAAAGGTGAAACATCTCAATGGAGGGTTATAAAACTGCAAGCATGTGTGGATCATGCTCCTCTGAGAAGGGTCAAGGTCCATAACCATGTCCAGAATACCTTCATAGTGCTCTCTAAACAGTGGGATGTAGTCAGGTGTGATGAGTGACTGGACCTGCCTGATACCAGTCAACACAAGCTCAAAGAAGTGGTATGATATGTTGCTCTTCCTGGGAGTAGCCATGAGTGCTGCTGAAGAAGCTGAAGACAAATGCTGATGAAGATCACAGACTGATGCTAGAAGTGAACCACTGACAGACTGATGCTGGTGAGGATGGAGATATCTGAAGCAGACAACTGATGAAGACAGTTGAAGTAGAGGTCTATGCAGAAGAAGGGGTCAAAACCAGAACCAAGATACAATGAAATGGATACCCTGAAAAGCAAATAAACAAATGTTAAATGATGCAATGATGATATATGCAGATGATATGCAAGGTTTTGTGATCAAGCTGGATCTGATTATCTGTCTTGAAATTAGGCCCATGTATGTTCAAAAGGTCCAGATGGAGGCTCAGAAATCTAGTAACCAGGGTGGGGGACTCAAATAAAGAGTCACATGTCTAGGGTTAATCACAAGAACTGTCCAAAGTGAGGTATTCTTAAACAAAAAGGTAACAGGGTATGATGTGGCCAAGGGTTCCTGCAAACCTGCAAACAGCCCAACCCCCTCACAGGTAGTGTTCTAGAACAAGGATCCTCAGACTTGGATCAATTATGAGAAGTGTAAACACTTCTAACCCAGAGGTACAGTGTTTAAAATAATCATAAAAAAATCCTCCTCTAATTCACCTCAGCTTCTGAAGGTCATAATAAAGGTCATCCAGACTTAGCAGGCTTCCCAGATAGCCCTAGCACTACAGGAAATCTGTAGCACAGAGTTCTCAAGAAGAAACCCACATCTGAACCGTGTTTCATATTCCTGCACCAGACCGAAATGGAATGGGAAAGAACATGAACCACTCTAGCCTAGGTGTCACTCGGGTCCCTGGTATAGGACCTTAAACTCTCAATGGAACCCCACCCACCAAAGAAAACCAGATCCAGCAATGACAGTATGAAATATGCAAAAGATTGTAAAGAAAGCAATAAATAAAGTTGTACATAAAGCAGTAAATAAAGTAAAATAAATAAACACACATAGCACATAACACCCCAATAAACACAAATCAAACAAGCGCTACGAAGAACCCACAAAAAGAACCAGAAGCCCTGGTTATAGTATAAGGGTCCCCAGCAGAGTCGCCAGGTTGTCGCTCCCGCCAGATGACACAGGACCAAAAGGGGTACAGACGCGAACGGTCGGTGAAAGGAGAGAACACAAGGGTGAACTGAAAAGAGTCGCCAGCTAGGAATTTTTATCCCGAAGGAAAGGTAATGCTGCATAGACCTAAGAAAAGATGGATAAGACGGTTGCGAACCAGAGAAACTGAGAAAGGGGGTTGGTTACAACCTGGGAAGGTATTAGCACCCAGATTGTCCGCCGTACTCGACGGGATCCACGCTTGAAAGTTTGTGCTTAAAGGGGTAGTGTCAGTGTTATTTTGTGTGCAAAAGCTGGAAAAGAATGCAAGTGTCAGTGCAAAATAAATGTGAGGTGAAATAAAGGAGTGTCGGTGTAAGAACAGGAGTATGAAGCTCAAGACTATGATGCTTTAATATTAATGCTGGAGGAGGGGGGATGGACAGAGACTTTTGTTCGATAACTGTTAAGTTATACCTACATATCCTCTCGTGCAATGACGAAGTCAGAACACCGTACTTCGACTCAAAGAGACTGAAAGATAAATTGACTTGTGAACTGCTTACTTGTCTATGCTCAAGTGTATGACCTATCTGGCTCAGGTGAAAACTGTCTTGCATTAGACGGAAGAAGAGAGTTCTCGTTTGTGAGTGAAAATGATGAGAAAAGAATCCCGAAGGAGACGATTATTGTTTGTTTTTTGTGTTTCCAATCTTTTATTATTTTTGGAGTTTGTCATAAGAAAATGAGCTTAAGCCCAAACCAAGGGTTAGTAAACTCATCACATCTTCCCTCTGATTAGGGGTAATGAGAATACCTTAAGTATGAAGTAAACACCTCACACTTAATCACCATGATGTAGGATTAAGATCATTAACCTACTTGCAATTATTTAGATGTTTTTGGAGTTTTTGTTTAGTGTTAAGTAATGAGTTTAAGCCACAATCAAGGATTTAATGGAACCATTACACCATCCTAATAGAAGGATAATAGATGAGAACACTTAAGCTGAGGAAGGCTCCTCAAATTAATCCATGATTAGGGATTAACCTCATGACATAACAAAGCCTTTTTTTAAAGTGGATTTTAGTTAATGATAGGATTAGGAAGTGAATTTTATGGTTTGTAAGACAACTTGAGGGGGACTTGTCCATTAACACTAGGGTTAGTCCTTCTTAACCAATTAAGGAAGAATTAGAACCCTAATGCAAGGCCCAATTTATAAGCTTGATGTCTTGATGATTATTAGGTGAATTGATTTAAAGGGTTTAAACACATTAAGGGTTTAACACTTAGGATTAAATTTATACACTCCATCCTAATAGAAGGATACATGCATAACTCTAATCACAAAGCCTTAAAACCTTTAAGGTTTAGTCCTTGATTAAGAGATGAGAAGAGAAGACTCAAAAGATGACACAAAGGTAAAAATAATTGGGGGACTAATCAAACCCTAATTGTGATCATGCTTGATTGTTCCTAGGGTTAATGAGGCTTGCAAGAAATCTTCAAGAAGAGCCACCAAGGAAGAAGCAGATGAAAGGAGGAGAAGCAGAAGAAGCAAGTCAACTTACTTCACTTAAGAAGGTAAGTTGCTTGAAGAAAGAAGGTGAGAAAGAGCATGAATGAGCAAGCTCACTCTAATACAAAAGTAAAATGCAGCAATGAATGCATAAAAGAGATGAGAAGAGATTATGAGAAGTGAAGGCAAATTCACTTCTCAAACACTTACCACCTGAAACGTTAGCAACAAGAAATGAAATGAAATGAAAATGAGATTAAATGCAAAGATGAAAACCAAAGTCAGAAGCATAACCATGATGCAAATGATTCTATGAGATGGTATGGAAGCATGTCAAGAGATGAGGATGATCATACAAGTAATGAAGATGCAAATGGGACATGAAAGTAAGCATGAAAGTTCATGAAAACTTATGAAATGCAATGGGTGCATAACATGGCAAATGGATGATGAAATGATCAAACATGATTCTAATGTGTCCTAAGATGTCTTATATGTCATGTGGATGCACAAAATGTCATGGCAAGTTCATGTATGCAAGCATATGAAGGATGAATGCAAATGAAGGCAAAGATTAGGGTTTATGTACAAGATGCAATGCAAAACTCAAAATCAGAAGAAAAACATGCGATAAGAAATTGAAAAAGGTATAAAAGGTACCCTAAACCTATACAATTTCACTGCCCAAAGGGGAAGGTCAGAAGCTAAACCCTAAGGGACTTATGATTTTCCTAAATTTCTAGGTTTTTAAGGGTGATCCTAAAGGGAAAATGCCAAACAAATTGAAAATGCAAGATAAAAATGAAACAAAAATGTTTTTAGAAGCTTGAAAGTATGTAGAACACAATGCAAAAAGAACCATTCACAAACTCAACTTGGATCAAAAGTTATGAATTTTTGAAGTTAGGGTTAAAAATATTCAAATTAAAGAACCCTAATTCAAGTGAAAATTGGCAAAATATGATCAAAACCAAAAAGAAATTTGTCTTGTGAGTTTGTAAATGTTTCTAAATGTTTTAAAATGCTCTCTGAATTTTTTTTGGGATTTTTAAATACCTAAATGTATTTTTAATTAATTAATTTTCATTAACTAATTAAAACTAAACATTTAAATGATTTAAAAATAATTTTTAATGCATAAAATAAAAAAAAATATTTTTGGGTTCTGAAAATTAATAAAAGCTTTAATAAAAAATTTCAGAATTTTTTTGATATCATTTGCTATTTTTAATAAAATGTACAAAATAAAATAGAAAAAATGAAATAAAAACAAATTAAATGGAAAGTAAACACAATGGAGAGTCAGGATGCAATCTGGGTTTTGAAATGGTTGACTGGCGCGTATCTGGACGGCTGGCATTTAAACTGACCTAATTTTAATTAATTAATATTTAAACCATAATTAAGAGTTAATGAAATGATCTGGGACGTCCAACGCACGCGGGAACTGAGAATCCAAGGGTCCACGTTTGAACCTAGCCTTAACCCTAATTACCCCATTAATTACTTTCAGGTGGTCGGAAAATGACTTCCGGTCATCTTCTCCGGCCACACCCTTTCCTGAGAATTTCAATCTTACTCCCCAGGCCATTTATGGAGCTCTAAAGCTCCAGATTTGATCCTTTGACTCCCCTAAGCCTAAATCCACCATCAAATGGAATTTATTTTCAGCCATTAACATGATTCGAAGCTAAGAACAAAATATGCAAAACTTTCAGACAAGCAATACATCCTCATCTCTTCATCATTTTCAATAATTTCAAGTTCATTACACTCAGGGGATCAAACTCAACCAATTAAGAACTTAAAATAAAGGTTCTGGAAAAATGTTTTCACATGGCTACCTGAGATGAAGCTTTCAACTGTAGAGCTTTCAGGCTGCTTCTTTGCTTCAAAACACCTCCAATGACCTCCCTAAAGGAGCTTTGATGCTTGGTTGGAGTTTTTTGTGGCTAGTTTGTGAGTTTGATGAAGTTCAGTTCAAAGGGGGAAGGAAATCGTGTTTTTGATATGGTGGCTTTTAGGGCAAAATGAAGGGTGGGAAATGATCAGTAGTTGATGCTGAGATGAATGGTGGAAGAATTTTTAAGCTTTGATTTTCGTGTTGAGTGTTTCGAATGAAAATGCAAAGAAGGAGGATTTTGTGTATGTTGACTTGTGGGAGAGCTCAGGCTATGTTGTGTTATGAAATGGCTTGCTTGAGGTCCACATAACATGTTCTGATTGGGCAGAGAGTTGTTGTGGAGCAGTGTGATTGGTATGGCTCATGTTGCATAAAGTCAAGAAAGTTGTACTTGGAGGTATGGACAAGTGGAAAGCTGGGATTTGGGCATGTCCTGGTTCAGCTGAGATCAAGGAATGTTTGTGAATCAGATTTGATGAGTTGTGGCAAGTGGATGAGAGGTTTTGTACCATTTTGCAAATTCATGAAGTTTTGGCCCCTTTTGGATTTCTTCATGGGCAAGGCATGAAACTTTGAAATTCTTGGGCCAATTCTGAATTATAGGTCATGTATGATGTTTGTGTAATGGTTAGAAGTCACTTTGAGGTCACAAATTGGTTTGACAAGAGTTTTTGCAAGTTTCCCTCCTTGGTTCATAAGTGAAATTTTGTGATTTTTCCCAACTTTGCAAGGCCATAACTTGAGTTCTATGATGAATTAGATCAAGTTCTTGTACTTTTTGAAAAGGGGATGATCCAATCTACAACTTTCATGACCAAGAATTTTTCATTTGAAGCATTTTTGAATCAAAAAGAGGAGGTTGAAAAACTTTCCCAAAATGGCAAGTTTGCATTACAAGTCACTTTCCCAAAATGGCAAATTTGCAAATGGCTTGAAATTCTTCAATTTGGTGAACTTCTAACTTCTTCTAAGATCAAATAAAGATCACATACACACAAAATTATGGAGAAGACCCTTTGGTTGGGTGATTGGGGGCCTCAGATGCCCTGATTTTACACTGACTTGTTCAAGAAGTCATATATTGATCAGATGCCTTCCCCATTGAATTTCTTCATGAAAATTGGTGTGTATGATCCTTATAACACATAAAGACCAATAGAAACAAGAATGACCAAAAAATTTGTAGTTATGGCCTCTGAAACCAAAACCCTAATTTTAGGTCATCTGTGTAGTTAAGCTTTTCTCTGTTTCCATGCCTTTCTCAGTTCTTGTGATTTTCTGAATTTCTTGATCTTGGGAGGATATAATATGATGCTTGAACATACATGGACCCCCTTGAGATGATTGAAGACTCTTGGAGTGGCTCATGTGGCTCAGGGATGGCTCAGATCACAAACCCTAGATGCAGATGACTTAGAACCAATGTAGTGAAGCAAAAATGCAATGTGAGATGATATGTTTGAACTTATGCAAAATGAAAAGAATCACAAGCCTTGGTGAAATGAGTGAGGGCAAATTTGGGGTGTTTACAATACAGTCTTGACACCTTAGACCCTTAAATATGTGATATCGGTTTGGATTCCTTTTATACCGAAATCTGAAGCTTTAGTTATAAATTATCCCCGAGTAGTTTATACTAGCAGTCAGCATCGCCTAGAGCACAAGCTACGTGGAGAGCCGATGCAAATAAGTGATTGATCGCAAATATGCCAAAAAGAAGAAAAAGAAAAATCTTGAGAATATGCAAGCCGTTGGTAAAACAATAAAGTTGCACGAAAGGAAAAGCAAAATACTGATGTTAGTTGGTTCAAAGGAATCTGGTTCTGAACTCGGTAGGGCAGATTACCATTTGATCCCCTAAAACTTGCACTTAGTATGTTAAAGGGTTACCGCACTTGTGTACCAGACCCCGTATGAAAAAGGGATCAAACTCACTAAAAGGTTACTCCACTATGCACGTGTAAGGGTAAAGGGATTAATGTGATTGCGTTAGAATGAAATCGGGTGAAATAGATACAAGAGCATTAGGTTGAGCTATAATAGAATAATTCATATTGGTTTGTATAGGGGGTTTATGAACATTATACGTTTTAGTGTCACCAGTGTATCTTTAGTGTTTGAGTTACTATTAGTTATTTTAGCATAAAGCCGCACAACCATGTATGGATGGGTAATGTGTTTCGTGTCTGCATAATAAAGATATTTTTCAAAAAATATATGATTGTTTGCTTGAGGACAAGCAAAGATTCAAATATGGGGGAGTTTGATAACTCGAATTTGTATCGATTATTTATTATAGTTTCCAATCATTTAACTTGTTAATTTATATATTTCGAACGATTTTAAGCGAGTTTTGTGTTTGTTTTGCAGATATTAAGTTAAACTTGACTTTTGGAACAAATTATGAAAATGAGACTTGTAGGACAAGAAATGAAGCAAAACAAAAGAAAATAGAAAGCAAAAATAAAGTTTCTGCATTTTTACTGTGGGACGACCGTCATAGATGTGTGACGACCGTCAAAGATGTGTGACGACTGTCACACACTCAACATGACCGTCCCAATCTCATGATGACCGTCCAAATCCCAAGTTGATCGTCACATATTCAAGTTGATCGTCACAACTTATTTTCCAGAAACCTATTTACGTATCAGTCAGTCAAAATCCGTTCCGCCAAATTCTCAACAAACCAAAGCTTAGAAGTTATAAATAGAAGTTCTGTCCAAGTTCAAACAGAGCTTCGTTTTTATACCGAATTTCTGCCAGATTTTAGTTCGAAGTTCATATTTTATTTCCAGCATTGTTTCTAATTTTTTCTTTACCAAACCAAAGTGATAGTCTCCATCATTAGGAAATTATCACTCTTTAATCTTTCTAGCCACAACATAATTGTTTTAGTTTTAGTTTTCTTCAAGTTTGGTTGATCAAGAACATTGCAAACAGGTTTCTATTTTTAATGCTTTATTGTTTAATTATTATGCCATTTATTATTATGCAATTCTTCTTCTTCTACTTTTCTTCGTTTTTATTTAATATGTACGGCTAAACCATTAATCGGTATGTAATTGTCTAACCGGAACGAATTCAATAGAACTAGGCTAATATCTTAAATTAAGTTACTTTTCGGTTTCGATTTATTAATATGAACAACTTTCGTTACGAGAGTAAGAAAGCATAAAAGATTAGGACTAAGAGCACGAGAGTGTGAAATCGTAATCGGATAGCTGAAATCGGGCATTGTTTTAAATACAGTGGAAGCGCTTTAAAACCAATTAGAACCTTTAAGTTTCTAAAAAGTATTTATAACTTGAATTGATACAGCGAGAGCACTCAATTTAACTTAGGAGTATATTAATAGGCAAGACCACGAGAGTGTGAGTCGACGACTTTTAAACCGACAGTTTCTACGGAAAGATAACTTAACAAACCCTAATAAGTCGACCCTTTATTGAATTCGTGAAGGAGAACCAATTTCGTACTGATATTCTTATTATTAATTTAACTTAATTACTTTCTCGCCTTTTAAGACTAAAAATATCACTCGCCGTTGCTAAACATAGTAACACCCGATAACGCTAGGTTGACTATCGAGTCTCTGTGGGATCAATATCTTTTATTACTACGCGATTAGCCTGTATACTTGCAGTTAGAATCTTTAGACTCGGAAAGTCGCGACCATCTATCCAATTTCACAAATAGTTATAGAAAAAGTAACAACATTAAGATGACAATAACAGAAGAAGAAAATTCATCTTATTTAAAATTAACGAGGGAGAATAAACAGGGTTTTTGTCTTTAACCTACACCATATAACTCATATTGATACAGTGAGTAAAGCCAGTATGAAAATTAAGGTTCATGCATGATGATGAAATGTGTCTCCTCGATGAAAACAAGGTCACAGGAATCTCAAATAATCTTATACAACTGACTACCGCCAAACACTCTAAAACCTATAACATCCTCTAACTTTGAGTACTGATTTTTTATTCAATTTCCATTAGTATGTATGAGCATAAAACAAGTTCAATTCAAGTTTAATTGATAAACTAATTCCAATGTAGAAAGCATGGAATTTAAGTCAAAACTCTGCCTCATAAAAGTTAATAAAAATTAAACTCTGCTTCATAAAATTGTGTTGTTGATATTGTGTTGCTTCTGCATATGTGGAACTTTTTCTACTAACAACCAAGCAGAATAAGCTCCCTATGACAGTGAAACTCAACCAATCCACTAACCGTTCTGAACCAAACATTAGTTAATATATATTACTGATATTTATATCACTAGTTATGAAGCACAGTAAAATCAAATTTCTCTTGTGCATAGTAAATTAACAATATCAATATTCCCTAAAACTCATCATAAATTCACACCATTTTTTCTTCTTAACCACATTCAAATCAATACCAGAACAAGGTTAACATAAAATGAATACTTAAAAATTAACAATAATCCAATTGTTTCCTGTGAATCAATAACTACAAATATCACTACACAATCAAATACATGACAGTTTGTTAGAAGTTAATTTCAAAAAAATCATTCAATTAAGACAATTTGCATAACATACTTGATAACCTAACTTTCTACCTAAAAGATTAAACCCTAATGTTCTACTCATAAGATTAAACCATCTTCTACCTAAAAGATTAAACCTTAACGATCTACCTAAAAGATTAAACCCTAATTAAAAAAAAAACTAAACAATTAGTTTGGTTTCTTCATCGTGCATGTCGTCACTGCTACCCACGTTCATCGAGTTGTGAAATGAGTGAATGAAAGATGAGATGAGATCGAGTTGTGAATGGAAGTACAAAGAAGACGAAAGAGATCTATGAAATGAGTTGTGAAATTGAGTTGTGAAGACGGATATTAATTAGGGTTAGGAGATTTGGGTATATGCGATGGAGATTTAAAATGAGTTGTAAAATGAGGTTTAAGAGAGAATGCGATGGAAATTTGAGCATCTGATGAGTTTTTTATTTTCACAATATTCACCTAATAAATTTACACTAATTAATATTCATTTAGTTAGAGAATTAGTAACACTTAATAAAATATATTGTGATTGATTAATGTGTTTAGATTATTATTTTAAATTATAAAATTAAATAATTTTTTAATCTATTTGAGTTTACACCCATTTTAAATTTAATGGGAGTAGTTAATATTTAATAAAATATATTGTAGTTGGTTAATGAGTCTAGGATTTAAATTTTAAATTATAAAACTAAATAATATTTTAAACTATTTAATTTTACACCCGTGTTAAGTTTAACGGGTGTAGAATCATACACATTGTTAGAGAGAAAACCTCTTCCTTCTCTCTAGGCTAGCGTACTTACTGTTCATCATTTTTTATCTCCTTCAAATCAAACCATGTACCAAGTTCACTAAGGTAAGATAAGTCATTTTCTTTCTCCTATATGTGCTAAAACAACATAGAAATTTCTTTCAATATTCGAAGTAGATACTGGGTGAGTTGCTCTTTATCTTCGGCTTAAATTCCTGGCTTTCGGGCTTAGGGGCCTTGGTAAGGAGTTGTTATCTCCTGGGTTCTGCAGAGATATTGTGTTCTTGGAATTTCATTATATATTTGTAAGTACCAAATATAAGATATGTGGACATCTTAGTTAGTTTTGGTATTAGAACACACATTAGAATATTTGGAGAGATGAGGTGGATGACAGATAACAACAAGGATAAGGATGGTTGGGTGAATATCAATAGAAAAAAGCAGCTTCAGAGGAATCAGAAAATTGCAAGAAGATCTATTTGGAAAGCACAGAGGGGAAAAGTAACCGAAAGAGATTATAACAACGCGTCTTCATTTTTCTTCTCTCAGTTTCCAAATTCTTATAAGGCGAAACAAATGTTTGAAGTATTTAAGGAATTCGGGTTGGTCCTTGAAGTATACATCCCAGCTAGGTTAGACAAAAGAGGACGAAGATTTGGCTTTGTGAGATTCAAAAAGGAGGCGGATGAACATCTTATGGCCATTAAACTGGACAATATTGTCTTTAATGGCACAAAGATATTCACGAACATGCCACGGTTCCAGAGAGATGGAAATAGAAAGGCTGGGGGTAATTCAACCTCTCACACTACCAATCATGTCCAAAATGTTCCTAAGGGATTACCGTATGGTCATCATAATATTCAGTCTACTGAAGCAAATAGGTTTTCTTATGCTCGTGTTACCAAAGGAAACCAAACTATGAATGATAGAATGTTCAGGTCAAATAGGTTTGTATAGAAACAAACATTATTGGGGGACAAGCCTAGCTTTGCGCATTTATTGTGTAATGTGGATAAATCTGAGTTGGTGAGATTTGAGAAAGCTTTCATTAGAGTCATGGAGGAACCGAGAACTACGTTTGATATTTAGAATGCTTTACACGTATAGGGCTACTTTCAAATCAAAGCCACACCTATGAGGGCTAATTTGTGCCTATTAGAAGAAGAAATTGATGGTGTTATTAGCAAAATGATTAAAGAATATGAGGAATGGGTATCAAAATGGTTCTTGGACATTCATCTGTGGTCTCTGGAGGATGTTAACAAGGAGAGATTAACCTGGGTAGACATATTTGGGCTACCATCTCATGTTTGGAATGACAAGTTTTATAAGCTTCTGGCTGGGAAAGTTGGAGAGTTTGTGAAAGCAGATGAGGACACAAAGAATCAGAGCATATTGGATGTGGCAAGGATTCTCATTAGAACTATGTTTGCTTTGAATTTGAATGAGGTGGTACACATAGAAGTTAATAACCACTACTACTACATCAAAGTGATAGAGGCATCGATGGTGAGCAAGGAATCAAACTCTCATGGATAAAATTCATGTACATATAGCTCTGTGATATTGTCATTGGACACAGAAGTAGATGAATCTGATCTTGAAAGGGAGGTTGGGGAGTTAGGTGGTATTGGAGATGAATTGGTGGATGGCATGGCAAGGAGAGAGACAACAACTTTGGATGGTGGATTTTGCGAGTCTCGAGAAAATGCACATGGGGTAGCAGGACACAATATAGGCTTAATGAATACAGTTGGCACAAAAGAACATTATAAACATAATGTGATACCAACTATGGAGAATGTAGATGGGATGTTAGGAAAAGGTGTCAAGGTTGATGGTAGCAACATTGGGAACATACATATAGTTAAAGAGAGTGGAGTGGATAATATCCAAGTGGAATGCAACAGTAACATTAATATCATGAGTTCAAGAAAGACATTGGTGGTTGATGACACACCTGATGTTTATTGTGATGCGGACCAAAATAAAGCATTAATTGAGGGTGTAAATGCTTTTAGCCCGGTGGTCCATATAAAGTCACATAAAAAGAAAAAGATGTTGGCAGATATTTATCATATGATAAAAATACCCTTTGATCCCTCTTATTACTCCACTTTGTTGGATTCTGAAAAGGACAATATGCATTCGGATAATACTCCAGAAACTAGTAGGCTGAGAAGTAAGAATATCCATCAATCAGGGTCAGGTAAAGAGACTTCTGGTAGTGATTCTATTGGTGATGAGGAGGTGTTTCAAAGTAACTCAAGAATTAATAAGAAGTTAGACAATTTTTCTATAAAATTGTGGGACTCTATCAAAAAGCTTGGCATAGAAGCTGAGGGAGACGATGACATTTTCGAAAATATTATTTAGGATATGGAGAATTCAGTTTCTAAGGTCGATAAAAATATAAGAAGCTTCATAAGAATAAGTTGGTGGCAGCTAGGGGTAAAGTATGAATATTGTAACTTACAATATTAGAGGGTGTGGAAGCAGCATCAAGAGGAGAAAAATTAGAGAATTGATTCTAAAAGGAGGAGCGGAAATCACATTTTTCAAGAAACCAAATGTGAAAAAATGACTGATAAAATTGTCTTCAGCTTATGGGGAGATAAAAATTGTTTTTGGTCTGCTTCAAATTCCATAGGCCAATATGGAGGAATTATGATGGTTTGGAGGAAGGACTGCTTAAACCCGATCACTAGTTTTAAATGTGATGGATACTTAGGTTTGTTTGCTAAATGGAAATGTGTTTACTGTTACTTTATTAACATCTATTCCTCTTGTTTGAACGAAGAAAAGAGGTTGCTTTGGAGTAAGATTCTCCCGTTAAAGAATACTTTAGATAGATGCAAATGGATCATAGGTGGTGATTTTAATGCGGTCAAGGATAAAAAAGAGAGATGTGTAGCTTCCTCTTTCAATAGCCGAATCAACATAGAATTTAAAGACTTTATCAATCTCTCAGGATGCTTGGATTTACCATTGAGTGGTAATAACTTCACTTCGTTCAATTCTTCGAGGAAGTCGTGTAGCAGACTCGACAAATTTCTTATTTCTCCTGGCCTTCTTAATGATTGGAACTCAGTTACTTAAAAGGTAGGAATTAGGGACATCTCCGATCACCGTCCAATCTAGATTTCGGCTAGGAATATCAACTGGGGTCCGAAACCGTTTAAGGTACTTAGTTGTTGGATGGATCATCCTGGAGTTATGAGATTTATCAAAGAGGTTTGGGAATTATTCGAGCTAGAAGGCAATGCATCTTTCATTTTTTCAAGGAAGCTCCAAAACCTTAGGAGTAGATTGCGTTGGTGGAATGTTCATGTTTTTGGTTGGATAGATACCAAAATCAAAGAGGACATTAATATCTTT
Organism: Lathyrus aphaca; assembly: GCA_963966055.1. Classification (NCBI taxonomy): domain Eukaryota; kingdom Viridiplantae; phylum Streptophyta; class Magnoliopsida; order Fabales; family Fabaceae; genus Lathyrus; species Lathyrus aphaca. The sequence goes on from OZ014521.1 coordinate 520,850,079, forward strand.
AATAACATTAAAGATATTATTGCGGATATGAATGACAATGGACTTTGCTAGAGCGTATGATTATGTGGAGTGGGATTATCTTCGCAATATTTTGAAAATAATGGGTTTTGGCGAAAGGTGGATGACTTGGATGAACGGAAGTGTAATGAACAATTATATGTCGATCTTAGTAAATGGCAGCCCGACTAGAGATTTTAGGGTCTCAAGAGGGCATCACCAAGGTGAACCTATATCACCTTTCTTGTTCTCAATTGATGCAGAGGGGCTAGCTGTCCTTATGAGAAGAGTACTGGAAAACTCGTTTTTCAAAAGCTGCAAAATCGGTTTAAGTGGGAGTTACAATTTGCTTTAGTACGCGGATGACACTATCATTCTAGGCGATGGTTCGTGGAGTAATTTGTGGGCTATAAAAGCTTTGCTGAAAGGATTTCAGTTAATATCGGGCTTGGATATAAATTTCAACAAAAGCATTTTGTATGGTATTGGGCTTTACGAAAACTACCTTAAAGCGGCTAAAGGTTTTTTAGCGTGCATAGTTGATAAATTCCCTTTTAAGTTTCTTGGTATTTATATTGGTGGAAATTATAGGTTGTTTTCATTTTGGAAACCGGTAATTGATAAGTTTCACACGAGACTAGCTTCATGGAAAGGTAGATTCATGTCCATGGGAGGAAGAACGATCCTCATCAAATAGGTATTATCTAGTTTACCAATTCATTACATGTTGTATTATAAGTTACCGAAGAAGGTTAATCAAATCCTCACACCGATCCAACACCGTTTTCTGTGGCACGGTTCCACGAATAAAAAAGGCGTTTCCTGGATTATTTAGAAAGGGGTTTGTAGACCGAAGGAGGAGGGTGGTCTTAGCATTCTGAATATTAGACAATTCAACTTGGCATTAGTGGCTAAATGGTTATGGAAACTGTTGGAACCTAATAACATGCTTTGAAAATTGGTTTTGCAGAAGCATTATGGTTTCAGCATTATGGCTTTTTGTGGTAGCAGTATTCCAGAATACCCCATGCGGCCATCATTATGGTGGCGAGATCTATTTTACATCAACTTTATCTTTGGCATTGCAGGTTTTGTGGGACATAAGAAATATCACATATGCAATGGGAACGAAACTTTATTTTGGCTAACTCGTTGGTGTGGAAATAGAAATCTGGCTATATCGTTTCCAGAACTTTGGGAGGTTGCTGTGAACAAAACAAGATTAGTTGCGAATCATGATTTTTGGGATGGAGAAACCTGGGTTTGGCATATCAAATTATTAATCGAACCTGCTGATTATTACAGGAAATAGAGGTTCAGGGAAATGCTGGATTTGGTGGGTGGAGTTAGTCTTGAGTAGGACAAATAGGATGTGAATGAGTGGAGCTTAAGCAAGTATATATCATATTCGGTGCGGGTTGGATATGAGGTTGTCATGGCTGCCAAAGCAACTGAACCATTGCTTAATACAGAGGGTAGAAATGCGTTAAAGTTGATCTAGCTATCGTCGGCTCCGGAAAAGTTTAAGACATTTGGTTGGAGGCTTATGCATAATCAATTACCAACTAGAGATAATTTGTGTAGACGCGATATTATCGCAAACCCACATGAAACTGTTTGTCCCTTGTGTTTTCTAGTTAATGAATAATCTTGGCATCTTCTTTTTGATTGTAGAAAGAGTGTTAGGGGTTGGATTAAGATTGGTAGCTGGTTGGGAATCAAAGAAATAGATGAGAACAATATGCTTAACCATCTGCAGAATTGGATTCATAATCTCATCACGATCAAGATTGGAATCAACAATGCGGTGGCGTTATGGATTACTTTTAGTTGGTGTATATGGTACAATAGGAACAATATTATGTTTAATGATGGCTTATGGGATACCGATTCTGTAACAGCCTGAGCCTTCCACGCTCCCGGCACTATTACCTCACGATCTTCTCTATTCCCCTCACTAGTAGAGTTTTTGCCTTCTGTGGGAATCGAACCCTGTACCCTGGGGTTCAAGTACATGTTCATTCCATTACCACTACCAATTAGCTTAATTGGTAGTGAGAATGGAAAGAACATGTACTTGAACCCCAGGGTACAGGGTTCGATTCCCACGAAAGGCAAAAACTCTACTAGTGAGGGGGTAGAGAAGATCATGAGGTAATAGTGTCGGGAGCGCAGAAGGCTCGGGCTGTTACAGATTCGGTAGTAGATAGCTGTATTACTTTAGCTTGGTGGTGGATTGGAAAAAGTCGCAAAAACACGTTTACTTGTAATTATTATGATTGGTATAGAAATCCCTGTGAGTTTTTGTAGGTTTCACAGTGGCTAATCGGTTCACGTTGTATACGGGTTTGGGTACCCTTAAGTACCCTTTTTGAATGGATTTTGCTTTAATTTTTTTTTAACGGGTGTAATTGAGATTAGATTATAAAAATATTTTTAATTTACACCTATTTTTAAAACATAGGGTGTGTATTGTCATGTGATAATACTTAAAATGACAATTTATTTACAAAATTGACACCGCGTTTCTTATTTACACTCGTTTTTAATATATCGGGTGCAAATTTAAAATTATATTGTTCTTTTTGTACTAGTGAGCAAACAAATGTTAAACGGACTCAGTTTGGTGTGCAACACCCCAAAATTTGCCCTCTCATTTTGATCAAGAAATGGTGGAAAAAAATTCCAAAATAATTTGCTCCTTTCGTATCGATATATAAGCCTGTATGTATCGATACATACGAGTTTCGTATCGATGCATAACTGAGTTAATTTGCTGGAAATAACCAAAGCTTCAGTATGTATCGATGCATACATTTTCGTATCGATACATATCAGTTATAAAACTAACATGTATCGATGCATACATTTTCGTAACGATACATATCAATTATAAAACTAACATGTATCGATACATAGGAGTTTCGTATCGATACATAAGCTTTTTTGCGGTTTTTTCAGTTTTTTCTCATCCATTTTTTCCTTTCCTTTCCTTTGCCTTGTTCCACACTCTTCACATTTGTTCCACACTCTTCTCTTGGATTACTCTACCACATTCTAGAGTCATCTACAACCTTCCAAGGAATATTTCCAAGGAATATTTCCAAGGAATATATATTCCAAAGAATACTCTAGAACTCTCTAGAGCCCTAACTAACTCCAAAACTAACCTAACTCCTAAGTAACCTCCAAACCTAAACCTTATGCCAAGCCTACACATTATATAAACCTAAATCATCCCAAAGCAAAAGGGCTCTCTCATTTTTTTTCACTATTCTTCTTCATTTTCACTTCATCTCTTTCATTCTTGTAAACACCCCAAATTTTCCCTCACTCATTTCACCATGGCTTGTGATCTCTTCATTTGCATAAGTTCAATCATATCACATCATGTTGCATTTTTGGTTCACTGCATTGGTTCAAAGTCATTTGTATCTAGGGTTTGTGATCTGAGCAATCCATGAGCTATCTGAGCCACTCCAAAGGTCATCAATCATATAAAGAGGGTCCATGTATGTTCAATCATCATATTATATCCTCCCAAGGTCAAGAAAGCCAGAAAATCACAAGAACTTGGAAAGCATGGAAGCAGAGCCAGGTTTAACTGCACAGATGACCTACAACTAGGGTTTTGGTTTCAGAGGCCATAACTCCAAATTTTTTGGTCATTCTTGTTTCTATTGGTCTCTATATGATATAAGGATCATACATACCAAGTTTGATTGAAAAAATCATTGTGGAAGTCATCTGATCACTGGGTAACTTCTTGAGCAAGTCAGAGCCAAATCAGGGTACCTGAGGCCCCCCAACATTGAACCAAAGTGGATTTTTCATCAAAATGAAGTTATATGGTCTTTATTTGATCATTGGAATGCTTTGAAGTTCACAAATTTAAAGAAAAGTGGGCTAAACCAAAAGTTGCCAAATATGGAAATGACTTGTAATGTAAACTTTTCATTTTGGGAAAGTTTTTCAACCTCCTCTTTCTCAACCAGAAATGCTTCAAATGAAAAATTCCTGGTCATGAAAGTTGTAGATTGGATCTTTCCCTTTTCAAAAAGTACAAGAACAAGATCTAATTCATTTTGGAACTCAAGTTATGGCTTTCCAAAGTTGGCAAAAATCACTTAATTTCATGTTTCATGCCAAAAGGGATTTTTTGCAAAACCTCATACCAAACCATTTTGTGACTTCTAAATGACTTCTATGCATCATTACAACTTGCCAAAATCAGAATTGCACCAATTCACAAAGCTTCATGCCTTGAATCACAAGCTACCATAAGGCATTTCTTCATAAATTCTCAAGAAAGGAATTCTTTGCAAGAAGGCCTTCTAATGATTGGTTTGGTTATTAATTGATCTCAAAGCATCATAACAACTTCATATGGTTCATTTTGCCGCAAATTTCCCAAGGGTTCATAAGTTTTCTTGCCTTGATTCACAAGAAATTCCAAAGAGGGAAATATGCAAGAACATTAGAGACTCTTGATCAAAGCCATCCAGCTCACAAAAACTGATCCAAAGGCCTTCCTTGATCCAAGTTGAAGCAAGACTAGCCCTAAGATATTCTCTGACCCGAGCCATACCTATGGTACACAAAAATCTTGACTTTTGCATCCTTGCCCATACCAATCAAACTGTGACATTACCAACCCTCTGGCCAATCAAAACATGTTATGTGGACCTCAAGGACTTGAAAAAAACACATACACAAGCCAGAACTCTCCAAGAGGCCAGGATTCACAAAAACTGCAAAATTCTTCATCTCTTCGAAACTCCTCCCACAGCCATCAAACCTCATTTTTTTTCTTCACCAACAAGTCACATATTATCCATGGAACAAGAATCAACCACTGAAACAGCCTAAAACATCACATACACAAACCTCCAAATCTGCTACACCATAACCAAAACCATCAAACCAGGCCATACAAGCTTGTTCTAAGCTTCATTTCATCATCAAGGGGTTCATAGGAGAGGATTTGCACCACAGAAGGATCCAGAAAGCCCAGAATCAGGAGGTTCAATCTCAGGTATAGCTCATGAACTTTTTTCCCAGAAGCTTGTTTTTAAGTTCTTGTATGATTCTCTGAGCTCCCCTGATCACGGGGATGTGATCATTATTGAAAATGGTGGAGAAACCATGATGTATGCATGTTCTGAAATTTTGCCAGTTTTCACGTTTTGGTTCGAATCTTGTTCATGATGCCAAATAAATGTTTTTTGTTTGGGGGTTTAGGTTTAGGGATGCTAGGGGATCATTTCTGGGCAAGAAATTTGAAGATTAGAGGCTTAGGGAAGAAGTTGGGGTTTATGCTCGTCGGAGAAGATGTCCGGAACCCTGTTCCGGTCACCTGAGAATGATTATGCCCTAATCCTGTAATTAAGCTAAGTTTGAATTTTGGCCTTTAGATCCTAAGTTACCCGCACGTATGGACGTCCCAGATCACCTGATTAAACCCTAATCCACCATTTAATTAATTAATTAGGTTTAATTAGTCAGGACAAATCCCAACCATCCAAAAACGCGTTGGTCAACCATTTTCTTTCCCCTTTGAATCTGGATCATTGGATCAGATTACTTTTCTTTTTATTATTTTTATTTTCATTTTCTTTGTTTTAATTTGTACATTTTATTAAAAATAGCAAAATTAGTCAAAAAATTCTGAAAATTTTTATTAAATCTTTTATTAATTTTCAGAACCCAAAAATATTTTTATTTTTATTTTTTGCATTAAAAAATATTTTTAAATCATTTAAATGATTATTTTTAATTAATTAATGAGAATTAATTAATTAAAAATACATTTAAGTATTTAAAAATCCCAAAAACATTCAGAGAATATCTTCAAACATTTAGAAACATTTACAAACTCACAAAACAAATATCTTTTTGGTTTTGATCACACTTTGATAATTTTCAAATGAATTAGGCTTCTTAAATTTGAATATTTTTAACCCTAACTTCAAAAATTCATAACTTTTAAACCAAAGTGAGTTTGTGAATGATTCTTTTTGCATTGTGTTATACATGGTTTCAAGCATCCAAAAGCATTTTTGTTTTATTTTTATCTTACATTTTCAATTTACTTGACATTTTACCTTTAGGATCACCCTTAAAACCCTAGAAATTTAGGAAAATCATAAGTCCCTTAGGGTTTAGCTTCTGACCTTCCCCTTTGGGCAATGAACTTGTATAGGTTTAGGGTCCCTTTGATTCCATTTTCAATTTTTTATCTCACCATTTGCTTCTGATTTTGAATTTTGCATCTCATGTTATGCATAAACCCTAATTTGCATCTTCATTTGCATCCATCCCACATAAGCTTGCATACATGAACTTGCCATGACATTTTGTGCATCCACATGACATATAAGACATCATAGGACATATTAGAATCATGTATGATCATTGCATCATTCACTTTCCATGTTTTTGCTTTCATTTCATGTCATATGCATTCATGAACTTTCATGCATCTTATTTGTCTCATTTGCATTCTCATCCTTTGTATGATCATCTCCATCTCATGACATACATTTGCATCATCTCTTGGCATCATTAGCATCATGAACATGCTTCTGATTTTGGTTTGCCTCTTTGCATTTCATTTCATTTCATTTTCATTTCTTCTGTTAAAGTTTCAGGTGGTAAGTGTTTGAGAAGTGAATTTGCCTTCACTTCTCATAATCTTTTCTCATCTCTCTTATGCATCCTTGTTGCATTTTACTTGTGTATTAGAGTGAGCTTGCTTATTCATGTTCCCTCCTCACTTTCTTTCTTCAAGCAACTTATCTTCTTAAATGAAGTAAGTTGTCTTGCTTCCTTCTGCTTCTCTTCCTTCCATCTTTCTTCTTCCTTGGTGGCTTTTCCTTGAAGATCTTCTTGTAAACCTCATAAACCCTAGGAATACCCAAGAATGTTAACAATTAGGGTTTGATTAGTCCCCCCATTAGTTTTTACCTTTGTGTCATCTTTTGAGTCTTCTCTTCTCATCTCATAATCAAAGACTAAACCTTAAAGGTTTTAATGCTTTGTGATTAAGCTTATGCCTGCATCCTTCTATTAAGATGGAGTGTATAACTTTAATCCTAAGTGTTAAACCCTTAATGTGTTTAAATCCTTTAATCAATCCACTTTAATAATCACTAAGACATTAATCTTGTAACTTGGGCCTTGCATTAGGGTTCTAATTCTTCCTTAATTGGTTAAGAAGGACTAACCCTAGTGTTAATGGACAAGTCCCCCTCAAGTTGTCTTACAAACCATAAAATCCACTTCTTAACTTTGCCATTAACTAAAATCCACTTTAATAAAGGCTTTGTTTTGTCATGAGGTTAATCCCTAATCATGGATTAAGTTGAGGAGCCTTCCTTAGCTTAAATGTTCTCATCTATTATCCTTCTATTAGGATGGTGTAATGGGTCCATTAAATCCTTGATTATGGCTTAAACTCATTACTCAACACTAAACAAAAAACTCCAAAAACATCTAAATAAATGCAAGTAGGTTAATGATCTTAATCCTACATCATGGTGACTAAGTGTGAGGTGTTTACTTCATACTTAAGGTATTCTCATTACCCCTAATCAGGGGGAGGATGTGATGAGTTTACTAACCCTTGGTTTAGGCTTAAGCTCATTTTATTATGACAAACTCCAAAAGCAATAAAATATTGAAAACACCAAAAACAAACAATAATCGTCTCCTTCGGGATTCTTTTCTCCTCTCATTCACTCATAAACGAGAACTCGCTTCTTCCGTCTAATGCAAGACAGTTTGCACCTGAGCCAGACAGGTCATACACTTGAGCATAGACAAGTAAACAGTTCACAAGGCAATTTATCTTTCAGTCTCTTTGAGTCGAACTACGGTGTTCTGACTTCCTCATTGCACGAGAGGATACGTAGGCATAACTTAACAGTTATCGAACAAAAGTCTCTGTATATTCCCCCTATTCCAGCATTATTCTTTAAGCCTCATTGTCTTGAGCATTGCACCTTTTTCCCTTGCACTGACACTCTCTTATCTCACTTCACATTTCTTTTGCACTGACACTTGTTTTCTTTTCCAGTTTTTACACACAAAACAGCACTGACACTTACCCCTCTAAACACAATCTTTCAAGCGTGGATCCCGTCGAGTACGACGGACAATCTGGGTGCTAATACCTTCCCAGGTTGTAATCAACCCCCTTTCTCAGTTTCTCTGGTTCGCAACCGTCTTATCCATCTTTTTCTAGGTTTATGTAGCATTACCTTTCCTTCGGGATAAAAATGCCTAGCTGGCGACTCTTTTCAGTTCATCTTCATGTCCTCTTTCGCCGACCGTTCGCGCTTGTACCGGGATGCAAATCTTTGGGAGCGACAGCTTGGCGACTCTGCTGGGGACCCTTATACTGCAACCAGGGCTTCTGGTTCTTTTTGTGGGTTCCTCCTAGCGCTTGTTTGATTTGTGTTTACTGGGGTGTTATGTGCTATGTGTGTTTATTTATTTTGCTTTATGTAGAGCTTTATTTATTGCTTTCTTTACAGTCTTATGCATATTTCATACTGCCACTGTCATTTGCTGGATCTGGTTTTCTGTTTTGGTGGGTGGGGTTCCATTGAGAGATTAAGGTCCTATACTTGGGACCTGAGTGACACCTAGGCTAGAGTGGTTCATGTTCTTTCCCATTCCATTTAGGTCTGGTGCAGGAATATGAAACACGGTTCAGATGTGGGTTTCTTCTTGAGAACTCTGTGCTACAGATTTCCTGTAGTGCTAGGGCTATCTGGGAAGCCTGCTAAGTCTGGATGACCTTTATTATGACCTTCAGAATCTGGGGTGAATTAGAGGAGGATCTTTTATGGTTATTGTAAACACTGTACCTCCGGGTTAGAAGTGCTTACAATCCTCATAACTGATCCAAGTCTGAGGATCCTTGTTCTAGAACATTACTTGGGAGGGGGTTAGGTTGTTTTCAGTTTTGCAGGAACCCTTGGCCACATCATACCCTGTTACTGTTTTGTTTAAGAGTATTTCACTTTAGACGGTTCTTGTGATTAACCCTGGACATGTGGCTCTTTATTTGAGTCCCCCACCCTGGTTACTGGATTTCTTAACCTCCATTCGGACCTTTGAACATATATGGACTTTTACCAAGACAGATAATCAGATCCAGTTCTTGATCACAAACCCTTGCAAATCATTTGCATATATCATCATTGCATCATTTAACATTTGCTTATTTTATTTTTAGGGTATCCACCTCATTGTATCTTGGTTTTGGTTTTGACCCCTTCTTCTGCTTAGACCTCTGCTTCAGCTATCCTCTTCAGCATCTACTTCAGTTATCTCCCTCACCACCTGCATCAGTTTGTCATAGATTTACTTCCAGATTCTCAGTTTGTGATCTTCATCAACATTTGTCTTCAGCTTCTTCAGCAGCACTCATGGCTACTCCCAGGAAGGGCAACATATCCTACCACTTTTTTGAGCCTGTGTTGACTGGTATCAGGCAGGTCCAGTCACTTATCACACCCGACCACATACCACTGTTTAGAGAGCACTATGAGGGTATCTTGGATATGGTTATGGACCTTGACCCTTCTCATAAGAGCATGATCCACACATGCTTACAGTTTTATGACCCTCCATTGAGATGCTTCACCTTTCCAGACTTTCAGCTAGGGCCTCTGCTGGAAGATTTTTATTTGTTGATTAGAGTACCTGTCAGAGGGGGAATACCCTTCAACCCAGAAATGTCTGCTCCTAGGAGTGAAGAGATAGCAAGGGCATTGTACTTGGAGCCTGCCCTTATTGAGCAAAGTATGAAAACAAAAGCTAGGATTCCTGGTTTACATTTGGACTTCTTGATTTCTCAGGCCATCCTGAAGGCTTCATTGGGAGAGTGGAGGGCAGTCTGTGCACTATTAGCCCTCAGCATATATGGGGCTATACTGTTTGCAGATGAGCCTAAATTTGTCAGTAAGAGTGCCATCCATTTGTTTCTTCTAAAGAACCCAGTGCCTACATTGCTAGGGGATTTCTACTATTCTATTCAACAGAGGAATGAAAAACAAAGGGGGAAGTTGGTAAGATGTTGTGCTCCTCTGTTTTATTCTTGGCTGCTTAGACACCTGCCTAAATCAGATGCTTTCGTGAACCCACATCAGCAGAAGAATTGGGCCAAGAGGTTCATTGCCTTGACTTCAGATGACATCAGATGGTGCACCCAGAGCACCAAGGGCAAGGACATTATCACCAGCTGTGGACAATACCCAAATGTGCCTCTGATAGGAGTGAAGGGTTGCATCAACTACAACCTTTTACTGTTTAAGAGACAATTGGGATATGCCTTAGTTCACCCTCCCAGAGGACAGGATTTAGCTGAGACCCTATATTGTGAAGTGCAACCTAATTCAGTTGTTGTCAGGCAAGCTGCCTGGGCTTGGGGCAACATCTAGACAAAAGGGGTAGCTATTCTTGGAAAATGTAACAATGTTGCTTCAGCTCAATAATATGACTGGTCCCGTACTAGAGCTCAGATTACCAGAATGCCTTTCACCTTAGAAGACACACCTGGACCATCCATAGTACAGCCTGCAGCAACAGTTAGCCTGGAGGAATTTGAAAAGTTGAAGGAAAGGAATGAGCAGCTATCCCAGGCCTTGAATAAGACTCTTTGGGAAAGAAGTGATGGTCGCCTGGACATTGAGAGATTGGAAAAGCTCAGGGTTGAGCACCTTGCCAAAATTGAAAAGACAGAAGACTACATAAGAAAAGCAAGGGCTGGGGAACAGATATTGAAGAATGCCTGCAAGGAGGCCAAGATTCAGAAAGCTAGGGATGAGCACTATCTGCAAGAGAGCCAAGCTAGGTGGGTCAGGATCACCGAAGCCCGTGCACAAGAAGACCAGAAGACTCAGGCCAAGATTGATCAGTTAGAAGCCAATGAGAAGAAGCAGCAGGAAGCCTTGTTGGCAGCTCAGAAGGAGATATCAGAGTTGAAGCTTAGAGCAGGGTTGAAGAGAACAAAAGACCAGGACAGGCATAAGAAGCTGACTACTGCCATTTCTATCAGGAACCTCCTCATTAGGACCATTACAGAGCACCCAGCTGGTCCGGTGACTGAGGCACTCCTGAAGGAGGTTAGGGAAGATGATTATGGATTGGATGTCTGATTCTTCTTTGCTTGTTGTTCTTTCCTTTTGATGTACTTTTCCTTTTGTTGTATTTTTGACCCTCCAGGGGCGTGTATTGTAAAACAGACTATGTGTGTTTCATCATTTGTAATATATTTTAGTTTGTTTTCATTTGGGCTTTCTCTCAACAACATCAAGCATCTTCCTCGAGGTCTGGAAAGGTCAAAACCAAGAACCAAACCGGATACCTTGGAAAACAAATAAGCATATTGCATTGCATACTGACCTTTTTCTTTGTTTTATAGGTTTTGTTTATTATTATTATTGTGTCTAACTTTGTTGTGATTTCAGAAACATTGCTCGTCGCCGAGTGTTCCCTATCAACCGCACACACCGGTACCCGACTCATAACAACCTTCCCGGCATCCAGATGGAGCAGGTACAGCAGGACCTAAATGAGGTCAGAAATCAGATGGCAAACGAGAGAGTAGAGATGAGAAACCAGATGTCTCAATTCATGGCTGTCATGACTGGCTTAGCCCAAAGCCAAGAAAGACTGAGAGAGCTGGTGGAAAGACAGACACCTGAGGAGCCCCATCTTGGAACAGGGGGCACCAGCAACAATGAACGGGGGCAACCTCGTATTGACCCACCAGAATATGGACCCCATCTGAATCCAGAAGTTAATATCCCGAGGAATGTTCAAGGTAATATTGCTGGGGGAAGAATCCTGCAAGAGGATCCCCAAGAAGAACAGTTTACTGTTATAGGGGCTAGAGATGAGGTATATGATAGAAGATTGGATGAGATTGCTGAAAATTTTAGATCTTTGGAATCTCATAATTCTTTGGGCTTCGACGTGATGGATATGGGACTGGTAGATGGGGTGAGGATTCCCCACAAATTCAAACCACCATGCTTTGAGAAATATAATGGTACCTCCTGTCCGCGTACGCATCTGCAATCTTTCTTGGGAAGGCTCAAGGCTTATACCATGGATGAGAAGTTATGGATGTTCTACTTTGAGGACAGTCTGACTGGAGCTTCGAGAGAATGATATTCGCATCTGACAAGGGTTACCATAAGATGTTGGAAGGACTTGGCCGAGGCTTTCATCTGGCAATATCAGTACAACCTAGACATAGCTCCCAATAGAACTCTTCTAATGGGCATGTCTTAGTCTTCTAGAGAGAGCTTCCGGGATTATGCTCAGAGATGGAGACAGCTTGCTGCTGCTGTCCAACCACCCATGTCAGAAAGAGAAATGGATGACATGTTCATGAACACATTGCAAGGGACTTATATTGATAGACTTGCTGCTTTCTCCTCTACCAGTTTTGCTGATGTGGTTATAGCTGGTGAGAGAATTGAGAATCTCTTGAAGATGGGCAAAATCTCCGACAATGGTGCAAGTTCCTCCAACAACCCCAGAAAACCATTTGCCGGACCCCGAAGGACGGGTGAAACTAATGCCATCCATGCAGGCAGGGGCAGACCCTAATATTCTCACAGGTCAGTAACAGTTGTTACCATCCCAGCTTTAGTTCCACAACAACCGTTATATCCTCAACAACAACAACAACATCACTATCAGCAACCATCTCATTTTCTGCAACAGAGAACCTACAACAACAACAATAGCAACCAACAACAGCGTCCCTTCCAACAGAGGCCATCTCAGTCAAATAGGGCAATTGACCCTATCCCTATGCCTTATGTTGCTTTATTGCCACAACTCCTGAAGCTCAACCTGGTTGAGTTAAGGATGTTGGCACCACCAGATCCTCTCAATCTCCCTAAGAATTATGATGTCAACGCCAGGTGTGCCTTTCACTCCAACGCACCTGGTCACAATACTGAGAAATGCAGAGCATTACAGATGAAGGTTCAGGATTTGGTTGATTCTAAAGCCCTCAACTTCGCACCTCCTCCGAACGTCAACAGAAATCCTATGCCTAATCATGGTGGGCCTAGGATTAATGCCATTGAAGAGGACCAACCATCTACACAAATTGATAATGTTGCACAGATTCAAACACCACTGGCTGAGATCAAAGTTCAACTTTTGAGATGCCAGGTGTTCCCAGGCTGCGGGGCCTGCTGTGAATTGTGTAAAACAACTAGTAATGGTTGTGAGAAGCTAAGGATTGGCATAAATGGCATTATCTAAGATGAAATTTTGCAAATTACTTCAACAAATCCTGCAACAACTCTTGTCTCAACAACAATGGAATCTCCTACAACACCAACAATCCTTCTTTCAACAGATTTTCCTACAACAGCAACAACAATCATTCCTACTGATTCATCAACAACACCAGCAATTACTCAGTCCATTACTTCAACAAGTCAAAATTCAACAACTGTTTCTTCTACAACATCAACATCCATTTTATCAACAGAATCTTCTGCAACGCCAGCAAAAATTAACGAAGATGTCTCAATAGTTATAATCTACTATGACCCAGCTAATGTTCACAACAGCAGCAATTTCCAACAACAAATTGTGGCACCTCCTGCCAGACCACCGGTCACTATTTACTATGATCCGCACACCATTACAGTATCTTCCTCTGCAGCAATCAGCCTAGTTACCATTACGGTACCTGGGCTTGTTCCTTATGAAAGCAGTAATGCAATACCTTGGCACTACGGCTCTGATCTCTACTGTAATGGGGAGAAAATCACTCTGGATTCATCAACCTCTTCACCACAAATTGATAATGTTGGGGGAGGCAGAGGCTTCATCAGAAGCGGACGCCTTTTTGCCTCACAAACACAAAGATCTAATGCTGAAGCAGAAGCTGCTGCTAAGGCAAAAGGAAAGAATGTGGTATCTGAAGAGCCAACTACCAAAGAAACTCAGAAGACATCTTTTGAACAAGATGTAGACGAGTTCATGAGAATCATAAAAAGGAGTGATTACAAGGTGGTGGACCAGCTTCACCAAACACCCTCCAAAATCTCCATATTATCACTGTTGATGTGTTCCGAAGCTCACAGGAACGCATTGTTGAAAGTACTGCACGCAACATACATGCCAGAGGAGATTACTGTTAATCAGCTAGAGACCGTGGTTGCAAATGTCAACACCAGTCATGGACTGGGCTTTACAAACGCTGACTTAACAACGGAGGGACGCAACCATAACAAGGCTTTGCATGTCACCTTGGAATGCAAGGGTGTTGTTCTGTCTCATGTACTGGTGGACACTGGGTCGTCACTCAATGTTCTACCAAAGAAAGCCTTAGTGAAGCTGGAGTATGATGGCTTGGCATTGCGCCCGAGTAATTTGGTGGTGAGAACATTTGATGGCTCTAAAAGATCAGTGCTTGGGGAGATTGATCTGCCCGTGTTGATTGGCCCGCAGACCTTCAAAACTACCTTCTTTGTGATGGACATACAGCCGGCCTACAACTGTCTGTTGGGTAGACCCTGGATCCACGCCACTGGCGCTGTTACGTCTACCCTTCACCAGAAGTTAAAATTCGAGTGGGAAGGCCAAACCATCACCATTTGTGGGGAGGAGGATATCTTTGTTAGCCAGCTGGCTACGTATAAGTACATAGAAATGGATGGGGAGATCCATGAGACCATGAGTCAAGGGTTTGAAGCCCTTAATATTAATGAAGCATCTGCTGTGTCTGGGACTTCCATCACATCATATCAACAGGCCCGGAAGGTTGTTGAGGAGGGTACCGCTCAAGGCTGGGGCAAGCTGCTGCCAGTTGAAAAGAAAGAAGACCGATTCGGGTTGGGTTACAGACCAACTCGACAGGATCAACCAGAGGCTGCAAAGGAGCCCAAATTTGTCAGCGGGGGGATGCTCACCCCGGATGCTGTGAACAGTTTGGAAGACGAGGAAGAAGACGAACGCAACCTGGAAAACTGGATTCGTCCAAGGATCCCGGGGAACCAAGTCTCAAACTGGTATTCCCAGGAAATTATAAGAGTTACTCCTGCAGAGTAATTATCATTTCCTGTCTTTAAGCATGCATCAAGTCCTGCATCTTGCCCAAGATATCAGGGCTCATTTTGTAATCAGGCCATCTTGTATTTTGTGCAAACGATCAGTTAATGAATATTAGGACATCTTTTGCAAATGAGTCTCTTTTTTCTCGCTCACTGTTTTTCATTTTTCATTTTTTGTACAAAAAATAAAATGGAAATGTTTTTCAAAAAATAATAACTTCATTTTCACTTTTTCTAAGCAAGATAAAATTGATCACTAAAATGAAAAAATCTAAACCCTTGCAGAGAGTGCCCTCCAAACTGCACCGACAACGACACCGCTATGACTTCGTATGACTTTGATAATCCGATTAATCAAGTCGATGAAGGGGTTGAAGAAGATTATGAGCTACCTGAAGAATTAACCAGGTTGTTAAGGCAAGAGGAGAAGGTTATCACTCCTCATCATTAGGAAGTTGAGACGGTTAATCTTGGTACAGAAGAAGACGTGAAAGAAGTTAAAATCGGGGCTCGTCTGCAAGATTCAGTGAAAGAGAAACTTATTGACATGCTTCGAGAGTATGTTGATGTTTTTGCTTAGTCTTATCAGGATATGCCAGGTCTGGATACCGACATTGTTATGCACAAGCTGCCTCTAAAGGAAGACTGTCCTCCGGTAAAATAGAAGTTGCGCCGTACTCGCCCAGATATGGCAATGAAGATAAAAGAAGAGGTACAAAAACAGTGGGACGCCGATTTCCTTGCTGTAACTAGCTATCCGCCGTGGGTTGCTAACATTGTACCTGTGCCTAAGAAGGATGGCAAAGTGAGGATGTGTGTGGATTATCGGGATCTGAACAGAGCCAGCCCAAAAGATTACTTCCCATTACCTCACATTGATGTATTGGTCGACAATACGGCTCAGTTCTCGGTGTTCTCCTTCATGGATGGATTTTCAGGATATAATCAGATCAAGATGTCACCTGAAGACATGGAGAAGACAACTTTCATCACACCCTGGGGCACATTCTGTTATAAGGTAATGTCGTTCGGGCTGAAGAATGCTGGTGCCACTTATCAAAGGGCTATGGTAACATTATTCCACGACATGATCCATAAAGAAATCGAATGTTATGTGGATGACATGATTTCCAAGTCCCTCACAGAAGAAGACCACCTGGTGAATATTTTGAAGCTATTCAAGCATCTGAGGAAGTACCAATTGAAGCTGAACCCCAACAAATGCACATTCGGGGTGCGATCCGTTATGCTGCTGGGATTTATTGTAAGTGAGAAAGGGATTGAAGTTGACCCTGATAAAGTCAAAGCCATCCAAGAAATGCCTGCACCGAAGACTGAAAAAGAAGTTCGAGGGTTCCTAGGTAGATTGAACTACATTTCAAGGTTCATATCTCACCTTACAGCAACTTGCGAGCCCTTGTTCAAGTTGTTAAGGAAAGAACAGACGGTCAGGTGGAACGAAGACTGCCAAAGGGCTTTTGACAAAATCAAGGAATACTTACAAGAGCCTCCAATCCTTATGCCTCCAGTCAAAGGAAGACCTCTAATAATATACTTGACAATATTAGAAGAGTCAATGGGGTGTGTGCTGGGCCAACATGATGAGTCTGGTCGAAAAGAGTATGTAATATACTACCTAAGCAAAAAGTTTACCGACTGTGAACAACGTTATTCACTGCTCGAGAAAACTTGTTGTGCTTTAGCGTGGGCTGCTCGCCGACTAAGGCAGTATATGTTGACCCACACTACCTTATTGATCTCAAAGATGGATCCAGTTAAGTACATATTCGAGAAGCCAGCACTTACCGGACGGGTTGCAAGATGGCAAATGATTCTGACAGAATATGACATTCAATACACATCCCAGAAAGCCATCAAAGGCAGTGTATTGTCTGATTATCTTGCTGAACAACCCATTGATGATTACCAGCCTATGAGATTTGACTTCCCTGATGAAGACATCATGTTCATAAGAGAAAAAGATCATGAAGAGCCTATTCACACTGAAGGGCCTGACCCAGAAGAAGAATGGAAAATGATGTTTGATGGGGCTGTTAATATGAATGGTCGCGGTGTTGGTGCAGTACTCATTACACCTAAAGGAGTTCACATGCCATTCTCGGCAAAACTCACCTTTAACTGCATTAACAACGAAGCTGAATACGAAGCTTGCATCATGGGTCTTGAGGAAGCCATTGACCTCAGGATCAAGACTTTAACCGTATTCGGAGATTCAGCTTTGGTAATCAATCAAACCAATGGCAAATGGTATACTCACCAGGAGCATCTGATTCCATACCGGGATTATACAAGGAGGTTACTCACATTCTTCACAACAGTCAAACTTGAGTATATCCCTCGAGATGAAAATCAGTTTGCAGATGCTCTGGCTACCATTTCCTCCATGATCAAAGTTCAAGCTGCCAACTTCGTGCCTCGAATTTCAGTATCCAGACTTGACAGACCAGCATACGTATTCTCAGTAGACATTGCCAAAGATGATAAGCCTTGGTTCTATGACATCAAATGCTTCTTAGAGGATCAAACATACCCACCTGGGGCATCATCCAATGATAAGAAGACATTAAGAAGGCTAGCGGGTAGTTTCTTCCTGAATGCTGATGGTTCTTTGTACAAGAGAAACTTTGACATGGTACTTCTCAGATGTGTTGATAAGACGGAGGCAGATTTGTTGATGCACGAGGTGCATGAAGGATCTTTTGGTACCCATGCTGGAGGACATGCAATGGCTAAGAAATTGCTATGGTCAGGTTACTACTGGATCACAATGGATGCAGACTGTTGTGCCTATGCCAGAAAGTGCCACAAATGCCAGATTTACGCGGATAAAGTGCATGTGCCTCCGAATCCTTTGAACGTGATGTCTTCACCTTGGCCCTTTGCCATGTGGGGCATTGATATGATTGGGAAGATTGAACCGACTGCTTCAAATGGCCACATATTCATCTTGGTTGCCATTGACTATTTTACCAAGTGGGTTGAAGCAGCTTCCTATGCAAATGTCACCAGGCAAGTGGTAGCCCGATTCCTGAAGAGGGACATCATCTGTCGGTATGGAGTGCCCGAGCGAATCATTACTGATAAAGGTTCCAACTTGATCAACAAAATGATGGCAGAACTGTGACGGGACTTCAAGATCCAACATCACAACTCTTCTCCTTACAGGCCAAAGATGAATGGCGTTGTGGAGGCAGCTAACAAGAATATCAAGAAGATTGTGCAAAAGATAGTAGTCACTTACAAAGACTACCATGAGATGCTACCATTTGCCTTGCATGGGTACTGTACCTCAATTAGAACATCCACCGGGGCAACACCGTATCAGCTGGTATATGGTATGGAGGCAGTCCTACCTGTTGAAGTTGAATTACCCTCCTTAAGGGTACTAATGGATGTCAAATTGAATGAAGCAGAATGGGTCTGATCCCGGTACGAACAACTGAATCTGATCGAAGAGAAGAGATTAGCTGTAATCTGTCATGGGCAACTGTATCAGAAGAGAATGAAGAAAGCCTTCGATCAGAAAGTCAGGCTTCGGGAATACCAAGTAGGAGATCTTGTGCTGAAAAGACTCCTTCCTCCTCATACAGACCACAGGGGCAAGTGGACTCCAAATTATGATGGTCCATTCATAGTGAAGAAAGTTTTCTCTGGTGGAGCACTGATGCTCACTACTATGGATGGTGAAGACTTCCTGTCCCCTGTGAATTCAGATGCAGTTAAAAAATACTTCGCATAAAATGACCCGCTGGACATAAAAACAGAATGTAAGTCCAGGCAAAAATAGGGCATCCCGGCGAGTCAAAAAACAGAATAAAGGACTCGGGCAAAAATAAGGGAAAAAAATGTACACCCGCTGAGTTGAAAAGCCGCATTGGACAGCTCAGGCAAAAATGGGTATCCCGGTGGATTGAAAACCCGAAAGGGCGATCCACGCAAAATAAGGGAATAAGTGAACAACTGTATTCTGAATTCGTCTGTATTACCCACAACATGGCAAGCTTCGAAAGGTTGGAGCATTGGTCAGAATCAGCCTTCTTCAGATAGCAAGATGAGAAGAATGTCAATGTCATACGAGTCATAGCAAAAAGGGAAGCTCACTGAAGCGTCATCAACATTGCCAGTACCTTTTTGTTTCTCAAATTTGTAACAATATCCTCATTTCAGGGGATCTGTTTCTTTGACTGTATTTGCTAATTCGGGGCGCACAAATTAATAAAATTAGATTTTCAGTCACACTTCGTCTTGTACATTTTATTTTATTTGCAAAAATGTCTGATATCCTAGATATAATAGTTGCATAAATACAGATGCGCCTTTTCTAATCACATGCTTACAGGAAATATATTACTCCCGGGAGTGTCTAAACTCCTATGATGGGATCCAGTAGGGGATACCTCGGGGTACTTGTGTGTCTCTTTATCTTAATAGGATTGCAGGTATTCAATGCGCAACATGGGGCATGAAAGGCTTTCCTCAGCAAGCTGCCAAATCATTATTTCCCCAGCACATCTGTCAGAGCAATACCAGGAGGGTCTCATTCCCCCAGCTAAGTTCATCATCCTCAGCAGGATCCCCACAGAAATCTCTAGGAAGATCGTTCAGTGATCATTCCTCCCCAGCCAAATGCTAGACAGGGAACCATCTCCCCACAGAGTCGCAGCCTCTATCCGGAAGAGCAATGTCTGAAGATCTCACAACAAAGTGACGAAAGCTTCCATAGACCCCAGTTGGGCTCCTCATCACCAAGAATAGGTTTATCAGTGACTTACTTCCCCAAGCAGAATCATATATCAGATCTACCAATGATCTCATCCCTAGCTGGGATATTCCTTCAAGCAAGATCAATCAGAGATCTCCATGACAACGGGATCCGAATCCCGAATCCATATCTTTTGCATAATCATAGCATTTACATCATATTTCCCCTCAGAGCGTAGCATTTCGTCTAATACGGAGCATTACGGCAAAAATCAAACATACTGCATAGTCACAAGTCATGTTTTGAATTGAACACCTATATATACCAACATTCCATCTGCAATATATCCAAAGACTTATAGTCCCTGCAGAAAGCCAAAGTGTCCCCTTTGCACTCTCAAAATACAGATACATGCTCCTTTTGGCACTCGTCCGTGTCATCATTCCCCAGTAAAGTCGCTCGGACGTTCTATACAGACAGATATATCTATACACTCCTTCGACACCCGTCTGTGTCATCATTCCTCAGCATGGTTGCCAAAACACTTATTGTAAACCAAACACTTGTTTATAATACACTTCTTTTGACACCCGTCTGTGTCATCCTATCCCCACAAAACTTCAGAATAACTTTTACACTCATAAGTTCATAAAATATAACTTTCTCTTATGATACTCATCTGTATCATACTCTCCCCAGCAAGTTGAACACTCGTCTGTGTCTCATCTATGCTTACTTTTTACTCATACAGATACTCGTCCGTATCTGGTATACATTATTTATCTCTCCTCAGATTCAGCACCCGTCCGTGTTCCTTGTTAACTAGTTGACACTCGTCCGTATCATCATCTCTGAACATGCGTCAGCGTTTGTTTCAACCGATACTCGTCCGTATCATAGTCTTAAGGATGCTCGTCCGCATCTTTAATCTATACACAGCGTCAAAACACTTATACCTTCCCTCCTTGAATGTAGACATTCATCCGTGTCTACCATTCCCCAGTAAATTCCCAGTAAGAAGTAAAATTTCTTTTCTATCTGACATTCGTCCTATGTCATGATACTTTTGGCAGTCGTGCCCTGCCAGGTGATCGTCCTTCACCTTCAGATGATCGTCCTTCATCATTTCCCCAGCGGAGTTTCCATTACTGGAACCCTCTTCTATCCGACATTCGTCCTATGTCGTGATTTTTAGCATCCGTACCCTGCTAGGTGATCGTCCTTCACCTTCCTGATGATCGTCTTTCATCATTTTATCCGATGGTCGTCCCCATCGTTGATCTTGTTATCTGACATTCATCCTATGTCACGATAAACCCCGAGAGCAGTCGTACCCTGCTAGGTGATCGTCCTTCACCTCTTGATGATCGTCCTTCATCATGCTTATCCGATGGCCGTCCCCATCGTCGACTCTTTCTATCAGGCATTCGTCCTATGTCGTGATACTTTCGGCAACCGTACCTTGCCAAGTGATCGTCCTTCACCTTAGATGACCATCCCTCATCTTATCCCCAACAGAGCAGCCGTCCCTTGCTAGGTGATCGTCCTTCACCTTTAATGACCATACCTCATCATTTATTGCATTTATGCTTCAAATCTGATGGTCGTCCCCATCATCAACTTAACCTCCAATCCCCAGAGAATCTTGTTACTGTATTTGATGGTCGTCCCCATCATAATTTCTTTATTTCCCCAGCATGTCGGTCGTCCCCGTCATAGCTTTATCCCCAGCAGTCGTCCTCTGCTCGACGGTCTTCCTCCGTCACCCGCACTTTATAATCATACTATAATACCTTTTACAATCTATATCCCTTTTCTTCTTCATAACCAGTGAGTGCAAATTTTGGACTGTCTTTGGTATTCAACCACAAGTTATCTTGTTTGCATGTTAAGCCCGTCGCTTACATCCTGCACAGCTAACTCATGCTTGAATAGGGGCAGCTGTAAACACCCCAAATTTTCCCTTACTAATTTCACCATGGCTTGTGATCTCTTCATTTGCATAAGTTCAATCATATCACATCATGTTGCATTTTTGGTTCACTGCATTGGTTCAAAGTCATCTGTATCTAGGGTTTGTGATCTGAGCAATCCATGAGCTATCTGAGCCACTCCAAAGGTCATCAATCATCTCAAGAGGGTCCATGTATGTTCAATTATCATATTATATCCTCCCAAGGTCAAGAAAGTCAGAAAATCACAAGAACTTGGAAAGCATGGAAGCAGAGCCAGGTTTAACTGCACAGATGACCTAAAACTAGGGTTTTGGTTTCAGAGGCCATAACTCCAAATTTTTTGGCCATTCTTGTTTCTATTGGTCTCTATATGATATAAGGATCATACATACCAAGTTTGATTGAAAAACTCATTGTGGAAGTCATCTGATCACTGGGTAACTTCTTGAGCAAGTAAGAGCCAAATCAGGGTACCTGAGGCCCCCCAACATGGAACCAAAGTGGATTTTTCATCAAAATGAAGTTATATGGTCTTTATTTGATCATTGGAATACTTTGAAGTTCACAAATTTAAAGAAAAGTGGGCTAAACCAAAAGTTTCCAAATATGGAAATGACTTGTAATGTAAACTTTTCATTTTGGGAAAGTTTTTCAACCTCCTATTTCTCAACCAGAAATGCTTCAAATGAAAAATTCTTGGTCATGAAAGTTGTAGATTGGATCTTTCCCTTTTCAAAAAGTACAAGAACAAGATCTAATTCATTTTGGAACTCAAGTTATGGCTTTCCAAAGTTGGCAAAAATCACTTAATTTCATGTTTCATGCCAAAAGGGATTTTTTGCAAAACCTCATACCAAACCATTTTGTGACTTCTAAATGAATTCTATGCATCATTACAACTTGCCAAAATCAGAATTGCACCAATTCACAAAGCTTCATGCCTTGAATCACAAGCTACCATAAGGCATTTCTTCATAAATTCTCAAGAAAGGAATTCTTTGCAAGAAGGCCTTCTAATGATTGGTTTGGTTATTAATTGATCTCAAAGCATCATAACAACTTCATATGGTTCATTTTGCCGCAAATTGCCCAAGGGTTCATAAGTTTCCTTGCCTTGATTCACAAGAAATTCCAAAGAGGGAAATATGCAAGAACATTGGAGACTCTTGATCAAAGCCATCCAGCTCACAAAAACTGATCCAAAGGCCTTCCTTGATCCAAGCTGAAGCAAGACTAGCCCTAAGATATTCTCTGACCTGAGCCATACCTATGGTACACAAAAATCTTGACTTTTGCATCCTTGCCCATACCAATCAAACTGTGACATTACCAACCCTCTGGCCAATCAGAACATGTTATGTGGACCTCAAGGACTTGAAAAAACACACACACAAGCCAGAACTCTCCAAGAGGCCAGGATTCACAAAAACTGCAAAATTCTTCATCTCTTCGAAACTCCTCCCACAGCCATCAAACCTCTTTTTTTTCTTCAACAACAAGTCACATATTATCCATGGAACAAGAATCAACCACTGAAACAGCCTAAAACATCACATACACAAACCTCCAAATCTGCTACACCAGAACCAAAACCATCAAACCAGACCATACAAGCTTGTTCTAAGCTTCATTTCATCAACAAGGGGTTCATAGGAGAGGATTTGCACCAAAGAAGGATCCAGAAAGCCCAGAATCAGGAGGTTCAATCTCAGGTATAGCTCATGAACGTTTTTCCCAGAAGCTTGTTTTAAGTTCTTGTATGATCCTCTGAGCTCCCCTAATCATGGGGATGTGATCATTATTGAAAATGGTGGAGAAACCATGATGTATGCATGTTCTGAAATTTTGCCCGTTTTCACGTTTTGGTTCGAATCTTGTTCATGATGCCAAATAAATGTTTTTTGATTGGGGGTTTAGGTTTAGGGATGCTAGGGGATCATTTCTGGGCAAGAAATTTGAAGATTAGAGGCTTAGGGAAGAAGTTGGGGTTTATGCTCGCCGGAGAAGATGACCGGAACCCTGTTCCGGTCACCTGAGAATGATTATGCCCTAATCCTGTAATTAAGCTAAGTTTGAATTTTGGCCTTTAGATCCTAAGTTACCCGCGCGTATGGACGTCCCAGATCACCTGATTAAACCCTAATCCACCATTTAATTAATTAATTAGGTTTAATTAGTCAGGACAAATCCCAACCATCCAAAAACGCGTTGGTCAACCATTTTCTTCCCCCTTTGAATCTGGATCATTGGATCAAATTACTTTTCTTTTTATAATTTTTATTTTCATTTTCTTTGTTTTAATTTGTACATTTTATTAAAAATAGCAAAATTAGTCAAAAAATTCTAAAAATTGTTATTCAATCTTTTATTAATTTTCAGAACCCAAAAATAATTTTATTTTTATTTTTTGAATTAAAATATATTTATAAATCATTTAAATGATTATTTTTCATTAATTAATGAGAATTAATTAATTAAAAATACATTTAAGTATTTAAAAATCCCAAAAAAATTCAGAGAACATCTTCAAACATTTAGAAACATTTACAAACTCACAAAACAAATTTCTTTTTGGTTTTGATCACACTTTGATAATTTTCAAATGAATTAGGGTTCTTAAATTTGAATATTTTTAACCCTAACTTCAAAAATTCATAACTTTTAAACCAAAGTGAGTTTGTGAATGATTCTTTTTGCATTGTGTTGTACATGGTTTCAAGCATCCAAAAGCATTTTTGTTTCATTTTTATCTTTACATTTTCAATTTACTTGACATTTTACCTTTAGGATCACCCTTAAAACCCTAGAAATTTAGGAAAATCATAAGTCCCTTAGGGTTTAGCTTCTGACTTTCCCCTTTGGGAAGTGAACTTGTATAGGTTTAGGGTCCCTTTGATTCCATTTTCAATTTTTAATCTCACCATTTGCTTCTGATTTTGAATTTTGCATCTCATGTTATGCATAAACCCTAATTTGCATCTTCATTTGCATCCATCCCACATAAGCTTGCATACATGAGCTTGACATGACATTTTGTGCATCCACATGACATATAAGACATCTTAGGACATATTAGAATCATGTATGATCATTGCATCATTCACTTTCCATGTTTTTTCTTTCATTTCATGTCATATGCATTCATGAACTTTCATGCTTCTTATTTGTCTCATTTGCATTCTCATCCTTTGTATGATCATCTCCATCTCATAACATACATTTGCATCATCTCTTGGCATCATTAGCATCATGAACATGCTTCTGATTTTGGTTTGCCTCCTCACTTTCTTTCTTCAAGCAACTTATCTTCTTAAATGAAGTAAGTTGTCTTGCTTCCTTCTGCTTCTCTTCCTTCCATCTTTCTTCTTCCTTGGTGGCTTTTCCTTGAAGATCTTCTTGAAAACCTCATAAACCCTAGGAATACCCAAGGATGTTAACAATTAGGGTTTGATTAGTCCCCCCATTGGTTTTTACCTTTGTGTCATCTTTAGAGTCTTCTCTTCTCATCTCATAATCAAGGACTAAACCTTAAAGGTTTTAATGCTTTGTGATTAAGCTTATGCCTGCATCCTTCTATTAGGATGGAGTGTATAACTTTAATCCTAAGTGTTAAACCCTTAATGTGTTTAAATCCTTTAATCAATCCACTTTAATAATCACTAAGACATTAAGCTTGTAACTTGGGCCTTGCATTAGGGTTCTAATTCTTCCTTAATTGGTTAAGGACTAACCCTAGTGTTAATGGACAAGTCTGTCGCTCCCGGGATTTTCATCCTAGTACAAACGCGAAAGTGGCGCGGAAAGGTTAGAGTCGCCAGCCAGACATTTTTATCCCAAAGGAGTGGGAAAGGTAATGTTGCACAAACCTGAGGAAAAAGGAAAGGACGAGGCCTACGAACCAAAGATCTGAGTTCGGGAGTCGGTTACGACCTGGGAAGGTATTAGCACCCCAGACCGTCCGCCGTACCCGACGGGATCCACGCTTGCTTGCTTGTTTCAAAGGGTGAAAAATAATATGCTGCTGAACAAATGAACCGCTAACTGGAAACTGGAATGAAATGAGAAAGGAATAAGAAAAGAGAATGGAAAGAAAGGGGGAAATGTAGGGAAAATAAAGATTGTGCTCGAACGGGCCCTACCCCGCTGCCTACGTACCTCATCGGGATAATGAGGATCAGAGTCGACGTAGTTCGCCTAACCTAGGCGGGAACTATTTGTTTGTGTTTTTTACAGCTGGAACTGCGTGTGTCTATGCTCAGGTGTTGCAGGCTCGTCTGGTACGAGTGCGTTTACCGTCTTGCATGCGAGACAAGTCGTCGCGAGTTCGCGTTATGAGTGAATGAGATGAGAAAAGAAGTTCCCGCAGGATAGTCGGTTATTGTTTGTTTTTGTCTTTTATGAGTTTTGTATGAATTTGGCACAAGGAAGTGAATTCAAACTCTTTTCCATGGAATGTACACTTGACTCTACATTCCAAGATGGAATAATAGAACAAGCATACCCAGCAAGGAGAATTTATCCAAGACTGGTTTCCTAGGATTTGGGTTTAAGTTCACTGGCTTGTTGAACTTTATTAAGTGTTTTTGTTGCTTTTGTGAAGAAGTGTCTTTTAAGTTTTTCTTTGTGAACAACTCCTTGATGAGACTTGTGCATCATGATAGTCACGCTTACACCACTCCAAGATGGAATGAATGCAAGTGCTTCATGGAATAAGGCTATACACAAGGAATCATTTCATTTATTTGTTAAGTGTTTTTGGATTTTGTTTGAGATGAGAAAGAGAATGACTCAAGTTGATAAAAGGAAAAATCTAAGGGACTAAGACTCAATCCTAATGTATTATGTATTTACAAAGTGATCCTAGTGGTTAGTGAGGTTTTCTATTCCTAATGGAAAAAGGAAAAGAAAAAAAGGAAAAAGGATGCAACTTACTTCCTAAGGAAGATAAGTTGGTCCTAACAATGGGGAATCCTACCAATCACAAATATGGAAGGAAAAATGAATTAAACAGCCTAAAAGAAATGCATAAAAAAATAAAGGATAAAGTGGAGTAAACTTACCTCAATCTTCCCCCACTACAAAACAAGTGTTAATGCACATTTTTATTAAAAAGAATAAGGCAAACACACATTAATTAAATCCTAATTAAATTCTAAGGCACCTTAGACCTAAACTAGACTCTATTTTAATCCTAAAGGAACTAGAAAAATGCTAAAACCAAAATACAACACCTATTACAGCCCCTTAATACACAAACATCTATGAAACTAAGCCTAACACCCACCAGCTTTTTACAGCCAGCATGCAACATGAAAAAGTAGGTGTAGAAAGTCACACACATCATACTAATATAACAAACAAGTATTTTACAGCAGCTATATACAAAAACAGTTATGAAATGCCAAATCCAAATTTGATTATTTTTATTTATGTGCACAAAGTGAATGATAAACAACACATTAATGTCACTTGACATGAATCTACATGCATCACAAAATGAACTCAAACATGTGAATTTATTTACATCATCTATTTGATTAAAAATGACAATGATCCATCAAGAACAAACATACTTTTTTCATTTTGCACACATGAGCATTTTATCATGAGATTGAACAAGTATCACTACAAGCATCAATTGTTACACATGCATGGCATAAAATCAGAATTGAACTCATGTTAAGATATGGTCAATTAAGCACAAGAAACTTGCATGAACATGTGAAGCATTTAATCACTTTTTGGCAAAAAAATCAACATGGTATTTAATCACTTTTGGCAAAAAATCAACATGGTATTTAATCACTTTATCAATCAAGCAAGCAATGACAATAATCATGAAGCATATGTTGGATTTAAGCAAGCAATTAACATGTGAAACAAATGATTAAAGTGTAGCAAACAACATCAAGAATCACTTATATCACATTTGCACCTTTAACACAAAACATAGAAAAGTAAATGGAATCATGTCGAAACGACTCGAAAAAAATAAATTGGCTACTGGAAATGGACCCAAAAATTCCCTAAAATCACTACCTAAACATACATGAACATTAGAGGCACTAGGAAGCAATATTGAGCAAGAAAATAGGCTAAAAATCCAAAAATGAACAGCGTTAACCGGTTAACCATATAGGTTAACCCGTTAACGGGCAGAAAAATACAGCATTCTGGCCAAAAACGCATGCGTTAACCGGTTAACCAAATGCGTTAACCGGTTAACACTGAACAAAAAGTGAAAAATGCTTTTGAAAAAAGTGCTTTTGGCCACAATCTTCCTTCTAAACAATCCTAACCCCAACTTAATCATGCTAACACAAATTTCTACTCAATTGGAGCTTATTTACACATGGTAGAACCTAAATCTATTAACACCTTAAATCCAAATTCAACCAAAATCACAAATCACAAGCAAACATAATCGAAACGGAATTGATTTTAAACAAAGCGAAAAGCACTTAAAGAATGCCAAAAATGGCGAGATGGAGAGAATAACTTAAAGAAGAAATGATTAAGATCACCAACCTACGAAGCGGAGGAGTGCTTCGGTGATTGTTGCAAGAATCGGAACTTGAATCGAAGAAAAAACCGAAAACCAAGAAATCGCAAAATAAATGCGTTCTTGAGCTTGAATCTTCGTGTGCTTCTGATAAGTCGATAATCCTCACAAAAATTCAGTAGCTTATCCTTCTTTAATCCACAAAATATGAAGGTTGGAGGCTTAAGCTTCAAGATCTTCAAGTTTCAATGTGAAACTTGAAGAGCTTATTTGAAAAAGCTTTGGTGAGAGGGAGAGGAAAAGTGAGAGAAAAAAGTGCTTATCAAAGAGTGAGATTGGAAAATGGTGTTCAACCCTTTTTGTTTGGATGAAAATGGCTTAAATAGAGACTAGGCTAGGAGCTAGGTTTGGGTTTGGGGCCCAAATATTAGGTTTGGGATCCAAAATTAGGTTTGGAAGTTAGTTAGGGTTAGGGTTGGAAAAGGGAATATTCCTTGGAATATTCCTTGGAATATTCCTTGGAACACTCTAGAAGATGGTGGAAGGTGGTGGAAGTTTCCAAGGGAAATGGAGTGGAATTGAAGTGGAAAAATGAGACGGAAAGAATGAAAGGAAGTGTGGAAAGAAAGTGGAAGGAAAGGTGGAGGGAAATGGTGAAACTAACTACCTTTCAAATGATTTTTCTTTGGTTTTTCTATGATTCCTCCATCATTTCTTGATCAAGTTTGAACCATAGGATCATTGTAACCCTAATTTCACGATCTCGATCTTAAAAGTCCGGAGTCGACCCTTTTTACCTAGCCCGATTGCCTTTTCTCCAATTCCTCGATTTTCCGTCGTCTGGCCAGTCGAACCCCTTCCAAAATGAATTTGTGGACGAGATTTGAACCCTAGGCACTTGACATCATATATAAGTCAAAGAAATCCACTTCGACTCAAAAATTTATGTAGAAGCCCTGTAGAAATGAAACCCTAATTCGGCTCTTTTCCCTCAAGAAGTATTGCACTGCTTGCCTCCTTCAATCAAACCAAAACTTTCCATGACTTGTGGCTTCAAGTGAAGACTTGTGGGGATATTGTGAACCCTTTGCACAAGGTTGAGAAACTTTGTGGCCCTTCGGTAGCCTCTTCATAACTTTCGGTTGCTCCGATCATTGATCACATACCCACGCCTCGGCTATGCTATATATGATGCAATGTTTTTGGTTATTTTATGAATCCATATATGCAAAATGCTATGCAAAATGTTGAGGAAATGAGAGGGCAAATTTTGAGGTATTACAGCTGCCCCTATTCAATCAACTGCAGACCTGAACGGATGATTGCAACAACTTTTAGGCGTTCAAGGTATGGAGTGATTGAATACTCGAATAAAACCTGAAAATTTGAACTCGGGATAACAGGAATGCCACCCGCCCATTTATTTATTTATATATTTTTTTGTTTTGACCTCTGAATAGGTAACAGGGAAAGAGCCAGGCGGAGATATGCTGGGAAGAATGTCATCCTCGAATGACAACTCATGAGGGATCCTCGGATCCAGTACTAAAACCCTCCTCGAATAGAAATACAATGGTATACCGGCCACAGGCGATAACCATCAACAACAAAGACTGACCTCGGACAGACTTTGCAAAAGAGACAAACTGACCTCGATCAATAAACTCAAAAAGTGAAATACTATCCTCGAATAATAGCCACACAAAACAAAAACAAGACCAACCGCAGAAGGACTTGAAGAAAAGAATGCCATCCTCGAATGACAATCCAAAAGATCCTCGGATCTAACACGAAACCATCCTCGAATGGAGACGCAAAGGTATACCAGCCTCGACTGATAACCAAACACAAAGCTGACCTCAGACAGACTTTGCAAAAGAGACAAACTGACCTCGATCAATAAGCTCAAAAAGTGAACTACTATCCTCGAATAATAGCCACACAAAACAAAAACAAGACCAACCGCAGAAGGACTTGAAGAAAAGAAATGCCATCCTCGAATGACAAATCAAAAGATCCTCGGATCTAACACGAAACCATCCTCGAATGGAGACGCAAGGTATACCAGCCTCGACTGATAACCAAACACAAAGCTGACCTCAGACAGACTTTGCAAAAGAGACAAACTGACCTCGATCAATAAGCTCAAAAAGTGAACTACTATCCTCGAATAATAGCCACACAAAACAAAAACAAGACCAACCGCAGAAGGACTTGAAGAAAAGAAATGCCATCCTCGAATGACAAATCAAAAGATCCTCGGATCTAACACGAAACCATCCTCGAATGGAGACGCAAAGGTATACCAGCCTCGACTGATAACCAAACACAAAGCTGACCTCAGACAGACTTTGCAAAAGAGACAAACTGACCTCGATCAATAAGCTCAAAAAGTGAACTACTACCCTCGAATAATAGCCACAACAACAAGACCAACCTCGGAAGGACTTGAAGAAAAGAAATGCCATCCTCGAATGACAAATCAAAAGATCCTCGGATCTAACACGAAACCATCCTCGAATGGAGACGCAAAGGTATACCAGCCTCGACTGATAACCAAACACAAAGCTGACCTCAGACAGACTTTGCAAAAGAGACAAACTGACCTCGATCAATAAGCTCAAAAAGTGAACTACTATCCTCGAATAATAGCCACAACAACAAGACCAACCTCGGAAGGACTTGAAGAAAAGAATGCCATCCTCGAATGACAATCCCAAAAGATCCTCGGATCTAACACGAAACCATCCTCGAATGGAGACGCAAAGGTATACCAGCCTCGACTGATAACCAAACACAAAGCTGACCTCAGACAGACTTTGCAAAAGAGACAAACTGACCTCGATCAATAAGCTCAAAAAGTGAACTACTATCCTCGAATAATAGCCACACAAAACAAAAACAAGACCAACCGCAGAAGGACTTGAAGAAAAGAAATGCCATCCTCGAATGACAAATCAAAAGATCCTCGGATCTAACACGAAACCATCCTCGAATGGAGACGCAAGGGTATACCGACCGCAGGTGGTAACCAGAAACAAAGAAAATAGGACAAGATGGAATAGGATCGTTGTACATGAACGAGAGCCCATGCAAACAGGACCGTTGTACGAAACGGGAATCTGTGACGCGGGTGTTGTACCAAACAAGACGCGGAATAAGCGACGAACATTGACTTGAAAAGACAAGGATGTCTGAAAAATGATGTTGGTATCCTCTGTGCGGAGTACTTCAGGTTGAGAAGATGTTATACGTCGTATGTAATATACCTCAAAACTGGCCCATGCTGGCATGCATATGTTTGAATTTATGGCGTAATGCTCCATGATAATGGAAATGCTACGTTTTGGAGGATGCAAATGTAATGATGATTATGCGTATGCAAATGCAAAGAGATCTCCTGATAATGAGACTGCAGGTATCCCAGGTAGCTTGACTGGGGAGAAACGATGATCACTGCATTGATCTGGTTCATCCTGATGAGGAGGAAACAACTCTGCGGGGAAAACTGTTAATAATTCACCAGCTCTGAACTGTCGGCCTTGCCAAAAATAAATTGGACTTTAAGATTGGAGAACCAAGACCCTACTGGAGATGGACTCTTCTTGAACTCTGACGGGGAAGTGAGGACCTCCTGACTTGGCTGGGAACCAAAGGCATGACACTGCTGAGGAAGCAATTGATGGGGAGGAAAGATACTCCTTATACTGCTGGGAATTGCCCCTGTCTGAAGGGAAACTTCTGCTTGGGGATGACACCCACCTTCTGCTACCTCGCTGGGAGAAATTTCAGCTTCCACTTTACTGGGGACGACAGATAATGTCAATGATAAAGCTTCCCGTTGAAGATAAGAGCTCAAGTTTCCACTTACTGGGGATAAGAGATAAATCCTCTCATGTTAGGAATGAGAGATGTAAGGCGTCTCATGCTGGGGATGAGAGGCGATGATATCCTTCTGCTCAAGAAGTAACCTTCCATTTGCCGCACTACTGGAGAAGGGATTGTCTAATGAGACTTGCTAAGGAATTCTGATCAATGAAGCTTGCTGATGAAATAACTCTTGAAGTACTGTGCTGACAATGGCTTTGCCCCTAGCCCTGGGTTGATAGGTTGCCGACTAATCATGAGTGAACAATGGTTCTTTGCAATTTTCGACTCGCCTCAGATTAAAGTCCATCAGAAGTAAATGTCTCAAGAGGATTTTACAGAAAACTGGCATACGAGATGCCTCAGTGTCTTCAAACTCTTGGAGAGATTCGTTGGATCTCGAAATAACTGCCCCAGATGGCATGATATGAAAGAAATTTGCCTCGCGAGGATTCATGAAAAACCTCATATCACTGTGAGATAGTGTGTCCTAGTATTTTGAACCTTGGGTAGGTGCTTCTGATAAGCCGTCTTCAGGAGAAAGTAACTTCCACTGCTCTTGGGGTGGCCTACCCCAGAACGAGCCTTGAAGTGATCACCTCTGACTAACTGTACTTTGAAGAAAACACCCAGACCAACTGTTCTTCGAGAGATTGGATCTCAAAGTGATTTCCCCTGTTTGGTTGAATTTTGAAGAAATTGCTCGACTTGATTGCCCCAGCTTAGTTGGCTCTTACCACGACTGTCGGGAAAGTCCCTACTCAATGGAGTTTTCTTGAAAAGTGCACCTCGATAGATTGTCCTTCGGAAGCTTCAGACTTCTCAACTTGGCAAGATTAAGCTTCTGGACTGAAGTTCCATACGTGAACTCTTATGATGTCAAACAAATGTATGCAAGCAGAAAATGTTTATTTTTGAGAATGAAAATTCTAATGCAACACACATGTTAATTTTGAAGTTTTACTGAAAAAGATGTCGCAAACCTTTGTGAGCGGATCATTGGTTAAGATACGACATTAATTTTTTCGAATAATAGAAAGCATGCACATGCAACACCAACAAAGATCTTTCAACACCACTCATAGGAGTCAGGAACGCGGTCTCGTGGTAGCACGCTCTCAAGATAACCCTGCTTCAGTTAGGACTTTTGAGGGTTGTATCGTGGCCTGGTTAACGGTTATAGAAACAAAGGATATAGGCTCGAAATTTATTTGTGCCCACCCATCTTCGTGATGTTCTCCATTCCTATCTTCAGCTAGCTTTCACAAGCGCTCATCTCTCAAAAAGGATTTTGTGATGGTTGAGGAACCAATGACACTAACGGTTTTAAACACCAATTAGGCTGTCGTTTGGAGTCAGTCACCCCTTCACCTTTTGTGTCTGTATCACACGACTTTGTTCTTGTTTGAGGATCTTTCTTGTGTAATCCTTTTCGTCTTTCTCTTTTGCATTATTTGATTATCCCTAACTTTTGCCTGGACTGATTCTTGTGAATCTTTGATTGTGAAGTCCAGCGGGATGCCCTAATTTTTGCCTAAGTCGCTTGTTTTCAAGTTTCGACTTAGCGGGCTTTCTCATTCCTTTTTTTTTCAATTCTTCTTTTTTTGAACAAATCGTGTGACACTGTTGGTCTTGATTGCTTTGAAAGGGTCGTGACTGTCTCACTCTCTGGTCAATGAGTAATAACCAATGTGGTTTCCGGTCTTTGGATTCTTGATTGGGATAACCATTGTGGTTTCTGGTCTTTGGACCTCTTGATTGGGATAACCATTGTGGTTTCTGGTCATTGGACCTCCTAATTTGGTACAACGAAAGGCAATTGGATCCTCAGATGTGCACTCCTTTTTGAAATTTGAACGATTGGTCCAACTAGCTGACACCTACCCTGCCCCTGGGTTAAGTGTGATGGTTTTTTCATGCAAAAAGAAACTCCTACTTCAAGGCTCAAATGGGTTGGCGAGGGTCTATCTCCCTTATATCTCCGGTGTTTAGGATTTGAAACAATGCCTGTACATCATCAACAGGGTCTTTCTCAAAAGCACACAATTAAAGATTTTTGCGTTTTCATTTCGTCGTCCTCCCTGATAGAGTTTAATCACAACAGTTGGTATTGCAATGCACATACACAAAATCATGAGTGAATACGAATGGATTACTTCAAGAAAAACATGTGCATTTTATTATGTCTATCATTCAATAACAAATAAGTTTTATGCATGCATACAAATGTTTAAACAAACAAAATAAACCATAAATGGAAATGCAGTAAAGAAGCTGAACATTGCCATCATTGAGGAGACTTGACTCCGTCTGGACTTATTGCTTCTGAAGATGCCTTTGCAAATTGGGAGGTCCATTTGATGAGGAGACTTCAACATGTGAGCAGCCTTTCTAGCAAGATAACCTTTGATTCGATAAAATTCGGGACCTCGTCTTCACTTTTGCCTCTGAAAGACTTGCAATCTTCAATTAAAAGGCCAGGTGCCCCAGAATGGTAATCATACTTGGCATTGAAACCCCAAAGGAAGCTTTGTCAGAGATGATCCTGATGCAACTAGCTCAACCATCTTGAATTTGAGCAAATGAGGAAACTTGTTGCGTGTACTACCTCAGAATATGATCAAACTCCTTTTCAATTTGTCTTGGCCTATAACCTTATGCTCTGCCCCTAGGACACTCTTGGGAAGCTGAGGTTGGATGCTGACATACGACATTTGGAGGGAAGAGGTTGATAAAGTTAATAGATAAGGTTGCTCGGAAAGATCTTGCACGATCTCCTGCCTACGTATCTCCATTGACCAATGGAGAATCAGAGCAGCGTAGTTCCCCTCACTAGGGATGAAAATAGCTTCGTTTCCTTGACACTACATTCAGGATTTCCAAGCTCATCTGAGTCTTCATCTGGTTGACTTCCTCTTTCAAAAGTTTCTGATTCTGAAATAAAATTTATGACTCTGCCCTGAATGGCCTTAGCTGGGTCTTCCTTCGATTACCTCCGCCCGAAGTTGCTTCAAATATATACTTTGGTGAATGTGATTCAAGTTGTCCATTCTGATGAGAAATCAAGTCAGGAAAAGAATTTGTCTCTGAACACCTGTCAATAATGCAAGGATGTATGAAAATGCCATGTTCAATTATTTCTGAGGAATCCATCTGCTTTGATTCGAATTTTGGTACAGAAAAATCCAACAGCATGATTCAGATATGTGATCCTCGGAAATAACTGAACATGTGTGCA
Organism: Lathyrus aphaca; assembly: GCA_963966055.1. Taxonomy (NCBI): domain Eukaryota; kingdom Viridiplantae; phylum Streptophyta; class Magnoliopsida; order Fabales; family Fabaceae; genus Lathyrus; species Lathyrus aphaca. Next base: position 520,885,462 of record OZ014521.1, read on the forward strand.
AAAATGCTATGATGTCATGTATGCAGCAGGCATGTGATCAAAGGTCTGATGTTGGTGCCGGTGTTGAGCAATGAGTCAAGTGTCTGAATACAACCATAATAGCAGCATCATCTCTGTACAGAACCCCATAACTGAGAAACCAATAACTATAGAACTGGGTCACATAATAGAATAGTCACTGATGGTGTTGAAGTTGAACAACGAGCCAAGTGTCTGTGGAGAGTCACAATATCAAGGTCATAATGGTAATCACAGTAACAATCTCTCTGAATAGAAATCCCGGATCTCAGAATCAAAGAGCCATATAGCACCAGATAATATCATAAAACAACACTGGAAAAGCGGGTATGTTGAAGTTTAGGGTTCCTGCAAACCTGTAAACCCCTCCCAATCTCACGGGTATGCTACTCGGGTCAAACATCACAGACTCTCGAGGCCGAATAGCAATAATACGTTCACCATTTCCGAGAAATGGCTCATGACCAAATCAGGGAATCGGTTTGGTATTATATACTACTCAGGGAGGTCTCAGTTGAGTCCGGAAAAACAAGCATCCCTCACAAGTTTCCAGCTTCAAGCACTGAGTCGAGAAACAATAGTACATTCATCCCGAAGGGTACAATACTATCGTCATACGAACAGTTTGCCTCGACTGGATTCCTATGAGAGAACCAGGCCATCCTATGCGAGTTCCCAGTGGGCCCTCGGATGCGAGTGGGTTTGCCAACAAATGTGGTCTGCCACTGTCATCACTGGAGAGGGATGTTTCCACAAAGGTTCTCAATGATCGGTCCCCTGACTGCACATAACTATCAAGGTAGCGCATCAACCCAGAAAGATTCCGGTATCAATACATTCCCGAGAAGGTCGCAAGTCAAGGTGTGGAACTCACTACTACCAACATAGCAAGATGCCATGAAGCCAAAGTGGAACCACTCTAAGTCCTAGGGTGCACTCAAGCCGGGTAGTTGGCTTATCTCACAGTAACTCCCAACCCACAGAAAAAATGAAAACCAGCACAGCCAGACAGTCCAGTATAATATGATGCATGGAAAATAAAATACTGAAAAGCGGTAAATAAATGCGATAAAGTAAAGCTGTAAAGAACTGTAAATAAAAACAGTAAAGCTAAACTAAAGCATGCAGCAACAAGCATATAAACACCCAAAGAAACAAAACCAAACAGGCGCTAGGATTGACTCTACAAGGGAAACCGGAAGAAGAGTTCATCCCCAGCAGAGTCGCCAGCTGTCGCTCCCGGGATTTTCATCCTAGTACAAACGCGAAAGTGGCGCGGAAAGGTTAGAGTCGCCAGCCAGACATTTTTATCCCAAAGGAGTGGGAAAGGTAATGTTGCACAAACCTGAGGAAAAAGGAAAGGACGAGGCCTACGAACCAAAGATCTGAGTTCGGGAGTCGGTTACGACCTGGGAAGGTATTAGCACCCCAGACCGTCCGCCGTACCCGACGGGATCCACGCTTGCTTGCTTGTTTCAAAGGGTGAAAAATAATATGCTGCTGAACAAATGAACCGCTAACTGGAAACTGGAATGAAATGAGAAAGGAATAAGAAAAGAGAATGGAAAGAAAGGGGGAAATGTAGGGAAAATAAAGATTGTGCTCGAACGGGCCCTACCCCGCTGCCTACGTACCTCATCGGGATAATGAGGATCAGAGTCGACGTAGTTCGCCTAACCTAGGCGGGAACTATTTGTTTGTGTTTTTTACAGCTGGAACTGCGTGTGTCTATGCTCAGGTGTTGCAGGCTCGTCTGGTACGAGTGCGTTTACCGTCTTGCATGCGAGACAAGTCGTCGCGAGTTCGCGTTATGAGTGAATGAGATGAGAAAAGAAGTTCCCGCAGGATAGTCGGTTATTGTTTGTTTTTGTCTTTTATGAGTTTTGTATGAATTTGGCACAAGGAAGTGAATTCAAACTCTTTTCCATGGAATGTACACTTGACTCTACATTCCAAGATGGAATAATAGAACAAGCATACCCAGCAAGGAGAATTTATCCAAGACTGGTTTCCTAGGATTTGGGTTTAAGTTCACTGGCTTGTTGAACTTTATTAAGTGTTTTTGTTGCTTTTGTGAAGAAGTGTCTTTTAAGTTTTTCTTTGTGAACAACTCCTTGATGAGACTTGTGCATCATGATAGTCACGCTTACACCACTCCAAGATGGAATGAATGCAAGTGCTTCATGGAATAAGGCTATACACAAGGAATCATTTCATTTATTTGTTAAGTGTTTTTGGATTTTGTTTGAGATGAGAAAGAGAATGACTCAAGTTGATAAAAGGAAAAATCTAAGGGACTAAGACTCAATCCTAATGTATTATGTATTTACAAAGTGATCCTAGTGGTTAGTGAGGTTTTCTATTCCTAATGGAAAAAGGAAAAGAAAAAAAGGAAAAAGGATGCAACTTACTTCCTAAGGAAGATAAGTTGGTCCTAACAATGGGGAATCCTACCAATCACAAATATGGAAGGAAAAATGAATTAAACAGCCTAAAAGAAATGCATAAAAAAATAAAGGATAAAGTGGAGTAAACTTACCTCAATCTTCCCCCACTACAAAACAAGTGTTAATGCACATTTTTATTAAAAAGAATAAGGCAAACACACATTAATTAAATCCTAATTAAATTCTAAGGCACCTTAGACCTAAACTAGACTCTATTTTAATCCTAAAGGAACTAGAAAAATGCTAAAACCAAAATACAACACCTATTACAGCCCCTTAATACACAAACATCTATGAAACTAAGCCTAACACCCACCAGCTTTTTACAGCCAGCATGCAACATGAAAAAGTAGGTGTAGAAAGTCACACACATCATACTAATATAACAAACAAGTATTTTACAGCAGCTATATACAAAAACAGTTATGAAATGCCAAATCCAAATTTGATTATTTTTATTTATGTGCACAAAGTGAATGATAAACAACACATTAATGTCACTTGACATGAATCTACATGCATCACAAAATGAACTCAAACATGTGAATTTATTTACATCATCTATTTGATTAAAAATGACAATGATCCATCAAGAACAAACATACTTTTTTCATTTTGCACACATGAGCATTTTATCATGAGATTGAACAAGTATCACTACAAGCATCAATTGTTACACATGCATGGCATAAAATCAGAATTGAACTCATGTTAAGATATGGTCAATTAAGCACAAGAAACTTGCATGAACATGTGAAGCATTTAATCACTTTTTGGCAAAAAAATCAACATGGTATTTAATCACTTTTGGCAAAAAATCAACATGGTATTTAATCACTTTATCAATCAAGCAAGCAATGACAATAATCATGAAGCATATGTTGGATTTAAGCAAGCAATTAACATGTGAAACAAATGATTAAAGTGTAGCAAACAACATCAAGAATCACTTATATCACATTTGCACCTTTAACACAAAACATAGAAAAGTAAATGGAATCATGTCGAAACGACTCGAAAAAAATAAATTGGCTACTGGAAATGGACCCAAAAATTCCCTAAAATCACTACCTAAACATACATGAACATTAGAGGCACTAGGAAGCAATATTGAGCGAGAAAATAGGCTAAAAATCCAAAAATGAACAGCGTTAACCGGTTAACCATATAGGTTAACCCGTTAACGGGCAGAAAAATACAGCATTCTGGCCAAAAACGCATGCGTTAACCGGTTAACCAAATGCGTTAACCGGTTAACACTGAACAAAAAGTGAAAAATGCTTTTGAAAAAAGTGCTTTTGGCCACAATCTTCCTTCTAAACAATCCTAACCCCCACTTAATCATGCTAACACAAATTTCTACTCAATTGGAGCTTATTTACACATGGTAGAACCTAAATCTATTAACACCTTAAATCCAAATTCAACCAAAATCACAAATCACAAGCAAACATAATCGAAACGGAATTGATTTTAAACAAAGCGAAAAGCACTTAAAGAATGCCAAAAATGGCGAGATGGAGAGAATAACTTAAAGAAGAAATGATTAAGATCACCAACCTACGAAGCGGAGGAGTGCTTCGGTGATTGTTGCAAGAATCAGAACTTGAATCGAAGAAAAAACCGAAAACCAAGAAATCGCAAAATAAATGCGTTCTTGAGCTTGAATCTTCGTGTGCTTCTGATAAGTCGATAATCCTCACAAAAATTCAGTAGCTTATCCTTCTTTAATCCACAAAATATGAAGGTTGGAGGCTTAAGCTTCAAGATCTTCAAGTTTCAATGTGAAACTTGAAGAGCTTATTTGAAAAAGCTTTGGTGAGAGGGAGAGGAAAAGTGAGAGAAAAAAGTGCTTATCAAAGAGTGAGATTGGAAAATGGTGTTCAACCCTTTTTGTTTGGATGAAAATGGCTTAAATAGAGACTAGGCTAGGAGCTAGGTTTGGGTTTGGGGCCCAAATATTAGGTTTGGGATCCAAAATTAGGTTTGGAAGTTAGTTAGGGTTAGGGTTGGAAAAGGGAATATTCCTTGGAATATTCCTTGGAATATTCCTTGGAACACTCTAGAAGATGGTGGAAGGTGGTGGAAGTTTCCAAGGGAAATGGAGTGGAATTGAAGTGGAAAAATGAGACGGAAAGAATGAAAGGAAGTGTGGAAAGAAAGTGGAAGGAAAGGTGGAGGGAAATGGTGAAACTAACTACCTTTCAAATGATTTTTCTTTGGTTTTTCTATGATTCCTCCATCATTTCTTGATCAAGTTTGAACCATAGGATCATTGTAACCCTAATTTCACGATCTCGATCTTAAAAGTCCGGAGTCGACCCTTTTTACCTAGCCCGATTGCCTTTTCTCCAATTCCTCGATTTTCCGTCGTCTGGCCAGTCGAACCCCTTCCAAAATGAATTTGTGGACGAGATTTGAACCCTAGGCACTTGACATCATATATAAGTCAAAGAAATCCACTTCGACTCAAAAATTTATGTAGAAGCCCTGTAGAAATGAAACCCTAATTCGGCTCTTTTCCCTCAAGAAGTATTGCACTGCTTGCCTCCTTCAATCAAACCAAAACTTTCCATGACTTGTGGCTTCAAGTGAAGACTTGTGGGGATATTGTGAACCCTTTGCACAAGGTTGAGAAACTTTGTGGCCCTTCGGTAGCCTCTTCATAACTTTCGGTTGCTCCGATCATTGATCACATACCCACGCCTCGGCTATGCTATATATGATGCAATGTTTTTGGTTATTTTATGAATCCATATATGCAAAATGCTATGCAAAATGTTGAGGAAATGAGAGGGCAAATTTTGAGGTATTACAAAGTCCCCCTCAAGTTGTCTTACAAACCATAAAATCCACTTCTTAACTTTGCCATTAACTAAAATCCACTTTAATAAAGGCTTTGTTTTGTCATGAGGTTAATCCCTAATCATGGATTAAGTTGAGGAGCCTTCCTCAGCTTAAATGTTCTCATCTATTATCCTTCTATTAGGATGGTGTAATGGGTCCATTAAATCCTTGATTATGGCTTAAACTCATTACTCAACACTAAACAAAAAAACTCCAAAAACATCTAAATAAATGCAAGTAGGTTAATGATCTTAATCCTACATCATGGTGACTAAGTGTGAGGTGTTTACTTCATACTTAAGGTATTCTCATTACCCCTAATCAGAGGGAGGATGTGATGATTTTACTAACCCTTGGTTTAGGCTTAAGCTCATTTTCTTATGACAAACTCCAAAAGCAATAAAAGATTGAAAACACCAAAAACAAACAATAATCGTCTCCTTCGGGATTCTTTTCTCCTCTCATTCACTCATAAACGAGAACTCGCTTCTTCCGTCTAATGCAAGACAGTTTGCACCTGAGCCAGACAGGTCATACACTTGAGCATAAACAAGTAAGCAGTTCACAAGGCAATTTATCTTTCAGTCTCTTTGAGTCAAACTACGGTGTTCTGACTTCCTCATTGCACGAGAGGATACATAGGTATAACTTAACAGTTATCGAACAAAAGTCTCTGTATATTCCCCATATTCCAGCATTATTCTTTAAGCCTCATTGTCTTGAGCATTGCACCTTTTTCCCTTGCACTAACACTCTTTTATCTCACTTCACATTTCTTTTGCACTGACACTTGTTTTCTTTTCCAGTTTTTACACACAAAACAGCACTGACACTTACCCCTCTAAACACAATCTTTCAAGCGTGGATCCCGTCGAGTACGACGGACAATCTGGGTGCTAATACCTTCCCAGGTTGTAACCAACCCCCTTTCTCAGTTTCTCTGGTTCGCAACCGTCTTATCCATCTTTTTCTAGGTTTATGCAGCATTACCTTTCCTTCGGGATAAAAATGCCCAGCTGGCGACTCTTTTTAGTTCATCTTCATGTCCTCTTTCACCGACCGTTCGCGCTTGTACCGGGATGCAAATCTTTGGGAGCGACAATTCTTCTCTCAAACTTTTCCACCATTTTAAACCTCTCACCAAAGCTTCTTCCTAGAAGTTCTTCAAATTCTTCATTGGAATTTGAAGAACTTGAAGCTAAAACCTCCATTAATCATCTCATTGTGAAGCTTATTTAGAGAATCAATTTTGATTTTGGAGGAGTTTTGAGCTTATTGGAAGTTATTGATCAAGTGTTCATCAAGAAGCATCATCAACTGCATTTATTTTGCGCGTTCGCGGATCGAAGCTTCGACTCTCCGGTTTTCTTCTCCATTTGCATTCCGATCTACATCGCAACACTCACCGAAGCAATCCTCCGCTTCGTAGGTTGGTGATCTAAATCCGCTTCTCGATTTAACTTATTCTCTTCATCTCACCATGACAACATTCTTTGTGTGTTTATCGTTGTGTATGCACTTGACCGTTTAATTTCGTCTTGATAACGATTTGATCACTTTGTTTATTCGTAGTTAGAATTATAACTTATTCTAGGTGCCATTAAGATTTAGATTATGGCTTTTAGGTGTAAAATTTGTGCTCACTAGATAATAGTTGCATTAGGAGCTTTAGGAAATAAGTCGATTGCAAGAAGTGCTTTTCTCTCATTTTCTTGGGCATTACTTCTCCCTTTACCACTATAGATTGATATGTCCTGATTTTAGGGAATTTTCAAGATTAGTTTCGACATCTCATTCCTCCATTTCGAGTCGTTTCGACACACTTCCGTCCATTTCGCATGTTTTGTGTTTATGTGTTCGTTTGTGCATGAATTGACTTATTGCATATTGTTGTTATGTCCATGCACCTTTTTGTCATGTAAATAATCATGTTGCATTCTATTTTTGCATCTTTCGCATGTTTCGTTAACTCATTTGCATTTATTTGTATCAATATATATGTTGCATTTCATATAACCATGTATGTATGTGCATTTGGTTGCATGTTTGATCACATCATTCACATCAATTCAATTCTGAATTTTGAATACTGCTTGGCATTCTTGTTGATGTATCATATTTCATATTCATGATCAATGTTCATTATGTTCATATGCCATGTTCATGTGCCATATTTTGCATACTTGTTGCATAACAAATCATGTGGTGCATTCTTGCATAATCCCTCAAAAAATAATCATGACATTCAATTATGTGCTTGATCCATATTCATATTGCATATTCATGTTAATTGAGCATTTCATGATTGAGTTGTGCATTAAAAATGAAAATAATCAAAGCTGCAATTTACATTTTATAGTTGTCTTTACATATAGGAGCCATAAAATGTATGCTGCTTGTTGTGTAGTTCATTCTATTTGTGACTTTTTACACCTACTTTGCATGTTGTGTATGTGCTGTAAAAAGTTGATTGTGTGTTACATGGCATTTCATTGCTGTTTTTGCATTTGGTAGCTGTCATAGGCTGCTGAATTTTGCATTGTGTTGCCTTTAGGTTCACTAAACCTTAGATTGAGTCTAATTTAGGTCCTAGTTCCCTTAGGAATTAATTTGGTATTTGTTTACCTTATTTTTTGTCATGTTTACCATGCTAACATTTGTTTTGTAGGGGGAAGATTGAGGTAAGCTTTACTTCATTCTCATTTCTTATGCATTTTAGTTGTGTTTGCCTTAACACCTTGTGCTTTGATCATAGGCTTTCCCTTTTGCTCTCTTAGAAACAACTTAACTTCCTTAGGAAGTAAGTTAGTTTCTAACTCTTTTTTCTTATTATTAGGTTTAGAAAATCTCACAAACCATTAGGATCTCCCTTTCGTATATGATAACTAACTTAGGGTTGCGTCTTAGTCCCCCTAGTTTTGTCTTTTCTCCACTTGAGTCCTTCTTTCTCATCTCATAAAGAAAATAATAAAATACCTAATAAAGGTTTAATGTTCTCATACGACATGAGACTTTTTTGCGGAGTACTTATGCGCGTCCCGTTTCGGGGCGAGGTGTAGGTTATCTACCACGATGGATAAGTCTTAGTATGAGAATGTTCACAAACAATAAACTCAAAACACTTCTCATAAAAGACAACCAACAAAGACATCGCGTCTTCTCTTCTCATCTCCTACTCTTTGCGGACGAATGCGACTTGCCTCGACAGTTCAAACAGCGATACGGTAAACACCCTCGAGTCAGAGCCGGTAACACCTGAGCTAGACCTATGGCAACGTCATCCTAAAAACACAAACAAGTTCCCACATTAGTTAGGCGAACTACGTCGACTCTGGTCCTCATTTTCCCAATGAGGTACGTAGGCAGCGGGGTAGGGACCGTTCGAGCACATTCTTTATTTTCCCTACATTTCCCCATTTCTTTCCATCTTCTTTTCCAATTCCCTTTCTCATTTCTATTCCAGTCAGCTGTTTTATTCAACAGCTTTATTCTATCACACCCTTTGAAACAAATAAGCAAGCGTCGATCCCGTCGGTTATGGCGGACGATCTAGGTGCTAATACCTTCCCAGGTCGTAACCGACTCCGAAACCCAGATCTTTGATTCGCAAGGCCTCGTCATTTCTTTCTTGCTCAGGTTTATGCAGCATTACCTTTCCCGTTCCTTCGGGATAAAAATGTCTGGCTGGCGACTCTACCTTTTCCGTTCCACTTTCGCGTTTGTACTAGGATGAAAATCCCGGGAGCGACAGCTGGCGACTCTGCTGGGGATCGAACCCAGAATCTCTAGTTTCCCTTGTAGAGTCAATCCTAGCGCCTATTTGTTTTTGTTTCTCTGGGTGTTTATATGTGTGATGTTGTATGTTTATTTACTGTTCATTTACAATTTATTTTACAACATTTATTTACTGCTTTCAGTATTTATTTTCCATGCATCATATATACTGGACTGTCTGGCTGTGCTGGTTTTCATTTTTTCTGCAGGATGGGAGTTACTGTGAGATAAGCCAAATACCTGGCTTGAGTGCACCATAGGATTAGCGTGGATAGACATTGTACTTCCATGGTATCTCACTATGATGAGTGGCGATGTGCTCCGCACCCAGATTGTGAACGTCTTGGAACTATTTTGTGTGGGGATTACCCCACTTCAGGGTACGACCTCGATAGTTATGTGCATCTGGTGACCGATCATTGAGGACCTTAGTGGAAATACCCCTCTCCAGTGATGACAGTGGTAAACCACATTTGTTGGCAAACCCACTCGCATCCGAGGGCCCACTGGGAACTCACATAGGATGGTCTGGTTCTCTCATAGGAATCCGGTTAAAGCAAATTGTTTGTATGACGATAGTATTGTACCCTTTGGGATGAATGTACTATTGTTTCTCGATTCAGTGCTTGAAGCTGGGGACTTATGAGGGATGCTTGTTTCCTTTGACTCAGCTGAGACCTCCATGAGTAGTACATAATGCCAAACTGATTCCCTGATTTGGTCATGAGCCATTTCTCTGAAATGGTGAATGTATTATTACTATCTGGCTTTGAGAGTCCGTGATGTTGACTTGGAGTAGCATACCCGGGAGATCGGAGGGGTTTATAGGTTTGCAGGAACCCTGAAACTTCCAACATACCCGCTTTGCCAACATTGTTCAGTATAATGATCAGGTTCTACATGGTCCTTTGGTCCTGAGATCCGGGATTTCGGTGGTACAGTTATTATGACTATTCAATAGCACATAAATGTCTTCTCAGCACCAACATTAGACTAGTGATTGCCAGACCTTTGATCACATGCTAGTGCATTGCATAACATCCTCTGCATGCTTGCATTACTAACACATGCTTACTCATTTGCAGGGTCGCATGTCGCATCCTCATGAACATATCATATGCATTTACTGCACGATTTGCATATTTTGAATTTTACAGGTTATTCGGACTTCCTAACTTATTCAACTTTAGGCAATATAGCTGGTCAACGCGTTCATCGGTATCCAACAAAAAGAAACCAAGTGTGAATGGCTGAACGAATGCAGACTGATCTCAATGAACTCTGACACAGGATGGATCAGTTCATGGAAATGATGACTGGCATGGCCCAAAACTAGGAGCGTCTCAGGTTGATGGTTGAGCAACCCCAGGTGAATGCTAATATTGGAACACCGATTGAGAATGTGGATCCTAACGCTGCCCGTAACGGAGAGCCAAATCTAAATAGGACTGCAACCCGTAATGTGGGTTTAGAAGACACTCAAGAGGACCAGTTCACTCTACTGGATGCTGACATGGGTAATATGAATGAGATAAATGACCGCAGGTATGAAGATCTGGCAGAGAAGATTAAGGCCATGGAATGTCAGAATTCCCTAGGCATCGATGTAACTAGTCTTGGGTTAGTGCCAAGAGTTAGAATCCCTCCTAAGTTCAAGGTGCCATCATTTTACAAGTACAACGGCAGCACGTGCCATAGAACTCACATTCACACATATTTTGGAAGGATCTCGGCTCACACTGATGACGAGAAACTTTGGATGCATTTCTTCCATGATAGTCTATCTGGAGCTTCATTGAGCTGGTATATGAAGCTGAGCAGGGTCTCTATCCGATGCTGGAAAGACTTAGCTGAAGCTTTTCTCAAGCAGTATCAATACAATATTTATATGGCTCCAAACCACACTCAGTTGCAAAACTTGTCTCAAGGACCTAAGGAAAGCTTTAAGGAATACACCCAGAGGTGGCGTGAATTGGCTGCACAGGTTCAACCTCCATTACTCGATTAGGAAATGGCCGACATGTTTATGGGCACCTTGCAAGGGGCATACTTGGATCGTCTGGCCGCTTGCCCGTCCATCGGTTTTGATGATATTTTCATCGCTGGAGAAAGGATAGAGAACTTCCTGAAATTGGGAAAGATCCAAGATGTAAATAGTGCTGGTTCTTCTGGTGTGAAAAAGCCTTTTGGCAATGTCCAAAGATAAAGAGAAGGCGAGACCAATGTTGTGTATAGGGGAAGAGACAAAGGTCGTTCTCAAGGTTACTATCAAACAGCTGCAGTAACTATTACACCACAGGTTCAACAACCTCAAGGTCAGCAACATCAGGCACAAAGACCAAATCAGGAAAGAACAAGAGCGAGGAACCGCATACTTGATCCTATCCCATACCCATATGCTGTATTGCTTCCAGAGATGCTAAAGTTGAACAAGGTCGAGCTTCGTACCACAAGAGCTCCTTCTCCTGATAATCTACCTCCAAACTTTGATGCAAATGCCAAATGTGAATTCCATTCGGGTGCCCAGGGGCACAGTATTGAGAAATGTTGGGCTTTTCAGAACAAGGTACAAGACTTAATTGACTCCAAGGCGATCAATTTCGCTCCTCGTCCAAATGTACTCCAAAACCCAATGCCTAATCACAACGGAGCCGGTGTCACGGTTGTTTTCCCAGATGGTCCACATTAAGTTGGAATCTTCAAAAAGCAAATAAAGCCATCAGTATTCAGATACTCTCAGCAATGGCAACTGTTTGTTTGTTTTTCTTCAATGAATTGTCTTCCCTATTGAGGGGAACTACGTTGCTCTGATTCTTCATTGGTCTTTGGTCAATAGAGATACGTAGGCAGAAGATCGTAAGGTCTTTCCGAGCAACCTTATAAGACAACTTTACTCTCTAGTTTCACTCTTTCCTTCAGACGTCTCGTGTCAGAGTCAAAATAAATAGAAGAGGATGTATGATTTCCATGGTTGGGTATACGGCTGCAAATTGAAGATTACAAGTCGGTGAAAGAGCTATTGATCACTGAAAGTATCAGAGATTGACAGGTCCAGATGGAGTCAAGCCTTCTCAACTACATCAATATTCGGTTTCTTTACTGCATTTCCATTTGTAGTCCCTTTTATTTGCTAAACATTTGTCTACATGTACGAAATTTGTTTTCTTTTGAATGTTAGCAATAATAAAACTCACATGTTTTTCTTGAAGTAATTCATTCTCATTCACTTATAACTTTACATGTTTACATCGCAATACCAATTGTCGTGCTTAAACTCTATGAAGGAGAATGACGAAACTAAAACGCAAGAATCTTTAATTGTGTGATCTCGAATAAGGCCCTGTTGACGATGTACATGCTTTATTTCAAATCCCTAAACACCGGAGATATAAGGGAGATAGACCATCGCTAACCCCTTTGAGCCTTGAAGTAGGAGTTTCTTTTCGCATAAAAAAACCCGTACGTTTAACCCAGGTGCAGGGTAGATGTCAGCTAGTCGGACCAAGCGTTCAGGCTTTCATAAAGGAGTGTATTTGAGGATCCATTACATTCCACTATGCTAATCAAGAGGTCTAAAGACCAGAAACCACAATGGTTCTCCATATCTAGAGGTCCAAAGATTGAAAACCACAATGGTTATCCTTCATCGACCAAAGAATGAGGCAGTCACAACCCTCGCAAAGCAATTAAGACAAATAGTGTCACACGATTTGTTCAAAAAAAAAAGAGAAATGAAAAGCCCGCTAAGTCGAAACTTGAAAACAAGCGACTTAGGCAAAAATTAGGGCATCCCGCTGGACTTCACAATCAAAGATTCACAAGAATCAGTCCAGGCAAAAGTTAGGGATAAGCAAAAGAACGCAAAAAGCGAAAAACAAAAAAGGATTACACAAGAAATATCCTCGAGCAAGAACAAAGTCGTGTGACACAGGCATGAAAGACAAAGGGGTGACTGATTCCAAACGATAACCTGAATGGTGCTTGAACTGTTAGCAACAATGGTTCCTCAACCGACACGAAACCCTTATGAAAGGTGAGCGCTTGCAAAAATTAGCTGAACATAGGAATGTAGAACATCACGAAGAGGGGTGGGCACATATAAACTTCGAGCTTATATCCTTTGTTTCTATAACCGTGAACCAGGCCACGATATAACCCTCAAAAGTCCTAACTGAAACAGGGTTATTTTGAGAGCGTACTATCATGTGACCGCATTCCTGACTCCTATAAGTTGTGCTAAAAGATCCTTGTTTGTATTACATGTGCATACTTTCATTCAAAAATAATGTCGTATCTTAACCAGTGATTCGCTCACAAAGGTTTGCGACATCTTTTCAATAAAGACTTCAAGATTAACATGTGTGTTGCATTAGAATTTTCATTCTAAGAATAAACATTTTTTGCCTGCATACATTTGTTTGACATCATAAAAAGCTCACATGTGTAAATTCAGTCCAGAAGCTTAAGCTTTCCAAGTTGAGAAGTCTAAAACTTCTGAAAGACAGTCACGTCAAGGTGCACTTTTCCGAGAAAGCTCCATTGAATAAGGACTTTCCTAACTAGTCATGGTAAAATTCAGCCAAAATAGGGCAATCACCTCGAGATTCAAATCTCTCCTAGAGCAATTGGTCAAAAATTCGTACTAGGGAAAGTCACCCCAATCGCACGAGGATTCAAAATCGGAAGTTCGGAATACCAGGGAAATTATACTCCTGAAGAGTTTAAAGACACCAAGTCTTTTGTAAAATCCTCTTAAGGTAAAGTCCGGATAAAATAAAATGATCCCTAGCACGAAACAATGAGAAGTATTTCCTCCTCAAGCAGGATGCAGTTCAACATCGTTATCCCCAACAGGCGTGTGGAAGTTATCCCCAATAAAGTTGCCAAACTTTTCTTCAGCAGGTTTCCTTGATCTTATTTCCCAGCAGATCTTAAACCAAATCCTTCCCTTCCCTAACAAAGCAATAAGGATTATCCCTAGCAAGAGTCATCTTCCCGTAGTGAAGCACTTCTTACAAGAATTCAAAGTATTCCCGGCAGTCAGCTGAATGGTTTCCTTCCCCACAGAGGTTTGGAAAATTCAGGTAGACAAGAGAGTTCTCCTCAGCAGAGCCTTGGCAGGCCTTTCCCCAGCTAAGTTGAAGAGTTGCAAATCACCAACAGAGTCTTAGGGGCGAGATTCGATCCCCAACGGTTGAGGCATCCCCTAGTAGGGCCTTCAAATCTAAAGTCCAATTTAATTTTGGCAAGGTGATAAGTCGAGACAGGCTAGTCACACTCTTCTCCAACAGAAATATCAGCAATTATTTGTATTCCCCATAGAGTCAGCAAAGATTTGTTATTTCTACGTCAGGAATTCCCTTTGTACCTATCCCCCAGTGTCATGGGGCATCATGTCATACAGTTCAACATATGCGTGCTCAATCCAAGGTTGATATTCAAAGTCCACCCGTAGCGTGGCAACTTATCCAAAGTCCAATCGTAGATTGATCAAAGTCCATCCTCTGGGTGGAAAATTCTTAAAGTCCAACCGTAGATTGGCCAAAGTCCATCCTCTGGGTGGCGAATTCTTAAAGTCTCCCATAGCGAGCAACAACCCCCATAGTGTGGTGAATTTCTAAAGTCCCCCGTAGTGGGCAAAAGTCTCCCATAGTGAGCAAAAGTCCCCCGTAGTGGGCCAAAGTCTCCCGTAGCGAGCAACAGCCCCCGTAGTGTGGCGAATTTCTAAAGTCCCCTGTAGTGGGCAAAAGTCTTCCATAGTGAGCAAAAGTCCCCCGTAGTGGGCCAAAATCTCCCGTAGTGAGCAATCTGCCCCTGTAGTGTGGCAAACTTCTAAAGTCCCCCGTAGTGGGCAAAAGTCTCCCGTAGTGAGCAAAAGTTCCCCGTAGTGGGCCAAAGTCTCCCGTAGTGAGCAATCTGCCCCCGTAGTGTGGCGAACTTCTAAAGTCCTCCTTAGTGGGCAAAAGTCTCCCGTAGTGAGAAAAAGTCCCCCATAGTGGGCCAAAGTCTCCAACAGCGAGCAGCAGCCCCCGTAGTGTGGCAAGAAATTAAAGTCCCCCGTAGTGAGCCAAAGTCTCCCGTAGTGAGCAAAAGTCTCCTGTAGTGAGCAAAAGTCTCCAATAGCGAGCAACAGACCCCGTAGTGCAGCAAAATATTGAAGTCCCCCGTAGTGTGTCAAAAGTCCCCCGTAGTGTGGCAAAAGTCTCGTGTAGTGAGCAAAAGTCTCCCGTAGTGAGCAGCAGCCCCCGTAGTGTGGCGAGGTATTACAGTCTCCCGTAGTGAGCAAAAGTCTCTTGTAGTGAGTAAAAGTCTCTCGTAGCGAGCAACAACCCCCGTAGTGTGGAAAAATATTGAAGTCCCCGCAGTGTGGTAAAGTATTGAAGTCCCCCGTAGTGTGGCAAAAGTCTCCCGTAGCGAGCAGAAGTCCCCCGTAGCGGGCAGAGTATCCCCGCAGAGTGAGCAAAAGTCCATCCTCGGGGTGGTAAGGTATCGAAAGTCCCCCGTAGCGAGTAGTGACCCTTGTGGAGTGGCAAAGTATTAAAGTCCACCCGTAGCATGGCAAATCAACAATCTCCTAGCGTTATTCCAAAACATTCACCGGTTCACTATTCTTCACATCAGAGGTCTCCCCAAGCAGAGTTCAGATGGTTGTGTTTATTTCCCTTTTCTTCTTCCACCGAGTGCAAATTTTCCGGTTGTTTTTAGTATTCAATCCCTGTATACTTCAAACGTCTGAAAGCAACTGCTATCATCCATTCAAGTCTACAATGATTGAATAGGGGCAGCTGTAACACCCCAAAATTTTCCCTCTCATTTTGATCAATAAATGGTGAAATTTTTTTTTGCTCATTTTGTATCGATACATACGAATTTCGTATCGATACATAAGCCTGTATGTATCGATACATACGCGTTTCGTATCGATGCATAAGTGAGTTAATTTGCTGGAAATAACCAAAGCTTCAGTATGTATCGATGTATACATTTTCGTATCGATACATATCAGTTATAAAACTAACATGTATCGATGCATACATTTTCATATCGATACATATCAGTTATAAAACTAACATGTATCGATACATAGGAGTTTCGTATCGATACATAAGCTATTTTTGATGTTTTTTCAGTTTTTTCTCCTCCACTTTTTCCTTTCCTTTCCTTTTCCTTGTTTGACACTCTTCACATTTATTCTATACTCTTCTCTTGGATTACTCTACCACATTCTAGAGTCTTCTACAACCTTCCAAGGAATATTCCAAAGAATACTCTAGAACTCTCTAAAGCCCTAACTAACTCCAAACCTAACCTAACTCCTAAGCAACCTCCAAACCCAAACCTCATGCCAAGCCTACACATTAATAAACCTAAACCATCCCAAAGCAAAAGGGCTCTCTCATTTTTTTTCACTATTCTTCTTCATTTTCACTTCATCTCTTTCATTCTTCTCTCAAACTTTTCCACCATTTTTAACCTCTCACCAAAGCTTCTTCCTAGAAGCTCTTCAAATTTTTCATTGGAATTTGAAGAACTTGAAGCTAAAACCTCCATCAATCATCTCATTGTGAAGCTTATTTGAAAAATCAATTCTAATTTTGGAGGAGTTTTGAGCATATTGGAGGTTATTGATCAAGTGTTCATCAAGAAGCATCATCAACCGCATTTATTTTTCACGTTCGCGGATCGAAGCTTCGACTCCCCAGTTTTCTTCTCCATTTGCATTCTGATCTACATCGCAACACTCACCGAAGAAATCCTCCGCTTCGTAGGTTGGTGATCTAAATTCGCTTCTCGATTTAACTTATTCTCTTCATCTCGCCATGACGACATTCTTTGTGTGTTTATCATTGTGTATGCGCTTGACCGTTTAATTTCGTCTTGATTACGATTTGATCACTTTGTTTGTTCGTAGTTATAATTATAGCTTATTCTAGGTGCCATTAAGGTTTAGATTATGGCTTTTAGGTGTAAAATTTGTGCTCACTAGATAATAGTTGCATTAGGAGCTTTAGGAAATAAGTCGATTGCAAGAAGTGCTTTTCCCTCATTTTCTTGGGCATTACTTCTCCCTTTACCACCATAGATTGATATGTCCTGATTTTAGGGAATTTTCAAGATTAGTTTCGACATGTCGTTCCTCCATTTCGATTCGTTTCGACATGCTTCCGTTCATTTCACATGTTTTGTGTTTATGTGTTCGTTTGTGCATGAATTGACTTATTGCATATTGTTGTTATGTCCATGCACCTTTTTGTCATGTAAATAATCATGTTGCATTCTATTTTTGCATCTTTCGCATGTTTCGTTAACTCATTTGCATTTTATTATATCAATATATATGTTGCATTTCACATAACCATGTATGTATGTGCATTTGGTTGCATGTTTGATCACATAATTCATATCAATTCAATTATGAATTTTGCATTAAGCTTGACATTCTTGTTGATGTATCATGTTGCATATTTATGATCAATGTTCATTATGTTCATATGCCATGTTCGTGTTCCATATTTTGCATACTTGTTGCATAACAAATCATGTGGTGCATTCTTGCATAATCCCTCAAAAAATAATCATGACATTCAATTATGTGCTTGATCCACATTCATATTGCATATTCATGTTAATTGAGCATTTCATGATTGAGTTGTGCATTAAAAATGAAAATAATCAAAGCTGCATTTTACATTTTATAGTTGTCTTTGCATATAGGAGCTGTAAAACGTATGCTGCGGGTTGTGTATTTCATGTTGTTTGTGACTATTTACACCTACTTTGCATGTTGTGTATGTGTTGTAAAAAGCTGATTGTGTGTTACATGACATTTCATTGCTGTTTTTGCATTTGGTAGCTGTCATAGGCTGCTGAATTTTGCATTGTGTTGCCTTTAGGTTCACTAAACCTTAGATTGAGTCTAATTTAGGTCCTAGTTCCCTTAGGAAATAATTTGGTATTTGTTTACCTTATTTTTTGTCATGTTTACCATGCTAACATTTGTTTTGTAGGGGGAAGATTGAGGTAAGCTTTACTTCATTCTCATCTCTTATGCATTTTAGTTGTGTTTGCCTTAGCACCTTGTGCTTTGATAATAGGCTTTCCCTTTTGCTCTCTTAGAAACAACTTAACTTCCTTAGGAAGTAAGTAGTTTCTAACTCTCTTTTCTTATTATTAGGTTTAGAAAACCTCACAAACCATTAGGATCTCCCTTTCGTATATGATAACTAACTTAGGGTTGCGTCTTAGTCCCCTTAGGTTTTTCTTTTCTCCACTTGAGTCCTTCTTTCTCATCTCATAAAGAAAATAATAAAATACCTAATAAATGTTGAATGTTCTCATACGACATGAGACTTTGTTGCAGAGTACTTATGCGCGTCCCGTTTCGGGGCGAGGTGTAGGTTATCTACCACGATGGATAAGTCTTAGTATGAGAATATTCACAAATAATAAACTCAAAACACTTCTCATAAAAGACAACCAACAAAGACATCGCGTCTTCTCTTCTCATCTCCTACTCTTTGCGGACGAATGCGACTTGCCTCGACAGTTCAAACAGCGATACAGTAAACACCCTCGAGTCAGAGCCGGTAACACCTAAGCTAGAGCTATGGCAACGTCATCCTAAAAACACAAACAAGTTCCCGCCTTAGTTAGGCGAACTACGTCGACTCTGATCCTCATTTTCCCAATGAGGTACTTAGGCAGCGGGGTAGAGCCCGTTCAAGCACATTCTTTATTTTCCCTACATTTCCCCATTTCTTTCCATCTTCTTTTCCAATTCCCTTTCTCATTTATATTCCAGTCAACAGTTTTATTCAACAACTTTATTCTTTCACACCCTTTGAAACAAGCAAGCAAGCGTGGATCCCGTCGGGTACGACGAACGATCTGGGTGCTAATACCTTCCCAGGTCGTAACCGACTCCCGAACCCAGATCTTTGGTTCGCAAGGCCTCGTCCTTTCTTTCTTCCTTAGGTTTGTGCATCATTACATTTCCCGTTCCTTCAGGATAAAAATGCATGGCTGACGACTCTACCTTTTTCGCGCCACTTTCGCGTTTGTATTAGGATGAAAATCCCGAGAGCGACAGGGTGCACAAGCCGCATTGACCCTCTATTAGCATACCAAACTTCATAAGTCCGTCTTTAGTGGCCAACCTTCCATTGCACGCTAGCCACATTATAAATTGAGCTCTAGGCCTTGCCTCACTATCAAAGAACAACTTTTTCCAGCTCACATTAGTGTGTTGCTCCAACAGACCATAATACATTTTCTTAGTAGGGAACTTCTTTTTACCTGCTATCTCCCGCCAAATATTCATATTCATCACATGATCTCTCATCTTGAGAATACTTTTTAAAATTCATGAGTAGTTGACTCGATAGTGACCGTCATCACTGTATCTTGTTTCACATAGTATATGTGAACCCATTTTACTCATTTTACCCAAAATATATAGTTAAGAGACTAAAAATAGTATTTTACCTAAATTAATAATAAAACGAAAATATTTCTATTTCTTTATACTAATTCTCAATCTTAATATACAATTTTTTTTATTAAATTTATTGTAGAATCAATATATATATATATATATATATATATATATATATATATATATATATATTGATTCTTTGATTAATTAAAAGAAATTTTTTTTCTTGTATTATCTAAGATGAAGTTGTTTACTTGAATACATATTCAATTAAAAAAAATAAAAACTTGAATGCATAACCAAGAACGAAAGGTCAAGATATTAGACAAAATAATACTCCACGCAAACGTTTTTGAATGAAAACTAATCCGAACCCAAAGTCAAAACTTCTTTAGACAAACTTCGCCAACAATTCATCAATGAACCCACCACACTCACAAAGTCTCACATAGTAGAATTTACAATACTCCTCTATTGTAAACTCTACAATGATGTTAATCTAGATAGACAGAGAAAACGAGGTTAGGTTTTTGTTTTACTGAGAGAAAAAAAAAATCTAGAGATAGGAAATTACTGAGACAGACAGACATTGTAAGCCAAAACAAAATCCACCCGATTTTGGATAATAACCTTAATCTCTCCGAGATCCCATTTCAACTTCAATCAATTGACTCATACCAAACACCATAAAGGTTTCTCCTCAAAAGTCATGTTTTTTTTCATCTGGGTCAACTTTCTTCAATGACTTACATGCTTACATAGCTAAAATTTTCAACTTTCTGACGGTTTCATAGGATTTAATCATCTGGGTCGTTGTGATTTCCTTCGATTTTCCATCTGATTGCGTAAAGGAAGAGTTTTTATTTGAAAGGGTTAAAGGTTTTTTTTTGATGAGCTATGGATGAGCATGTAGCAGCTTTGCACACTGCTACTAACGCTTTGCAGGCATTAGGAAGGGGTTTTGATGTTAATTTTGATACTAGGTTGCTTTATTGTAAAGGAGTTTCAGGTTCTAGGGTAGTTGAGATTGATGAACAGTTTCAAAGGGATTTGTGTTTGTATGATGATGTTGTTGTTCCCAATGTTTCAAGGGATATTAGAGTCTTTGGGGAATCTATGGGGCGGCAGAGTTCTGGTATCTGCAGCTTTCAAGAGGTAAGATTGAAGATTGAAATTTTTTGTTTTTGTTTTGTGGAGAAATATTGCTTGTTGGCTTGGTGAATGATGTTTTTGTATTTGTGTTTTGCAAATTTGTGGAACAATTGTGTTTAGTTGTTTGTATTAGTGTAGAGGGTCGGTGAATGAAATTGGTTGTTCACAATGGATAGGTTGAAACCCCCAAATGGTCTCCCTATGGATGGATTTGTTTCTATCTGTATAATTCTTTGTATAATGTTTCTTGGTGGAACCAGAAATGTGTAATGATGTTTTGATGCGGAGAGGGGATTTACCTACAAAGTTAGCACTCCAACGAACAAGTCAGTGTCTAAATGAAAAGTAGAATGTGAGTAAATTAGTGTTAGAACATGCCTCAGGTCTTGAGTGGGATCCCTTATATATGAGGAGCGGTTAGAGATCCCCTTGCTTTTTAGAGTGATATGCGGGGAATTGTGAGATGACATCCAACGCCGAAGGATAATCCGTTGTGTGGATCGAATACGGTCCTGGAGGTTGCGTGTGCACTTTGTCTCCAACACCTTATGACTTTGGATTGATGGTTGGGCCTTTCCGTTATTGGGCCCCTGGCCGACTCGGAACATATAATATGTTTAGTATAGTAATTGATAGAGGAGCTACCTTAAGTTAGATATCCTATAGCAATGTTGCTTAATAGAATATGAACAGACTGTTGTTTTTCGCAATTAGCTGCAATTGATAATTGTAATGGGAAAGTTATATGAAAGAGCTTATGAAAGCTAGGTGTTGGAAATTTTTTTGTTTCTTCATAGTTTCTCAAACACATGATTGTTCATTTGTCATTTGATTGCAGATGGTAGATTATTTCAATCATAAGGCAAATATACCCGAGAGCAATCCACTTGGGAGCTTCAATTCTGCATTTAGCTTTACTGGTTCAAAACATGTTGATGCTGCCGCTACAAAAACCCTGTCTTCAGACGGGTTTTACATTCCCCTTGCAAAGGTTCAGCTTCAAAAACCGAACTTAAAGTTGCAAGAAAATGTCAAAAGGGCTATCCCGCTCAATTGGGATCCACCATCCTTAGCAAGGTATTTATGCTTATACAAGTTATCAACATATTGTGGTAACAAGCTATGAAACACCAACATTAACACTGGTATGTTGACATCGTAATTATTTGAGAAAGTGGACGTGATTAAGCGTAACCTCGTGTGTTGCGTCAGTGTCCCGTTAGACACGTGTCAAACACAAGACACCTTTAATCTGACGTGTCGGTGCTAAATAGGCAACAAAGGTATCTTTATACAGTCCCTGACTTATTTTATTACGTTTTTGACAGCTTCATTGAAACTTTTGGGACACATGTCATTACATCGATAACCATTGGCGGTAAAGATGTTATTTACGTCAAGCAACACCATACTTCACCGTTTTCAAAGTTGGAGATAAAAAACTATATTCAGGATATCGGAAATCAAAGATTCTCTGACATCAATAGCCACACAAGTTCAGGTCAAACAAAATCCAAGGATAAGGCTAGTTCACCGAAATTCAAAATTCCACTTTTCTCACATAAATTCACCGTTTCCAGGTTCTATATAGCATGAAATGTAAAGCTCGGTTATATGGATTTCATTATTTGCAGGGCGTTGAACCGTTTTCATTCAATAGTCAAGGGATTTACCCTCAACCTACAACTGCAACATATTCCACCGGGAAAGAAGTACGAAATATATGTCACGACATTTTATTTATAAGAATTTTTCCCGATCTTAACACCAACGAATACTTATTGTTCAGGATGTCACAGTCATATTCAGAAGACGAGGAGGTGATGATTTGGAACAAAACCACCATGTATGGTTAACAACCGTCAAGTCCTCCCCCGATATAATAGAGATGGCTTTCTGTCCTATAACAGATCTCCTTGACGAAATTCCGGTCAAGGAGCATTTGACCCGTACAATCGGTCTTTATCTCGAATGTAAGCCAACTTTTCCATTATGTTAGATTATATAAGGCCTGTATGGATTAGCGTATTAAGTTATTTATCGGAAAAAAGCTTAGATTTTTTTTTCTTCTTATTGGCTTCTAGGAGTGTGATCTAATATCAACTCCATATTTCTGTATGTTGAATGTTGTGCTCAGATAAACCTCCGATTGAAGAACTCAGATACTTCCTAGAGTTTCAGATTCCTCGGGTTTGGGCTCCTTTACACGACAGGATTGCCGGTCAACAACGGAAGGAACCTGTTTGCCCGTCTTTACAATTCAGTATAATGGGCCAAAAGCTATATGTTAGTCAAGAACAGGTAAACGATCATTTCTCGCATTTTCATTTCTTTTGAAACATTTTATCTTGTGCTTATAATCAGAGAATTTCTAAGTTCAATCGAAAGGTGTCACACATGTATGATCGTTCTCATTGAACAATGCAGATTACAGTTGGACGTAGACCAGTAACCGGCTTACGTCTTTGTCTCGAAGGATGCAAACAGAATCGGCTGAGTGTTCATCTTCAACACTTAGTATCCCTTCCAAAGATCCTTCAGCCATATTGGGACAGCCATGTAGCCATCGGTGCTCCGAAATGGCAGGGACCTGAGGAACAAGATAGCCGGTGGTTTGAACCGGTTAAGTGGAAGAATTTTTCTCACGTCAGCACTGCGCCTATCGAGAATCCCGAAACCTTCATTGGAGACTTCTCCGGCGTCTGCATAGTCACCGGAGCACAGCTTGGAGTATGGGATTTCGGATCACGGAATGTCCTTTACATAAAGCTCTTATATTCAAGGCTACCCGGTTGCACCATCCGAAGATCACTTTGGGATCACGTACCAAATAAGCCGCAAAAATCTGCATCTGCATCTGCAGGAAACTCTTCTCATGTGGCTAACACAACGAGCTCAGGTTTGAGAGAAAACAACAACACCACAACGAACAAGTTAGCGAAGTACGTTGATTTGTCCGAAATGACCAAAGGACCTGAAGATCCTCCTGGTCATTGGCTAGTGACAGGCGGGAAGCTCGGTGTCGAAAAAGGGAAAATCGTTTTGCGATTGAAATTTTCATTGCTTAATTACTGAATACACAAGAGCAATGTTTTAGATAAGAAAGTATAGTTTAGATTTCTCTTACTATTGTGAAAACCATTTTGCAGTTTGATAAAATGAGTTGAATAGGAAACTTTTATACTGTTACTTAGAACCATTTTCCAGCCAAACTTAGTTAAAGTAATGTTAATATTGTTATAGTATTGAGAATATAAAATCACAATGTCCTTTATTTCCTTTCTGTTATTCTCTTGGGGAGTTTTGCTTAACCATCTGTGCATCTATTTACATGTTTTATGCAACTTAGTGTGTGCTTGAGTCACAGTACAACTTTTTAATTTTTGAATTGAATATGATTTTGGTTATGCAAAATTACAAACTTTCAAGTTTGATTTATGTTATAATATTGCAAATTTTAAAAATAATTTCCTATTTAAAGTTTTTTTTTTATTAAAATATAATTTTTTTTTTTAAAATAGTTTATATAAAATGCAAATAAGGACTAAAAGTGATTACCTTTTGATCCGGTAAGGACTAAAAGAGAATTATAAAGAAATCAACTATAAAGAAATCACACTATTAAGGAAAACCCTTTTTACAACGGTTGAAAAATGGGTACCATTATACCGATCATATCGTTGTTAAGTATAATGTTATTGTAAGTTCACTGTTTTTACAACGGTCTGGAAACCGTTATTGAAAGCCAGGATGTGCGTCACATATCACATTGGTTATACTTATAAACCGTTGTGATATATACATTTAGGTACTGGGTTCGAAACCCAATAACAACAAGTTATGTAAAACAAAAATTACCTTTAATCTCGGTTGCAATAGATAACTGTCGTTGAAAGTACTCTTATTATATTATATATAGATTGTTTGTTTTCCATATACCTCACTAAAGAAATACAGAGATTCAAATTGATGAAGAAGTCTATAATCTTAAAATTAAACTATTCTTGAAAACCAACTTAAACAAATCATTGTTGTTTTCTGATTGCATTCGTCTCATCGTGCATCTCACATTATTTTACATATATTATGGTATATTGATCATCCTAATTTTTATAATCATAATTTTTATGATTATAAGTTTTGATGGTGAGACAGATTATCCAATAAATTGTATTTAATGAAATTTAACTATAATCGAATACAACGATACATCTAAGAAGACAGATCATTATATCATAATATATGTAAACAACGTGAGATGAACGATGAGATGCATGCAATTCAAAAACAACAATGTTTTGTTTAAGTTGGTTTTCAAATACAACTTAA
The DNA here is from genome assembly GCA_963966055.1 of Lathyrus aphaca. Taxonomy (NCBI): domain Eukaryota; kingdom Viridiplantae; phylum Streptophyta; class Magnoliopsida; order Fabales; family Fabaceae; genus Lathyrus; species Lathyrus aphaca. Next base: position 520,910,464 of record OZ014521.1, read on the forward strand.
TTTGCAGATTATAAGTATCTATGTCAATTTAAATGAATGTATTTTAGGTGAGGATTAGTGAAACAAATAATCTACATAGAATATAATAAACCCAAACAACATCATACACCAAAACCAAATATTATAAATTTATCAACAAAACCCTAACCGCATACAATATCACAAACTATGTTAAATTGTTTCAAGAACACAACTTTTATTGGAAATTATCACGGAACTATGAATTTCTTCTAGTTTGTGAAGCAATGAAAAAGAAACACAAGGTGAATGAAGTTTACACAATGACTTCATACTTCTGTATTTTTGTCCATTGCTACACAAACCATACAAACCTTATCAACTCATACTCTACGATTGCTATCACCATGTATCATCCCCTTAATCTGCAAGAAAACACATCAAACTTCAACAATTAATGAACATCTTCAGTTGAAACCAAACCCTAAAACCATAATTCAGTGAAGAGTATGTGAAGTCAAGCTTCTTCAACATCATTTTTTGATGAAGACAACTACTATGTGCATTTATCAAATGATGAGAAAAAACATCATGAATAAATATGACTATGGATCAAGATTGCAACATTATGAAGACTTGCATTAATATTTATTTATTGAGGTATAAGCATACAATATATATTGATAAAATAGTGCTCAAAATAATCTCCAATATTCACTTGCATGCATGGCTCATTTGGTTGAAAATATATCAGTATTTCTAACTTTAAAAAACAAAATATTTTTTATCATACATTTGAAAATTTATTTTTTATATTTGAACCATGTTAAATCACTTTAAAATATAATCTATTGATTTGAATAAATCAATAACTGTTGCATAGGATTGGTTCAAATATTTAGGCAAAATTATAATTTTTCAAGTTTTTTAAACATGCAGTTTTTGGTTAAATATGGCGTTTTGAACCGCCATAACAACACTAAAAACAACCGTAAGTTTCACGGGTCTGTAGTATTTTAATTTTGAAATTCAAAAATTGTTCTACATTTGTTAAGTCAGGTATCCGTTAAAACAAACTTAACAAGTCCAGTACGAATTTGAAAAAACAATAATTTTTTTAACACCTTTCCATGCATCTTTTCATGAAACCATTCCTTTTAACTTGACAACTGGTCATGATATTTTTGCATAACTTTACCATGTTTCATAGAGGTGTTATGCACTTATAAACACATGAAATTTCAAATTAAATTCAACCTCTTCCATTGCAATTTAACATCATTATAATCATTCAATTTTCAAATCAAGCGTTTGTGTTCTTGAACTTTCACAAGGAACTTTTCTGCATGTTTTCCATATCAATCCAGAAAAATTCATACAATATTTACAAACACTTGAGTACTATATTCATTCATTATAAGTTACTTGTTTGGAAGGGAATATCAATTATATTGATACATCACTCAAAGTGATAATTGTTCTACAAATTTCATTATTCTTAAAAAAAAACTCTTGTTATATTCCTTGTTGTCCAAGACTGTTGAAAACAAGAGAGTAGAAAGGAAATGATTGTTTTCTTGTTCTTCTTGGGTGGTTATTCCTTGTTATCCGGATTGTGGATACAAGAGGTTCATTGTGAGAGAATTATTCTCGGTTGGACTTTAAGCTTGTAAAATCCCAGAGGTTGTTCTTGTTGGGTTGTTGTTAGAAGATTGTAGGATAAGTCTTAGATTTAGGCTTGTACAAATATCTAACAATAATGAAATATCTTTCGTGTTGAAAGGGGAATGAAATACTCTCGGATTGTGAGGGGAACCATATAAATTTCATGTGTTATTTACTTTCCGTATTTTATAGTTTTCATAACTTAGTAACTTTAAGGAAAGTAAAATAAAAAACTGGTGATAAATCGAGATAAATCATAAAGGCCTAATTCACCCCCTTTTAGGTTTATCTCCAACTTACAGAGTAAAGAGAGATCAAAAGAGAGAGCAAAAGAACATAACATCTTCGCCACCGTCGGAGTGTGGGCTAAAACAAATCAAGATATATTAAGTTCATCTAATTTGTGTAGCAATGATGAAGAAATATAAGGTGGATGAAGTTTCCACAATGAATTCATACTTCTTGTATTCTTCTTCATTGCTACACAAACCATATGAACCTTATCTAGTTTGGAAAGCAATGAAAAAGAAATATAAGGAGGAATAAGCTTATACAAAAGCTTCATACATCTTATATTTCTTTTCATTGTTTCTAAAACTAGATCAAGTTTGCTGCCAATGTTGTTTCTTCATTTACTAACATTTGTTTGTGAAGTTATGAAGAATAAGAAGTACAAAGTGGATAAAGTTTCCATAAAACCTTCATGCTTCTTGTACTTTCTTTTCATAACTACACAAACATTATATACGATAGCCAAAGTACAGTCTTTGTTAAGGTAGTGAAGACGAATCTGAAAAAATGAGAACAATAAACATAAACAACATGCAACAAACGAGATAATGAGAAATATCTAACAATAGATGGAAGAAGAAGAATAACTTTATGTATGAAGCATAAGATTCATGACTAATGGTGAAGAAGAAGAGAAAAATGGGTTCTAGGATTTCGCTATGAAGAAAACGACACTACTGTCAATAAGTGAAAATCAATTCGCTTATATATGTGTAAACTATTTCACAACGGTTAACAATACCAATCGTATATATAAGTATTTATTTATTATAAATATATCACAATGGTTAACCAAAAGAATCGTAGAGATATCCCTTTTATTTGTAAATTTTAAAATAAATAAAAAAGAAAAGGTTCACCTTAACGTTAAAGGAATAAAATATTTTATGGCGTTGAGGTTCAAACCGATGAAAGTTTGATTGTATCACAATGATTGGTTTTGTAACCGTTGTTATATAAAAATAATTTTTAATTAAAAAACAAAATAAATATGGTAGCATCTTAGTAAATATATGTCATCACGGTGTAGAGAAAAACTGTCACTATGCAAAAAACGGAAAAGACAGTGTTTTTTTTTTGCCTTTAACAACGCTTCCTAAGGTGGCGCTGCCGTAGGTAAAGACAACGTTTTTATTTATGAGAAAGCGCTGCTAAAGTCCTACTTTAGAAAAAACTTTACATTTAAAAGTGCTTTCTAAAGTAGGCCTTTAGACAACGTTTTTACCTGAAAAAACGCTTTCTTAAGTGGACCTTTAGCAACACTTTTTCTATCCTTTTATGCTTTCTGTTGACATCTTTATACAGCGCTTTCTCAGGAAAAAGCGTTGTCTAATGTCCCTCCTTTAGACAACGCTTTTGAAAGCACCGTCTAATGTATTTTTTATTTCCACTTTAAGGCAACACTTTTAGTAGAAAGCACTTTCTTTTGTTTATTATAGGCAATGCTTTTGCTTAAAAACGCTTTATTTTCTTCACGTTTTCTTAATGATTTTTTTTAAAAGTCACATTTTTTTTCTTCAGAAACCTGTATAGTTCAATTATAAGCCATTACCATATCTAGGCCTTCTAAATCACATAAATCATTCTAAATCACATAAAACATTTATAGGCCTTCTAAATCACATAAACCATTCTAATCTTTATGTGATTCATATTTTAAGCCATTTCCATAACAACCATTCTAATCCACAAACCATTCATATAATAATTAAAGAATTCTAATCCATAAACCATTCACATAATAATTAAACCATTATAGTCCATAAACGATTCACGTAAACGATTCACATAAACCATTTCCATAGTTAAGCCATTCTAATCCATAAACCATTCACATAAACCATTCGTGCACATAATTAAACCGAAAATTTCTAATCCATAAACCATTTACATGATTAAATCATTCTAATCCTGTAACTTCTAAAGATATCCTAATATACATCAACTTCCAAAGCTATACAATTACACTCCATAACTACACACCAACTTCCATACCTTATATGATTCTTTTCTCAATAAGGTATTCACACAATTCCTCCTTGATTTCATCCAATTTATCTTTTGTGTAACGAGCACACGTGTATTCATCAAAGTACTACATAGCAAAACATAATATGCATGATTTAGTTTAAATAATAAATTATATGAAATATTCAATAAATATTAAAATAAATCCTAAGTTATAAATCCATACCGTGATGTGAATCTCTAATCGATCCAAATTAAGGATTTCTCTCATAAACCTCAAAACGAAATAGCCGTAGTCTATACCATTACACTGACGAGGACACTACATATAGAAAAACAAATAAGAATTAATATATAGTTGTCTTGTGTTATCAAGTAGCATCACTATAATAAGCAACATTGTGAAAATTAATATACCTCCACTTTGATCCATGTAATGTTGTTTGCTTTAGATCGTGATACTCGAGCGTCTCTTTGTGCTCGATATACTAGTATTTCTCTATAAAGGAAAAACACAAATATAGAACAATCTCACAGAAATAATTAAATATACAAATACACACGAGTATTTAGAACAATCTCACTTACGTATCAACCAAATCCTTCATATTTTGATATGTTGTCCATTCATGATCCAATGAATCATAAATACACCACTTCTCTTGTAGGATTAATAGCAACCAACAACCAGTGTCCACTGTAAAATATAAAAAAAGTTTAGATGGATCATTTCTATGTAAAAGATACAAAGATTAGAATGAAAATATTATTCGTTTCCAGCATTATACGGTACAAAATATAAACTTTCTGTACTGCTGGCCATAAATTTCTCGAGTAAGTGATCTCTTACTGAGTCTAGATTTGTATCAATTAACATGGCGTTGTCACGAACATAAGACACACAATATAATCTATTTGATAATTGATTCTTGTGCATCAATTTGTCATACAAGCACCTTAAATAAAAACATAATAAACATTAGACAATTTTCATTAAAATGTGTAAATAAATTGTTCAACTAATTAAATAATAGATTGATTGGAGTACCAAATGTATGAATGCATAACACCGATGCCTAATTCATGATGCCGAAAAATCTGTTCCATGTCCTCTTTTGCAATTGTTTCAGAATGAGGAAAACAAAAAACACCTTCCTCCATGTCTATTTGACGAATAACACCATCCATCAAATCTGATGTTGCCACAAGTGTTTCAAGACACATCCAAAAGCGAGGTGGAAGAGCTCTTCTTTCCAGCCCGTTCCTCGTAGGAGCTTTTTTCTTGCTGACTTGTTGTGAAACTTGAGCAGGAACCTAAAAATCAAATAAGTTAGGTAAAGTATTAAATCATAAAGCTTTCGAATTCGGATTATAGAATAACACTTTCAAGATATCTCTTTTTTTGATGCAACAAAATCATTGTGCGGCAAAATCCCTTTATCCTTAGATGCAGGTTTTGTAGGAGTCTAACATTACCATGTAAAAAAAAAGTACATAATGGTTCAAAATGGTTTTCATAATGGTTTAGAATTGACATTTGAATACTAAAATATTCATAATGGTTTTCAACATACCTCAACATCTATGAAAATGAGGTCTAACGGCCATGCAACAAATAAGCCTATTGCATCTCCCATCAATGTTATCTCTGAAACCAAATCAGATATAGGTAGTAACACATCCCTATCTATAGCAATATCAACCAATACTTTCAGATATCCATCAGAGAGCGGTTTATGATGAAGTAACTCTCCCAATTTGTTATGCACTTTCCCCCTGCCAACTATGCGATAAGTCAGTAACGATAAAAATAGCTGAAAAGATGAAATACCCTAAAGCAATAACAAATATGTAACTATTAATGTGTATATATGTCAACTATAATAAATATGCTAATTTAATTAAAATAAATATATGTCAATTAAAATAAATGTTCTAATTACCTCAAGAATTTTCTTTTGACAATTGATGCTAGCTTTGTCACTAGTATCTTTCAACTCTGAACTGCGCTTTTCTGCCTCATATCTCTCTTCATCCTTTTGCAATTCACAGACTTGCACTTTTAATTCCTCCAACGCTTGCATCACTTCTTGATTGCTAGGATTTTTTCTCTTTGAATGCTTATATAAGGAATATGGAGTCACACCAAATCCTTTATCCCTCACTCGACCGAAATACTCAAGAACATTTAGTACTTTACTAAGAAGTATGCTCCAACAATCCTCCTCACATGTGGTTAAGGATTTAGATAAAGTCTCCTGAAATTCATTGACATATCGAAAATTATTAGTGGGGATTAAAAATTAATTATATTTTAAAAAAATTTCTATTAACTTGAGGACATAATGTTATACTTACACATTTGTCATAAACATTCTGGACATCTTCCCTAACAACTCCATCCTTACCCACACGAGCTTCCTTCCACAAAGCATGTTCTGAAAGTGATGTTTCTTCACTTTTCGTCTCTTCTAAATACACTTTGAGATAAATAATATGATCATCAATTATAACACAATAAGGCAATTAATAAAATCATAGCATTTATATAGACTTACCCATTTTTGATGTAAGCGTGCATATCCCAAACACCCTTTTCAGTATGGATACGCAAGTTTTGATGCTCTTTTGCGATTCATGGCACTCAATTCCTGGATAAACAATTTTAAGTCATATCAGAACAAACTAATGCAACAAGTATATAATACGATTAATAGAAATGACAAATTAACATTACATTGAATTTTTCGGTTTTCCGTTTGGTTACAAAAGTGCCCCATTCTTCAGGTGTAATAAAGTCCACATACAACTGTGGAAGTTCTACTTCAACAATTTTTTTCTTCATCCCTAAGATATTTGTTTGATAACATAGTTTGAAACCATCTATGTATTTTTCCGGCCAATTGAAGACAATACTTTTTTCCGCTCTTATCAATATTAAAAGACCTCTACGTAAACATACACACATAGATTGTGTTAGTATAAGTAAATTAAAGACTTAATCGTAAAAAAAAAAAACTAATAACATCAATCATATTTTGTAAGTACCTGTATCTCAGTCTATATTTTATCTTTACTAACTTGAAACAATTTATTCCTTCAATTATCACTGGTGATTGGAATGTGCTGACGGACAAGGGAACCTATGTAACTAGTCAACATTGAATTGTTAGGCTCAATTAGTTGGTTTTCATCACTCCAATGTACATCAAATTTGATCCCTTTATCTCTTGCACGAATGATTGACTTCATAATAGTTATTCCTCATTTAATTTCACTTTCTACACCTTGAGCTTCATTTGCATCATGTGTCTCGTATGAGTCTTCCTGGTTACGTGTCTCGTGTGAGTCTTCATAGTTACTAGCCATTTGACTTGTAAGAAAGAAAAAAACAATAATTAAATGAAAAATATAAAAATCCATAATCCATAATCCATTGAATATATATAGGATGATATAAGCTATAATCCATTGAATATATATAACATGCCATAACATGATATAAGCTATACAAATCCATAATCCATAATCCATAACCCATAATTTATAATATTATTGAATGACATAAGCTATAGTTTTATAACTAGTACCTTTTTCACTAACTTCTCTTTCTTTTCTTGGTTGGAATATGTTCTACATGTCTCTTAACACGGACGATTGAATTGATCCAAATACCCTCATTATGATCATTTCTAGTATATGATTCATTCACTATAATATTTTCATCTTGATCATTTCTAGTAAATGATTCAATATCAACATCAATATCACCTTGATCTCTAATGTTTTCATCAATTACTTTGTTATATAAAAGCACTATAGACCATTTTGTACTTGTCGGATGAGTGACATAGAACATTTGTTTAGCTTGAGAGGCTGAAATAAAAGGCTCATCTTTGCACCCCAACCTATTGATATCCACTTGCAAAAATCCTGACTTATCCATTCGTATGCCATTATTATTTTCAACCCACTTGCAATGATATATAAGAATCTGAAACTTCTCATAATCAAACACCCAAATGTGCTCGATAACCCCAAAATATGACAAATTTGTAAATTTGGGGTTTAAGTCCTTCACACTTGAAATGTTCATTGCTTCAGCTACCATAGTGACACCACTATTTTGCATAGTACTTTTATCATCTTGTTCTTTGGTATAAAATGTGTATCCATTAATTGCATATGCGCTATAAGAAAACACAACAAAACTTGGACCATATGCTAAACATCTCAACCTTTATGTTATTGAAACGGGATATGAATAATAGTTTGAATAAACATGATCCTTAAACGAATGTATGAAACTTTGATTGTGCTCTCTTACTATCCAATTCTCATTTCTATTTGGATTTAAACCTCGGAGAACATCCTTGTGCATTTCAACATACGACTCAACCTCATTCTCATTGTTCATAACATACAAATGCACTTGATCCCGTTTGACCCTTGATATTGTCACAACTTCATTTCCAATAAAATTTTTTCCTTCTTTTTTTCCCGATAATATCAAATTCGGGGAGTCTAATTGATTGTAAATTGGACAAATATTCAGTACAAAACTCAATTGCTTCTTCAACAATGTATCATTCGGTAATACAACCCTCTGATCGACTTCGGTTTTTCACATACCCTTTTAATATTTTCATATAACATTCAGTAGGATACAACATTCCCGTTTTTCACATACCCTTTTAATCGTATGTATCTGTGCCATTATCGTTTGAAGCATAGGTCGTATTATCCCCTGGTTCAACATTCCCGTTAATTTTCTCACCATGCAAATTCCAACATGTATCACTTCTATCAATTCCACGTCTCTTTAAATGCGATGCCAACTAAACCGCGTCAACCCGACTTCCTAAACAACAACTCAAGGAAGGACATATCATTCAAATGGGGTCTTTGGCGTGTGCAATAACAAACTTAACAGATTCTGATACCCCATTCTCGTACTCATTCGAAAATCAACTCAAAGACATCCATTTCTTATCCAAAGTTATACTAATTTAGCTAAACAAAAACAAAATAAAAAATATTTACCTGTAGGGAAGTCAACAACTTTTGGACCCACATGGTGTAAGATTATGTATAAACAATATTCAGAATGACATTTAGAATCATCAAAGAAAATAATGGATTTCCCATTCAATTATTAATAATTGAACTACACAACTGTAAGAAATGGATCATAGCTCTACAATGTAACTAATAAGTGATAATACAATTAAGAATCTAAAATTAACATCTAAACTAGCTATATTAATCTTATATTCAAACAATCAAATAACTAGTTTAGAAAGACTTATTAAAGCTTATTAGAATGCTTTCAATAACATATAATTTTCATACACAATAACATTAGTAAAATTGTAACCACAACTTTTAAGCAAAAATTAGGGTTTCAGAGAGCCATGGGTCAAGGGTTTAGTGAGAAAAAAACATTGACACATAATGATGGATACAAAGAGATACACACAGAGATAGTATTAGAGACTTACAATGGTGATTCAGTAATTCTCGAGCAACGAACTCAGCTATATAGTTGCGGAAACAATAATACAGTAATTGATGTATGCAAGAGGGATTCGGCGATATGGTTTCTTTAACCGTAGATCAAAATTCAGAATCTATCAACAACAACAACAACAAAACAACAACATTCAGTCACATTCATAATCTATCAACATCCAAATTCACATTTAATCATTGTTATTCTGCAAGATATGGATTCATTGAAAATGTTTAGATTATCAAGTGAATGGAATATAAAAAATTTGATGATGTTTAATTATGTAATAATTGTTTAATTTTTCCAAAAAAGTTAACTGGATGTACTCATCCCTTACACATAAAAAACGATTTCTAAATTCAGACAAAGATTTTGATTTCATTACAATAGGATGTTCAGCTTAAGTAATTCAGACATATACATGATTATCCTTTCGATACTTGTACTTTATCTAACTGGTCAAGAGGGATTCAGTGATAGGATTTCTTCAACCATAGATTGAAATTCAGAATCTATCAACAACAACAACATAAAAACAACATTCATACACATTCAAAATCTATATCAACAACAACAATTAAACAACAACATTCAGAATCTATCTTCAACGTTCAAAATCTATCTCTAAGAATGGCAACGGAAAAAACAACAACAAAACAATAATGGCAATGCCAACAGTACAACAACAATGGCATTAACATCGACAACAACAGAACAACAACAATAGAACAACAACTAAGAATGACTTTCGTTTTCCTAAGAAAGTCATACCTGGTTTTCTTCTTCATGAACAACAATGGCAAGCAAGAACGATTGAAACGACTTATGAAAATTTGGGGGCAAGAATGATTGAAACAAATGATTAGGGAAAGAAAGAAACGGCCAGAGAGTTCTGAAAATGAGAAAAAAAAATGATAAGGGCTTATGACAATTTGGGGGGTTTTATTTTTTAATTAATGAAAGCCCTAAGGAAGCGCTTTTTGACTGAAAGCGCTTTCTATTCATTTCCTTATAGAAGCTCTTTTAAAAATCACTTTCTAAGATGGGGAATTTTTATGGCCTTTAGCAGCGCTTTCTAAAATCACTTTCTAAGGTAAACCTTTAACAGCGCTTTATAGAAAGCGCTTTCAAATATGAGACTTAACAATTAGGCACCCCATATATATATTTATTTTTTAATTAATGAAAGTCCTAAGGCAGCGCTTTTTGACTGAAAGCGCTTTCTATTCATTTCCTTATAGAAGCGCTTTTAAAAATCACTTTCTAAGATGGGGCATTTTTATGGCCTTTAGCAGCGCTTTCTAAGATAAACCTTTAACAGCGCTTTATAGAAAGCGCTTTCAAATATGAGGCTTAACAATTAGGCACCCCATATATATTTATATTTGTATTTTAAATATTGGATGTATCACCACGCCGGTGGTCAATGCGCGTGTAATGCCTTTCCCTACCTTAAGGGCGCATGTTCGATCCCCTTTTTCCATTTTTGTGATTTTTGATGTTTTTTCATATAATTTTTTATTTTTAATATTTTTTTCAATTAATTATTTAAACACTCAAAATAAATCATTTTTGAATAAATATTTGCATATAATTCATTCATACATTCAAATGATTATTTTCAAAAATATAACAAAAATATTATTTGATTAATTTTAAATATTTTAAATATTTTAAAGAATTTCTTTTTATTTTGTTTCAAAACATTTTAAATAAATTATTTTCATTAATTTCTTCAAACAAAGAAACTTTCACATCATCATACAAATAACATATGATTTTTCATTTATACATTCAAATGATTATTTTCACAAAAATAACAAAAAAATATTATCATTTGATTAGTTTAAATATTTTAAAGAGTTCCTTTTTATTTTGTTTCAAAACATTTTAAATAAATTATTTTCATCAATTTCTTCAAACAAAGAAATTTTTAAATCATCATACAAATAACATATGATTTTTCTTCATACATTCAAATGATTATTTTCACAAAAATAACAAAAAATATTATTATTTGATTAATTTTAAATATTTTAAATATTTTAAAGAATTTCTTTTTATTTTCTTTCAAAACATTTGAAATAAATTATTTTCATCAATTTCTTAAAACAAAGAAATTTTCACATCATCATAAAAATAACATATGATTTTTTATTCATGCATTCAAATGATTATTTTCACAAAAATAACAAAAAATATTATTATTTGATTAATTTTAAATATTTTAAAGAATTTCTTTTTATTTTGTTTCAAAATATTTTAAATAAATTATTTCATCAATTTCTTCAAACAAAGAAATTTTCACATCATCATACAAATAACATATAATTTTTAATCATAATTTCAAAGTCATAACAGTTTTATGAATAAATTTGATATTTTATCATTTTATTTCATTTATTAATTTAAATAAAACCCTTATATATTTATCTTTGTGATTTTTGATGTTTTTTCATATAATTTTTTATTTAGGGTTTTCACTGAAAGCGTTTTCTATTCATTGCCTTATATCAGCGCTTTCTAAGGTAAACCTTTAGCAACACTTTCTAAAAGCGCTTTCTAAGGTAAACCTTTAGCAACGCGTTATAGAATGTGTTTTCAAAGATGAGGCCAACTTAAGGCCTTTAGCAGCACTTTTTAAAAGCGCTTTCTAAGGTGACCCTTTAAAAATATTTTTTTTTGAGTGAATTTTATTTAAAATATATAGCAACACTTGTTTCTAAAAGCGTTGTCTTTGTTGTACTACGAAAAGCTATTTTTGGCGTAGTGCGTGGTGACCATGGCATTGTTGAAAGTGCGTTTTATAATAGTGTCATTACAATACTTGATAACATATAAAGTGTTCAACTTCACCATCCATTGCACGCAATTGGGCATTATCTTAATCCAAATTACTTTATACAACAATCCATCAATTGAGAATGGTTCTAAGTTAGTGGATGACCTTTATACATGCATCCATATGCTCTTTTGAAGGTTATGAAGTCAATAATGAAATCTGGAGAGTTAAAAAAATATAAGATGGGTATATGCAATTTTTCACTGAGTTCATCCGTCAGGAAAAAAACTTAAATATCTTGCTAGTAAGTTAAATATATTTTGTAGAAGTTAAATTTATTTACATAACATAACCATTTTTTATGCAAATTCAAATATATGAAGGCTTTCTTTATGAAAGTTCTGAGAATTCTAAGGTGGAGTATACTTTTGGTAAAGAGGATAGAGGTCAATGTGCATACTTTGGGAGGTGTAAAGCTATTTTTCCGGACCCATAGAATTTTGAAATTAAAAGTTTTGGGAGGAGGAAGGTTATGAAGAGTTTGAAACTTAAGTACTTTTTTAAAGGGGGTGGGCCGTACCTGGGCTTTAAGAAGGCATAAAAACAGGCTTATTGGCGCGAAAAGTAGAAAACCTCATGGGTGTATGATGCGTGTTTTTCGCAAGTGTACGAACACGTCAGAGTAATATAAAAGATTGTCGAATCCACAGAGACCAAGTGTCAATCTATCGTACCTGTTGTTATGGTGTGTATCTAAGGCAACTAAATATAAGGGTTTTAATAAGGGTGCAATGGTAAATAAAATTATAATTTTAAACAATAAATAAAAGACAGGCTCGAATGTAATTCACGTAATCAATGATAATCCAGTACTTGTTAATGGAACTACTTATGGGCAATGTTTTCTCCTTTGAAAAGAACTAATTTAACAGGAACTGTCGCTTTCGCGTATTCAGAACCGAGTTGTACTCTCTAATCAACCCCTCCTATTGTCACGGATAAAAAGGTGCGTACTGCGTTAAAGTAGTAAACCTATTTTTAAGAAATGTAGTATCTTGACTAAGTTGAAAAGTATTTTAACCTGGACTTCTTAGCAAAAAGAGGTTCTTATGAACCAGACTCTAAATCTCATAACGCGTCCGAAAATCGTTTTAAAATCTCTTTTCTTGTTAATCTAAAAACTCCTAATGAACTAGACAAAGCGCTTTTGGCTGTTTTTGAAATAGTTAAAAACAATTACTTGAATTGAAAGATAAAATAGCCCTTAGGTGTTTCCACGAACAATTATACTGATTACGGGTTTAATTACGATCCTTACATTCTAACCTTTATGGAATTAGTTAGACATGATAAAGTAAAGATTCTTTTTATAGTTTTTCATAAAAGTAATTTAGTGCGAGTGCGGAAAGTAAATGAAATTAGTGCGAGTGCGAGAAATAAAGTAATTTAAAGCGAGTGCGGGAAATAAAGTAATTTAAAGCGAGTGCGGGAAATAAACGAAATAAAGTGCGAGTGTGGGAAATAAACGAAATAAAGTGCGAGTGCGGATAATAAAGAAAGTAAAGCAGTGCGAGAAATAAATAAAAGTAAAGCAATGCGGAAAAGATAAAATACGAACTGGAATTAAAATGGCGGCAGGATTAACTTCCTCCAGAGTGCTCCAAAACTCGATCGCACAGACAGATTACAGACTCGATCACTCGATTGCAGAAACACCCCGATGTGGAATGGAAACTGCTTTGAAACTGATATATGCCTAGAGAAATCTAATTTTGGATGATGAAAAACGAAAATCTAAGGTCCTATTTATAGGAAAACTGAAAGCATGAAAAGACTGGGATGCCCCTCCACTAAAAAGTGGAGGTTACTGATTTTTGCCTTGTGGCGCCCGCCACAAGGTCATGGCGCCCGCCATGGTGCCTACAGGGGATTGGAGAGTGGGGATCATGGGTCTTGGAGGTTGAGGAGTGGTCTTGAGTCGTGGCCACGTCATGGCTAACCCCATGGCGCCCGCCACGGTGGGTGCCGTAAGTGCAAAACGCTGAATTTCTAGGTTTTCGTCCGTTTTCACTCCTTTTTCGCTCCCTTTCTCGATTCAAGCCCCGATTATTATAAAAACCTGAAAACATAAGAAAACAAAGTAATAACATAACAAAATAACAATAAAAGCTAAGAATGCATGCGAAATCGGAGTCAGAAACACGGTGAATTTTAGTGTGATCAAATTCTCCCACACTTAAACCTTTGCTTGTCCTCAAGCAAACATTAAAGCTTAAGAAAATATGGTGTCAACACGTGCCTTTGGGCTAAAAGGCTTCTAAGTTCAAGTCAGGATGCAGTGACAGATACTAACTAAGTGAACCAAGGGTACCATAGTAACACAAACACAAACTTCAATCCTATATTAACCACTCTATATCATCCCACAATACCTAGGCCTATCTTCTCATATTTTTGTGTCCTTTTCATTCAGGCGCAATCACATTAAGCCCGTTATCCGTACATGCTTCATAGTAGAGTGACCGGTTAGTGATTCTGATCCATAACATAAGGTTTCTGGCACATAAGCATGTGTAAACCTGTTTTTATTTCGCCTAAATGTAGCTGCGGGGGATCGGATCGTAATCCGCCCTACCAAGTTCAGTGCCAGATACCTCTGAACCAACTAACAATAGGTGACTTGCAATTTTTTCTTTTTGTGGCAAAAAATTTTTTTTCTTCTCTTTTTTTTCGGTTTAAATGACTTTGTGAGGGTCACCTATACCAGAGTTTGCCTTTTTATTTTTTTCTTTTTTATTAGCACTGGATCATTCACTTATGTTCATCGGCCCCCTACGTAGAGCATGCTTAGGCCGGAGCTGACTGCTAAAATAAACTACTTAGGACAATTTTTTAAATGATAATAAAGGCCATGGTGGTGGGGTTTAGGAGTGATTCCTATATTCAAGAGGTCTATGGTGCTAAAATGGTTCTGATGTTTCTAAAAGTTGACCTAAGTCACCACATCCTAATCTAAACCTGTCTCAAAGCCCAAAAAACATGTGAAACAACATTATTTTCTTTTTTAAAATTTTTTCTGGTAAGGCTAAGGAAATGGGAAAAAATGAAGATGAACTAAAAATACACTATACTGGTGACTCGTCAGACTCATGCATTATCTAAGAAAAATAAATTACTGAAAAGGGAAATAACTGAAAGGAAATAATTAACTAAAAAGGGAAATGACAGAAAGCAATAAAATCCCCTCCCACACTTAAATCGAACATTGTCCCCAATGTTTCGAAATGAGATAAGGGGGGTAACCTGAAAAAGACTACTGAGGAGGAGCACTGGTGCCCTCGCCGTCCTGCTGTGATGGTCTGGAACGACGGGATCTACTACGATGCTGGTCCCTCCGGTCGAGTCGTGCTGATAAAGCAGCCTGAGCACTCCGGACCTCTCGAAGGTTACCTAAGATGGAACCCTGAGTGGCCTCTACAAGCTGGTAGTGCCGACTGTTGAACTCTCTCTGACGGTTCTGCTCTAATGAGATATCGTTCAAGGTACGACAAACGTTGCTATAAGCACGATCCGAAACCAATCGCGATTGTTGCATGAAGCTCATGTTGTCCGTCAGCTGTTGTGAAATAGTAGGGAGAAGGCCATCACGCCTTTCTTCTCTAGCTGTCATATCACGCCACATCTCCTCGGTGACATAGAATCCAGGAGCAGTACCTGCAACAGGGTTAGAGGAAGATGGTGCGGTGTGTGACTATGAAGGACGATGGGGGGACATGTGAGGGATGGGAGACTGCTCTCTCCGATCATACTCTTCATCAGTGTCATGTGCCTCCCCATCGGGAATATTAGGAGGAAGTGGACCCAAAACACGTGGAGCATTAAGATCATAGGTCCAGTTCCTTTCATCACGTACATCAGTACGTCTACTGCATGGTAAAGCAACAGATGGGATAGCTACCCCATGAACCATCAACTCATAACCACCTTCTCTCCTTGTTCGGCACAATTTCATGTCTTTCAGAAATTTTAAATTAATTGCGCGAGGAGGTAGTGGTTCAAGTGTAGCTATCTCATTGTTCAGGCCAAGAGCCCGAGCAATAGACGTAACAAGCCCTCCAAATACAATCGGTCCTGTTTTATTAGTAAATAAAGTCATGTGGGCAAGCATAAACGGGACCGGATTGATGTGGGTTCTAGTGAGGCATCCTTGCAAAAATAGGAGTTCACGAGCATTTACCTTGTTTGGACTTTCCCGGCCAAAAATAGTACATGCCAAAAGAAGTCTAAAAACTCTTATGGCCGGGTTGTGAATGGTCGACGCAAGTATCCCTTCAAAAGAATTAATTGAAGAACTTGAAAGCCTATGCCAGAAGGTAAATACCTCGGCCGACCACTCCGCATCCAAAGGTGCCTCACAAATAGCACCTTCCCTATGAGGGATTCCTAACAAACCTGCTAGATCGTCGGTACTGAATTCATATTCAATTCCAAACAGTCTAAAAGTAACAGTACCGACAGTGCTAGCAGTGTTAGGACTGACAGTGTATATCAAAGAACTTAAAAACTCAATTGTCAGTCTCTCATAGGTAGGTTCCTGATTAATGAAAATATTATGCAAGCCTAGAAATTCTAATAAATTAAAAACACTATGATAAATACCCAAAGCATACAGACAGTTATCGTCGACGTACCTAGTCGAGAGAATTTCTCGACTTTGAAGCCTCTGAATAATTTTCCGTTGCCTATCGCCCGGTCTTCCATCACGAAGAAGAAATCCGTTGAACTCCATTGTTGATAGCTCCTTAGGTAGTGAAAATGGTAGAAAAATGGTTTAGGAGGGAAATGATAAAGTTTTGATTTTTTTGGTTTTTGGTGGATGAAAATGAAAATGGATGTTGGATATGTTTTATGGATGGAGGGTATTTTGGAAATGGGGGAGCTTTAATGGGGTTCAAGGAGGTTTTGGAAGGTTGTAAAAATGGGTTTTTGGTGAAGAAAGGGATGAAAATGGTGGAAATGGGGATTCAGCCCCGTATTTGTTGTTGATACAGCGTGGCGCCCGCCACAGGGCCTATGGCGCCCGCCACAAGGCCAATTCCTGGGCCTTGGGTTTTTGGATCCTCCTCTTTGGGCCTTCCTTGCACCTTTTGATCTTCGGGGGGTCTGGATAGCGTTTTCTTCTTCTTTTCAAGGCATGAGGCTTGCATATTTTTTTTGTAAAGACAAAAATGAAAATATTTTTGTCTTATATTTTTTTTTCTTTGCACGACAAAAATAAAATAATTAAAAATCAAAAAAGAAAAAGAAAAATTAACATTAGTGCATAATATGTATATATATGAGGAATTCAAAGTACGTGAAAATATAATAGATGCAAAAAGAAATAGTATATGTCTGGAAATGCGATAAATAAAATAAAGCATATAAAGGGAAATTAAATACTAGGGTAGTGTTGTCAGTGTAGAATGAGTCATGTGGTAGGCTTCTTTTCCTGGCTTGATCCACGAATCTCAGCTATCTCCCTCCGAAGCTCTTCAATCGCCTGATATAGAGCATCGGCCTCTGAGGCATGAGTGAGATCAGAAACCTGCATCTGTAACTCTAAGTCTGCCACTTCCTGCGTGAGCAGGGCAGTCTCCTTACGGAGCTCATAAATCTGTGTTTGTAGGTCAGGTGGCTGCAGAGACATATTGTTAGACATAACAGTGATACGGGGAGTAAGAGGTGTAGGAGTGTACTCAGCGGCGGGAGGCGATTTCGGCTCTTCGACAGTCTCTCCATAACCCTCTAGAGCATAACTCCAATTTTCAGGATCATGGACACTGGTCATCAGCGGATCTGGTAATGTAAAATAGTGTATCGCTTCGCCATCGATCAACAATCTAAACATGTTGGGCTCAAAAGAAGCCCTCCTCATCAGTCCTCTATCAAGACAAAAATCAATATCCAGGGTGGTGTAGCAGCAGAAGGTCCTGAGGTGCAATAATTTGCGAGACAAACCCAATGCAGTAGCTATCTGTGTAACAATCCCACCGACATGGATGATGCCTACTGATGATCTAGCAACACTAGCCAGGCCCTTCAACAGAAAGTTTCCACAAGCAATTGAGCGAGACTGAGTCGCACAAAACAGTAGGAAAATCTCCTCTTCACTTAGCAGGGTCTCTGTATCTGGCAAACCTAGGAAAGAATGTGCTAGAATCATCTGGAAGTACCTCAATGCAGGGTTGTGGATTACCTGAGAAAACTGGGTAGAAGGATCTTGGCTCCCTCCACCTGATATTTTAGTCCAAAACTTTTCCACTTCTCTGCTCATAAAATACCCCATCGGTGTCTCTGGAATAGCATCAAGAGTAGTCTGGAAACCTAGCAAATCACCAAACTCTTTGTGAGAGAATGAGTAGTCAATCCCGAACAACCTGAAAACAACGAGTCCATCGGGTCCAGCCCAAGGGTCATGATGAAACGAGCTGAGGAACTCAAGAGTCAAGTTCCTATAAGTGTTGTTCCTGTCGTCAAACTGGTCCCAGTGGAGTTGATGGCATAAAAATCTGACGCTTGGCTCTATCCCCAAGGCATCCATGCAGTCATGGTCAGGGTACCTGGTAGGAGCCATAGGGCGTCTCATGTGGACACAGTAACGCTCTCTCTGTGCGTCGTCTCTAAAGGCCACGTGCATGTCATCAGGGTTCTGCATTCTGCACAAGGTTAGCAAACAAGTCCTGAAAGCACATAAAACATTCAATCGTTAGTCCTGACATAATAAAACAAATTTAAAATAAAGTAAAAATAAATAAATAAAAAAAAGTGCAAAAATAAGAAAACCATGGGTTGCCTCCCATGCAGCGCTTGTTTAACGTCATTAGCTCGACGACCGGTTTTTAAACATCATTGGAAGGATATGGTGGATCACTCAGAGTATGACAGGTGTATGTTGTTGGGATGTCACCTCCTTCGTAGGGCTTCAACCTCTGACCATTGGCGATGAACGGTTTACATGTTTGGTTCTTGATTTCAATAACACCAGATCTTAGGATCTTAGATACTTCGAAAGGGCCGGTCCATCTCGAACGGAGTTTTCCTGGAAAAAGTCGTAACCTAGAATCGAACAGGAGAACAGGATCGCCTATTTTGAAGTCTCTTCTTATGATTCTTTTGTCATGCCAAGCTTTTGTTCTTTCTTTGTATATGATGGCATTTTCGTAGGCAGATTGTCTGAGCTCTTCTAATTTGTGAATGTCAAGGATACGTTTCTCACCAGCTGTCAAGTAATCCAAATTCAAAGTTTTGATGGCCCAATAGGCCTTATGCTCCAATTCAAATGGTAAGTGACATGATTTTCCATAGACCAGTTGGTAAGGGGTTGTTCCTATAGGAGTTTTGAAAGCGGTTCTATAGGCCCATAATGCTTCTTGAAGTTTCTGTGACCAATCCTTTCTAGATATAGAGACAGTCTTCTTGAGGATTTGTTTGATCTCCCTATTAGATACTTCCACTTGTCCATTGGTCTGTGGGTGGTATGGTGTTGCTACTCTATGCTTAACTCCATACTTGCTTAAAAGTTTATCAAATATTCTCGATATGAAGTGTGATCCTCCATCACTTATGACTAAACGGGGTGTTCCAAACCTGGGAAATATATAATTTTTGAATAATTTGATGACTACTCTGGTGTCGTTTGTGGGTGCGGCGATAACTTCAATCCATTTAGACACGTAGTCAACTGCTACTAAGATGTACTGATTTCCAAAAGATGGTGGGAACGGTCCCATAAAGTCTATACCCCATACGTCGAAGAGTTCTACTTCTTGGATATTTCTTAACGGCATTTCATTACGTCTTGAAATATTTCCTGTGCGTTGGCATCTATCACACTTGACAATGAAAGCATGGACATCACGCCACATAGTAGGCCAGAATAGGCCAGCTTGAAGAATCTTGGCGTAGGTCTTAGATGTGCTTGCATGTCCACCATAGGGTGCAGAGTGACAATGCTCAATTATATTATTTACCTCTTCTTCTGGAACACAACGGCGGAAAATGCCATCTTTGCCTCTCTTGAAAAGAAATGGTTCGTCCCAATAAAAGTTTCTCACATCACTATAGAACTTCTTCTTCCAGTGGTAGTTTAGATCAGGGGGTATGATGTCAGCGGCTAGGTAATTAACAAAGTCTGCATACCAAGGTACATTGCTTATAGCTAAGGATTTATGAAAATGCTCATGAGGGTCTGGGTTATCATCTTCAATAGTTTCTAGTTGGGCTATCAGTCTATCATAGGCAATATCGTCATTTATGGGTACTGAATCAGGTTTCAGGTATTCTAGCCTAGATAGGTGATCAGCTACCACATTATCAGTGCCTTTCTTATCACGGATATCCAAATCAAACTCTTGCAGTAATAGAATCCATCGAAGTAACCTAGGCTTGGCATCCTTTTTGCTTAGTAAGTAACGAATGGCAGCATGGTCGGTATAAACTATAATCTTGGCTCCTACTAGATAAGATCTAAATTTGTCTATTGCAAAAACTACAGCTAGGAGCTCTTTTTCGGTTGTTGCGTAGTTGAGCTGTGCAGCGTCTAGGGTTCTACTGGCATAATAAATTACATGTAACTTCTTATCTTTTCTCTGACCTAGAACGGCTCCAACAGCATAATCACTGGCGTCACACATTATCTCAAACGGTTCTGACCAATCAGGGGGTTTCATTATAGGTGCTGAAATCAGAGCTTGCTTCAGAAGATTAAATGCTTCAGTACATTTTTCATCAAAGATAAATTCAGCATCTTTCATTAAAAGACAAGTTAAGGGCTTTGTTATTTTGGAGAAATCCTTGATAAAACGTCGGTAAAATCCGGCATGTCCAAGAAAACTTCTTATCTCCCTGATAGTCTTCGGCGGTTTTAGATTCTCTATGACTTCTATTTTTGCTTTATCTACCTCTATACCTTTTTCGGAAACTATATGTCCTAAAACAATCCCTTCGGTGACCATGAAATGACATTTTTCCCAATTTAGCACAAGGTTTACCTCCACACATCTCTCCAGGATTTTCTCAAGGTTGACAAGACAATTTTTGAAATCTGATCCACAAACTGAGAAATCGTCCATAAATACTTCCATAATTCCATCTAAATAATCAGCAAAGATAGACATCATGCAGCGTTGGAAAGTGGCAGGAGCATTACAAAGTCCAAAAGGCATTCTTCTATAGGCAAAGGTTCCAACTGGGCATGTAAAGGTAGTTTTTTCTTGATCTTCGGGGTGAATAGGTATTTGGAAGAATCCTGAATATCCATCTAGGTAACAAAAGTAAGAGTGTCTGGCTAGGCGCTCCAACATTTGGTCTATGAATGGTAATGGGAAATGGTCCTTCCTAGTTGCTTTATTTAATTTTCTATAATCTATGCACATACGCCAACCTCCATCGGTTCTTTTTGCTACAAGTTCGCCCTTCTCGTTTTGCACGACTGTGATGCCTCCCTTTTTAGGTACTACATGCACAGGACTCACCCATTTACTGTCCGAGATCTGATATATTATACCTGCCTCTAGTAACTTAAGAACTTCAGTCTTAACTACAGTACTCATTATAGGATTTATTCTTCGTTGGTGTTCTCTGGAAGGTTTTGAATCTTCTTCAAGCAAAATCCGATGCATGCATACGGATGGGCTTATTCCTTTTAGATCAGAGATCTTATATCCTAAGGCTGAGGGATACCTACGTAAAACTTCTAATAATTGATCGGTTTCTTCTTGGTTTAAGGTAGCACTGACTATAACTGGACGGTTCATATCTTCATCAAGAAATTCATATCTCAGGTTTTTAGGCAGTTCCTTAAGTTTTACGGTCGGTTTTATAGGGCAAGGCATATGATCTGGGGTAAGAGATAAACATTCGTGAAGGTTATCATCAATGTAGGGTTTTTTATAATTGTCATCTTCCAAAATAAGGGTTGATGGCAATTTTATAGATTCAGTTTCTTCTTCTTGTTCTAATTCCCTAATGCATTCTTCGATGATATCTAAGGCATAACAAGCATCTCCTATCACAGGTGCCATAAGAAATTTGAAAGTATAAATTCTATCTTCTCGTCACCTACCTCAAAAGTTAGTTTTCCCTTTTTAACATCTATTACGGCTCCAGCAGTTGATAAGAATGGTCTACCTAGGAGGATTGGTATGTCGTCATCTTCTTTAATGTCCATGACAACAAAATCAGTAGGTATAAATAGCTGACCTATCCTAACAGGGACGTCTTCAAGTATGCCTATAGGGTATTTAACGGATCTATCGGCTAATTGAAGTGACATCTTAGTAGGTTGTAATTCTCCTAAGTTTAATCTCTCACAAACTGCTAAAGGCATTAAGCTCACACTAGCTCCTAAGTCTAGAAAAGCTTTTTCGATGACATGATTCCCCAAAATACAAGGAATGGAAAAATTTCCGGGATCTTTATCTTTCTTTGCTAACCTATTTTCGGAAATAGAATTACATTCCACGGGTTTCGGATCTTCAAGTCTACGTTTATTTGTAAGTATGTCTTTGAGAAACTTAGCATAAGAAGGTATTTGGGTGATGGCTTCTGTAAAGGGGATTTCTACGTGAAGTTTTTCTATAACCTTAACGAATTTTTGATATTGATTATCGAATTGGGATTTCTTTAATCTTTGAGGGTAAGGAATTGGTGGTTTGTATGGCGGTGGTGGCACATAGGTTTTATTTTTAGGTTCTTCTCCTTTTTCTTGACTTTCCGGGGTTTCAGGCTTCTCTGGTTCCTTCTCCTCATTCCTCTCAGAAGTTTCGGGCTCACTTAATCTAGGGTTTGAAGGTTCTTTATAAGCGGTTCCACTTCGTAGAGTAATGGCATTGGCTTGCCCTTTCGGGTTTTGTTGAGGTTGTCCAGGGAACTGTCCTCCAGGTGTAGTCTGTGGGGCTTGGTTTAACGCTACCTGAGAGATTTGGGTTTCAAGCATCTTATTATGAGTAATGATTTGATCAACCTTGGTTCCTAACTGGGTAATTAGTTCGTTAACATGGATGTTTTGGTTCATGAACTCTTTGTTTTGTTGTTTTTGAGCAACGATAAAATCTTTTACAACTTCCTCAAAGCTCGGGCTTGGTGGTACAGGTTGCATAGGTTGATTTGTTCTTGGGGCTTGGTAACCTTGTTGTCTCGGAGGTTCGGTATTTTGAATAGGGTTATTATTTTTGTAGGAGAAGTTTGGGTGATTCCTCCATCCAGGGTTATATGTGTTTGAAAATGGGTTCCCTTGGGTATAGTTTACTTGCTCAGTGTTGGTTTCATTTAACAGATTGCATTCGGCGGATTGGTGTCCTTGCGTTCCACATATCTCACAATTCGGCGAAACTGCGGCTACAATATTCGGAGTTGTACACATATGTTCGACTCTAAGGGCCAACGCGTCCATTTTAGCCTGCATCATGTCTATAGAGCTTAGCTCATGTATTCCTCCTTGGGCTTCCTTCTTTTCCACTGTCGCTCGTTCTACTCCCCATGATTGATGGTTTTGGTCCATATCCTCGATAAGGGCACTAGCTTCAGGGTAAGGTTTGTTCATCAGTGCGCCACCAACGGCAGCGTCGATGGTCATATTAGTGTTATAATGAAGTCCATTATAGAAGGTTTGGATGATTAACCAATTCTCTAAGCCATGATGTGGGCATGCTCTTAATAGTTCTTTGTATCTCTCCCAGGCTTCGAACAACGACTCTCCTTGGTGTTGGGTAAATCTAGTTATTAGGTTTCGAAGAAGAGCGGTCTTACTTGGGGGAAAATATCTAGCAAGGAAAACTTTTCTAAGGTCATCCCAAGTTGTTATTGAATTGGGTGGAAGGGAATCTAACCATGATAGAGCTTTATCTCTGAGGGAAAAGGGAAATAATCTTAAGCGTATCGCCTCAGGAGAAGCTCCATTGGTTTTAAAGGTGTCTGCTAACTGAAGAAAGTTTTTTAAATGTTGGTTCGGGTTATCAGTAGCGAGACCTGCGAATTGTCTCTGCTGCACTAATTGCAGCAGGGATGGTTTAAGTTCAAAATTATTGGCTGGGATAGCGGGGTTTACTATACTGGAACTAGGTTCCTCGTTTGATGGTTGGGCGAAGTCCTTAAGAGGTCTTCGGTTTTGATCTTCGGCCATAGCTCTCCTATTCCTATGGAAAAACAAACGTGCGCGAGCGTAACGTTCAGGTTCAGCTAGAGGGTCTACTAAACTTCCGGCACTGCGAGTCTTTCGCATTGACCGGTGGGTAACAACCTTAGTCTAAACGGTATAACTACAGGGTAATGAAATTTGACGAAATTGGTCCCCGGCAACGGCGCCAAAAACTTGATGCGTGTTTTTCGCAAGTGTACGAATACGTCAGAGTAATATAAAAGATTGTCGAATCCACAGAGACCAAGTGTCAATCTATCGTACCTGTTGTTATGGTGTGTATCTAAGGCAACTAAATATAAGGGTTTTAATAAGGGTGCAATGGTAAATAAAATTATAATTTTAAACAATAAATAAAAGACAGGCTCGAATGTAATTCACGTAATCAATGATAATCCAGTACTTGTTAATGGAACTACTTATGGGCAATGTTTTCTCCTTTGAAAAGAACTAATTTAACAGGAACTGTCGCTTTCGCGTATTCAGAACCGAGTTGTACTCTCTAATCAACCCCTCCTATTGTCACGGATAAAAAGGTGCGTACTGCGTTAGAGTAGTAAACCTATTTTTAAGAAATGTAGTATCTTGACTAAGTTGAAAAGTATTTTAACCTGGACTTCTTAGCAAAAAGAGGTTCTTATGAACCAGACTCTAAATCTCATAACGCGTCCGAAAATCGTTTTAAAATCTCTTTTCTTGTTAATCTAAAAACTCCTAATGAACTAGACAAAGCGCTTTTGGCTGTTTTTGAAATAGTTAAAAACAATTACTTGAATTGAAAGATAAAATAGCCCTTAGGTGTTTCCACGAACAATTATACTGATTACGGGTTTAATTACGATCCTTACATTCTAACCTTTATGGAATTAGTTAGACATGATAAAGTAAAGATTCTTTTTATAGTTTTTCATAAAAGTAATTTAGTGCGAGTGCGGAAAGTAAATGAAATTAGTGCGAGTGCGAGAAATAAAGTAATTTAAAGCGAGTGCGGGAAATAAAGTAATTTAAAGCGAGTGCGGGAAATAAACGAAATAAAGTGCGAGTGTGGGAAATAAACGAAATAAAGTGCGAGTGCGGATAATAAAGAAAGTAAAGCAATGCGGAAAAGATAAAATACGAACTGGAATTAAAATGGCGGCAGGATTAACTTCCTCCAGAGTGCTCCAAAACTCGATCGCACAGACAGATTACAGACTCGATCACTCGATTGCAGAAACACCCCGATGTGGAATGGCAACTGCTTTGAAACTGATATATGCCTAGAGAAATATAATTTTGGATGATGAAAAACGAAAATCTAAGGTCCTATTTATAGGAAAACTGAAAGCATGAAAAAACTGGGATGCCCCTCCACTAAAAAGTGGAGGTTACTGATTTTTGCCTTGTGGCGCCCGCCACAAGGTCATGGCGCCCGCCATGGTGCCTACAGGGGATTGGAGAGTGGGGATCGTGGGTCTTGGAGGTTGAGGAGTGGTCTTGAGTCGTGGCCACGTCATGGCTAACCCCATGGCGCCCGCCACGGTGGGTGTCGTAAGTGCAAAACGCTGAATTTCTAGGTTTTCGTCCGTTTTCACTCCTTTTTCGCTCCCTTTCTCGATTCAAGCCCCGATTATTATAAAAACCTGAAAACATAAGAAAACAAAGTAATAACATAACAAAATAACAATAAAAGCTAAGAATGCATGCGAAATCGGAGTCAGAAACACGGTGAATTTTAGTGTGATCAGTGTAGTCTTGCGCATATATCCATTAGGGGTGCTACTTCATCCTCACTATCTGAGGAAGGTAGTATTTCGAAGGAAGAGAATACTCAAGTTCAGTTTCATGGCGAGAATTCAAAGGGAACGGTAATTAATCGATGCAACAATAAAATTATGGATAATTTAGAGATTAATATTGGAGGAAAATTGTGGAGTTCTATTTCTAAACTTGGGGTGATAGAATGTGAACATAAAATTGATTTTCAGCATAAATTGGTTGATTTGGAGAGAGCAGATAAATCTAGATTGTTAGGAATGAAGGAGAACCTG
Source organism: Lathyrus aphaca (assembly GCA_963966055.1). Lineage (NCBI taxonomy): Eukaryota > Viridiplantae > Streptophyta > Magnoliopsida > Fabales > Fabaceae > Lathyrus > Lathyrus aphaca. Next base: position 520,936,848 of record OZ014521.1, read on the forward strand.
AAATTTTTGTGATGATTGCGGGTTCTTTAAATATTAAGGGCGTTGTATTAGAGTTAAGAGGAGAAGAATATCTCATTTAATATCTAGTGGTAATGCGGATTTATTTATTCTTCAAGAAACAAAAATTCAAGATTTATCGGAGGAGGTGGCCCGTAGTTTTTAGGGAAAGGAGAAGGTGGACTACTCTTATTCTAATTCGGTAGGTTTATAAGGAGGCTTATTAGTTTTTTGGAAAGTAAGTTCGGTTGAAGTTTTATGTAGTTTCGGAGGTCCGAGCTATTTGGGAGTGGAGGCTTTGTAGAAAACAAGTTGTATTATATAATTAATGTTTATTCTCCTTGTTATTTGGTGTTAAAAAGAGTGTTATGGAGGAAGCTGTTGGATTTAAAATCTAAAACAGTGGATGGTGAGTGGTTGAAAGGAGGAGACTTAAATGCGGTTAAGAATTCTCATGAGAGAAGAGGTCGAACGACGTTTTCTTCAACATTGGAAGGGAGAGGATTTGAAGAATTCAATATGGATTGCTGTTTGGTGGATTTCCCTTGCAAGTGGAAGAAGTTTAGTTGGTATGGGAGTGATGGGAAGGTGAAGAGCCGGATTAATCATTTTTTGGTTTCTAGTGGCATCATTGAATATTGGGGGCGGTGGGCCAATTGATAGGGCCTAGGGATATTTCTGATCATAGTCCAATTTGGTTAATTGTTGATAAATCAGATTAGGGTCCGAAACCTTTTAGATTTAATAATGAATGGTTCTCGGATAATAGTTTTATTTTGTTTGTGTAAACGAAGTGGAGTAAGTTGGAGGTCTTTGGTTGGAAAGACTTTGTTTTGAAGGAAAAATTACGGTTGTTGAAAGAAAGACTTAAATGGTGGAATAACAATATTTTTGGGAGGTTCAATTTGGAGATGGAAGACGGAGTATGGGAGTTGAATGAAGGGGATGATGTGGAAGAGGTGCTTGGTTCTTTGGAGGAGGAAGCGGTTGTGGTAAAAAAGAGGGCGACTAGTAGAAATTTTTGGATGAATCTAAAGATTAGGGAGAATATGCTAATTCAAAAATCGAGACTTAGATGGCTAAATGATGGGGATAATAATAGAAAATTCTTCCATAATACGGTGAAGGAAAGGAGGAGAAGAAATTTCTTAGGATCTTTATTGTCCGTTAATGGCATTGTGGATAAGGCGGAGGATGTCAAGGAAGAGGTTAGACAACATTTTGCTTTGAAGTTTCTTGAAGATGATTTTGTTAGACCCATGCCTGAAGATTTTAGTTTCAATGGGATTACTCCGTTAGAGAGGTCTTTCCTTGAAGCTCCGTTTACGGAGGAGATTAAAGAAGGGGTGTGGAGTTGTGATGGTTCTAAAATCCCGGAACCCGATGGTTATTTTTTTTATTTTTTTAAAAAAGTGTTGGAATATTGTGAAAGAAGACTTCGTTGGGTGTTTTAATAGTTTCCATTCGGGAGCTATTCTTTCAAAGTCTTTTATTTCCTCTTTCTTAACTTTGGTGCCTAAATCGTCTAATCCTTTGTGCTTGGATGATTATAGACCTATTTGTCTTGTAGGTTGCATTTATAAAGCTCTTTCCAAACTTTTGACAGCAAGGCTAAAAATGGTGTTGAATTCGGTTATCTCTAATTCTCAAAGTGATTTTATTCCAGGGAGACAATTGCTTGATGGGGGTGTTGGTGGCTAATGAAGTGGTTAACTTTGTTAAGAAGGAGAGAAGAAGTTGTATTCTATATAAAGTTGATTTTGAAAAAGCTTATGATAAGGTTAGTTGGAATTTTCTTAGATTTATGTTAAGAAAATTGGGTTTTGGCGAGGTTTGGTTGAGATGGATGGAAGCTTTGGTCTTTAATAGTAAGATGTCGGTTTTGGTAAATGATAGTCCAACAAAGGAGTTTGTGGTGGAGAGAGGTTTGAGGCAAGGAGATCCTCTTTCTCCGTTCCTTTTTGTTATTGTAGCGGAGGGTTTGAAGGGGTTGGTTAGTAAGTCGGTGGAGAATGGAGATTTCAAGGGTTTTAATATTAACGATAATTGTTTTGTTGATATCCTCCAATTTGCGAACGATACTTTGTTGTTTGGGGAAGGAGGTTGGAATCATATTTGGGCTTTAAAAGTGGTGTTGTGAGGTTTTGAAATGGTGTCCGATTTGGGTATTAACTCCATAAAAGTAAACTTATTGGAATTTATATTAGTCCTCGGTTTATGGAGTTGACCTCTTTTTTTCTTTCTTGTAGAAGGGAGGAAAGTAAGTTTGTTTTTCTTGGTATTCCTATTGGGTATACTCGGAATTCCATGGATTTGTGGTCGGATATGGTGGCTAAACTTAGAACAAGACTTTTGTGTTGGAATAATCAGGTTCTAAGCTTTGGTGGAAGATTTACTTTGTTGAAGTCAGTTTTATCTAGTTTGTCTATTTTCATGCTCTCTTTTTATAAAGCTCCGATAAAAGTCGTTAAAGAGATAATAAAAATTCAAAGTAATTTTTTATGGGAGGGGCAAGGAGGATAAAAGAAAAAATCATCGGGTGAGTTGGAAGGATGTGTACCGGTAGAAAAGGGGGGTCTTGGTTTGAAAAGGGTGGACGATTTTAATTTGTCTCTTCTTAATAAATGGAGATGGAGGATTATGAAAGAGTTGAAAGTTTTGTGGTATAAAGTTATTAAGGCAAGATATGGTGATATTAATTTGAAGATGGTGGAGTTTCCTGAGTCTTCTTTAAATTCTTCACTTTGTTCTTTTTAGTGGAAGGATGTGAGTAATTTGGGTAAAAGTTTTCCGAAAAATCTTTTTTCTTTAAATAATTATATAGATCCATTCCAAGAAAATAAATAAGATTAAACATTATTGCAAGACTTGGTTTTCATCAAGTATAAAAATACCTTGAAAGAACGCTATCAAAGTGATGATGTGATTGATACTATGGTTATGAATGGTATTGATACTAGTAGTGAATTATTATTGGGAGATCAACTTGTTAAAGGTGAAACTCAGTCATATTTAATTTTTGATGGTGATGATTTATCTTGGTTATATGTTAATATTGCAAGTGGTGGTGCTGAACCTACGTGATACACAGAGAAAAGCTACATTGTAGAAGGAAGTTGATTATAGTGATTATAGTGTATTTAATACTTTTAATCTTTTTGTTTATTTACATACAAGAATAAAACATGTTTATTAATTATTATTTACATTAACGTGATACATATTGGGAAATTTAAAAACAGAAACTCAAATTAAGATATGTCTTTATTTAGATTGATTTCAACAACATAGTAAGAGACAGTGAATACAGTAATTAGATCTAGTACAAGAGGATAGGATCACATGTAAGATGATCTTATATCACTCTCACTTAGATATTTATTTCTTAATAGTAAACTCTCATATACTAGTGACAAGTTTTGATATGATAACCCTGAAACCACACCACCATCTTCAAAACCTGACGCTGAAAATATAAACAAATAAGAAAAACCAGTTAATAATTAATTTCATATTTTCACATGCTTAAAATAAAAATAAACCAACAGAGAAATGAGTGAGAGTTATAATAAAACATACGTGTTACAGTTGGTGGAGGTACTGATCTTGTAAGGAATGTTGACACCACATTTGCCAGGGAGAGCAGCAGCATTGTTAGCATTCAATTTTGGCATAGCAGCGGCAGCTGCTTTCAAGCAGTTACAGGCTGCCTGACGATCAGGCGTGGTGGTGGCGGAATTAAAAAGCTTCTTCACTCCTCCACAGCATGATGGTGAAGGACTAGCACCATTAGGAGCTTGAAGATAAACAAGGCATTGAGTAAGATCACTGCTTACAGTTGCACATGTCAAAGCACCTTCTGCCATAGGCGCAATCACTACCATGCACATAACCAAAACAGCACATGCTAACTTCATGTTTCTTGCCATTTTTGTTTTTTTTTTTCAATTCTTTTTCTTGGTTTGTTTGATCGGTGTGTGTAATGTCTTTGTGGGAGGAGGTTTATATAGAAAATAAGATAAGGTGTGAAAATGAGTAGGGTGATGAATTTTTGATGAATGTGCATCAAAATTGGGTGGTAGTTGTAGGTTGAATTAATGATGTATTGGACACTTGTATCTCTATCCTATGTTTTTATTTAATGATTTGATGATAATGACTATGGTAGCCGTATAACAATTCTCCAGTCCTTCTTTCTATTCTTTAGTTTCCCATTTTTTTAAGCTTTTTAATTCTTTGATTTTTAACTTCATTTTTTAACCTTTCTTGCTTTATCCTATTAAATTTGTTGAAATAAAGATAATCACCCTTACCATTTTATTTAAATATTATTACATCAATATCACATAATAACTGTCATATTTATAAAATAAAATATTCTTAAATTATATTTAAAATAGTGAATATAGATGTTATAATAGTGGAAATAGAAGGTTTGAGAGATAACTGAAGAAGGTGTGAGAGATGAATAAAATTTTCTTCTAGTGTAAGAATAGTGGTAGATTGTTTTGATCTAGCTATGGTAGGGACTAGAGAGGGCACATCCATAATCAATTTTGGTTTATGGACATGATCAATGGAGTGAGTGTCTTAGTTAGGTGTGATTGGTGATATGTTGGCTTCGCAGATTTTGTGACAAAGACATCTATATTGGTTATGCAACAATAGATAACGGGAGGGAGATGCATTAGAGCAAGGAAACAACCACAATCTTATTATGAGTTCACGATCTAGATGCTAAACTCATATGATTTTTCAATTTTTTGTCTAATATTGTCTTGCTCTTGGTATTGGATATGGACCGGGATTTTGCGGCTCATTTGATTAAACTGTTAAGAGTTTTTACATCGGATAAATATGATTTGAATGCATGTTTATAAGTAAAGACAATCCTCACCCTACCAAACGATTTTGTAGGGTTAAATTATTCATAGTCACATTTCTTTAACATGATATCAGAGTCTGTTGGATCACCTACTATGGTTTGTGCTATCAGGCTAATCCACCATTTATTTCTACGTTCCAATTGTCAAGTTCTGAGTGTAAGGGTGTGTGTTAAGAGTCTCAAATCAAATAATATATGACTTGAACATGTGTTTATAAGTGAGAGTAATCCTCACCCTATGAACTGATTTTGTGGGGTTGAGTTAAACCCAATCACATCAACAAAAAATACCCATCCTCCCCCCCCCCCTCTCTCTCTCTCTCTCTCTCTCTCTCTCTATATATATATATATATATATATATATATATATATATATATATATATATATATATATATATATATATATATATATATATATATATATAAAATAAAATATCCCTAAAATATTGAGGAAGACGCAACTTTCAATGAAATAAAAACATAAACTCAAGTTGTTGGAATTCGAAGCATGTATATGAATTAGTTTACATTCAGTTTTCAACGAATACTGATTGAATAAATTGTATATTTAAAAAAAAAAACAAGACGCAACTAGGAATGATATGGTGATTGAAGCTACACCAATTCGGAAAGTGCTTAACAATATTGAATACTTGTCATATTCTTAGGCAAAATTACACCAAAGGTCATTTAAGTTTTTTTAATAACAAATTGGTCCTTTAATTTTTGTTGTCGTAACAACTTGTTTCTTTAGGATGATTTATATATCAATTTTCTCACATTTTGAATCTTTAGAAAGCGTGACTGTTGTATTTCTGGTGCACTTCAGTATTTTCATACCACTAAAAATAATTACATCCATAATTAGCACCATCGCTCTGTTAAAAAAAGGTAACGATGCACATGTTAGGTAACTTAAAGGACAAAGTTGTTAAAAAAAACATAATGACCGACCTCTGACAAAAAAACAACTTAAAGAACCTATGGAATAATTTTGCGTATTTTCTTATAAAACTTATTAAAATCAATTTTGAATGTACTTAAATGATTAAGAAGTATGTTTGATCAATTAGAAAAGTATAATACATTTGTTAATCTATTTAATCTTTGTTCTAGTCGATTATAACAACGTGTAACAACTCCTAATTGATTAAGAAGGTCTGTAATCGATTAAGTAATGTCGAAATTCAAAGTTTCTTGTATTTTCTTAAGCTAAACCATTAGGACATGTTTTAAATCAATTAAAAATGTAAAAAAAAGCAATAGATTGTAGCCTTTTGGAGATAACATTTTTCCTATATAAGGCAGGTTTTTTATTTCACTTTTCACACAAGAATTTTCTAGAAAAAAACTCATCTCTTATGTTTCTACTAGTCATTATTTTATAAACTCAATTTTCACTAAAATTTCCTTAGTGTAAAGATAATGAAATATGTCATTTGAGAGTTATGGCATTGTTTTTCTATAATTGTTTATTCAAGAGCTAAATTCTCTTTTAATTTTTTGTTACTGATTTGCAGGTTGCAAGCTCAACCTAAAAAGCTTGGTGTAAGAATGTTGAGGTATACCTGTGTAAAAGCTTAAAATGATTTTGTTTAAGGTTGTTTAGCTGAACATGTGCAAAAGATTTATGTTTTTTTAAAGTTGTAAGGGCCGATCCTATGTAAAAGCTGAAGGTTGTTTGTGAAAGGTTATTGGGCTGACCATGTGCAAAATCTGAAGTTATTTCTGAAAGGTTGTTGGTCTGAACTTATGCAAAAGCTTACGTTTGTTTTAGTAGAATTCTCAAGAGGAAGATATTGGGGACAAGAATAGGTAATGTGGTTAGGCCAAATAGGATTATCTTGGGTGTGCTATTTATATCCATATTTTTTTTGGGTCTTTTTTTGCTATTTATTTATGTCTCTATTCATTTCTTATATTTAGCAGCTTTATCTTTGTTTATTTCTCTATTCTAACCTAAAATGTTTTAAAATCAAAGCATTTTTATAAATTTATTTTTAAAATTCGAATATCCCAATTCATCAAACCTCTTATATTTAGAGTCACTTGTTCAATAAGACACGCCAACAACTCCCAAGACAAAGTCATCAATCATATTGATTTCATTAAAAACTACAAAATACTCCACATGAGTGTAGGAAGCCATCTTGTATGAGAAGATTATGGAATACTCCAAGAAGAGCACATGCACTCTGATGGTGTGTCTATGCATGTGTATGTTCATTTTATTTCCATTTTATCGCAACGCGAAAAACAACTAACGAAAAAGATGAAAAGAAGAGTCACCGCCGAACATTTTTATACCCAAAAGGAAATGAGAATGACCGAAGAAAACCGGGGGAAAGGAAAGACAAGGTCAATGCAACCAAGTTCGGGCTTGGGAGTCGGTTATGTGAAGGGAAGGTATTATCCCCCCTTCACATCCGTAGTACTCAACGGGATCCACGCTTGAAGTTCTTCTCAACGGACGTAGGTATCTGCTCCATCTGCTGCTAACTGGGAATCGTAAAGGAAAGGAACAGAAAGAGAATGAATAAATGAGAAACAAAGAGGTCGATGAAAGAATATGACTCGAGAGGATATCACGACCTAACCTAACGTATCTTGTCGCAACGAAAATCATAGTCGACATAGTTCTAACCAGAACAGGGATAATTGTGCTTGCTAGGCGTCGCGTCTATGCCTACGTATCTCAGTTGGAATGAAAATCAAAGCGTCATAGTTTGGCTCACTACAGGTGAACAATTGTTTTGTTTTGTGTTTTTTTATGATTGACAGTGCCAATGTTCTATCTTAGGTTTTGTCGCTCGCTGAACCGAGACTCGGCGTTACTCGCTTACTGTAGAACAAACATGACATGTCGTGCGTCTGCAATGGAGTATGAGATGAGAAGAGAACGACATGTGAAACTTGGTTCACTATATTTTAATGAAGTGTTTTCATTTGTTTTGTTTTTGCATGCACAATGCTAAAGACTATGATATAAGAGCGATTACTTGATACGTCGCTCCGAAATGGAACGTGTACCAAGCACTACTCGAATGTTCTTAAGGCTCGCGACACACCATACACCCTTTTCCTTCTTTAAGTGTTTTTGATTTTCTTTATAGATGATTAGAGAAACTTAAAGTTGAAAAGAAAATCTAATGGGGGACTGAAATCCTAGTGTTAGCATGCAATGATTAATCATAAGGTTAAGGATGAAAGAGAAATATCTACCTAATAATATCATGCAAGGGTTAATTGTATGTTAAAGTTCCTATCCCATCTAACTTAATCAAGTTAGAATGGATGCCTACTTGTCTCAACTTGATTATGATTCAAGTTGAAATAAGAGGTTCCTAATGAGGGAGAAAGAACTAAAGCAAACAAAACAATGATATCACATATCAAAGTAGAATAATGAGAAAAAGGGATGTGAATGAGATCACATAAGCGTAAACATCGATCGATGTGAGATAAAGAAAATGAGTGAGGGTTTGGTTGCTAAAATGTCCTTCAATTTGACCGACTCGATAACAAGAAGAAGTGATGTTCAAAGCTTCAATCATGTAATTATAGCTAAGAATGACTCAATATTAAGAATTACGGGGGTTGATTATGAACCCTCATTTCGTCCCATGCCTTCTTGGAGGTCTTATAAAGGAAATGGGGAAAGGGATTCCTCTTTGAGGTCTTAGGAACAATAGTAAACAAACACAAGCATGGCCTATTTTGAGGACTTTAAAACAGTAAACAAAATTGCCCACCTAAAGTAATGACTCCCAGTCATACATCTCTATTCCTACTTCTCATGGCATCGAAAGCGGTAACGTGCGAGGAATATTAAAAGGGATGAAGAACACTACCTAACAGATAGCTATCTGTAGCAACGTAATCACCTATCAACATCAAAGAACAAAAATATTAGAAGTGAACTTCATTCACAAAGTAAAACAATCATGCCACTCTTGAAAGCTTCCTTGAGATACCTTGCACAAGTTAACAAACACATTAGTAATAACAAGGAAGAAAGAACAATTAACATACATAAAAACAAAGTTTTGGTTAATAAGTACACTTGATTAACCCTTATCTATGTTAAAGAACTAAGAGAAGCCACACAATTGCAAACTATGTCAAAAGTTAGTGTCTACTTCAAAGTTATTTGAAAAACACAAAAGAATAACACCTAGGAGTCAAATGAATTGACATATGGAATGAAAGTGAGTCAAGGTCAGAATGTAAACCCTCTATTAATTTCTGCAAGTGTTATTGAACTACCTTGGAGAGCACATGTAGAGGTGTCATGATGATTAAGCAAGTTATGCACTTATGCACAAGTTAAGACCCCTAAGGGCTCATGAATTGAAGTGAATGTACCTAAACATGGTAAAGTCAGTAGCTACACCTATACTAAATGACTTATAAATGTATCTACATGAACATACTTACATGGTTAAACTATTCCTAAAGAGGAAAGCAAGTCACATCAAAGATGGCACAAGTAAATCACATGTAGTTCACAAAATGTTTAATGTACAAATCTGAAATGAAATAAGAACACAAATGAAATGAAATGGAATACAAATAATGAATTCACAACATGGATATTATCCCAAGATAACCTATAAATCCTATGTCAAACAAGTTAGGGTTCAAACAAAATAAATTATGAGAAGTCACTTTGAATGCACCATACATGGAAAAAATGTCATGATGCTCAAACATGAATAGGAATGTGTACATGGATGACTTAGGTAATAATGTGGGTAATACTTTGATGTATTAGAAATGACCTATAATCATGGAAAACTATATGTTATGATAGTTCCTAAGATCATTCATCTCTATGTGCAAATGTTTCACCTTAAAAGTAAATGCATACATTGATCATACATCAAGAAAAATGAAAGCCAAAGTAAGCAAGTAAAGTTCACAAAGTCAGAATTTAGGTCACATATGAATGCATAAGGATAATGTATAAATGTCTAACGAGCATCATGATGTGGCAAGCTTAGAAGTCAAGACAAAGTAGGCACAAAGAAAGTTCAAACTTCTTCCTAAGTTCTGCAAGTTTAAGTGTCACACAAGAAAGTAGTGATCATGAATCAAACACACACATGAGAATGCCTAAAATCAGTAGCAAATGACCTCTAATGTCATATAAAAAATTCATGATTGTCATACAAGTATGGAATGCACACAAGTCCACAAATTGACACAAATGGATGCACTAATGCAATGTTGCATTTATCAAGATATGTGAAGGATGAAATGCAATTATGAGCTTCTTAAATGATTTTCAAACAAATTGAAACATGCTAAGGTTAATTATCGTTTATGTAAACACATTTCAAAGAAAGCATAGGTCTTTACTTGAAGAACACGTAACAAAATGCACCTTTCAAACCCTAATGCTACAAACATGGGTCAAAATACCTTTAAACTAGTAGATAAGGGATGAATGTCATATGAAATAAATGAAACATGTTACATGGAAGTAGGTTACTCCTACTTGAATTAAATTCTAAGATCCTATGTTAAATGATCAAGTTATTGTAAGAACAAGAGTTGTCTCTCCATTCCATCTCTATGTTTTGATGATAACAATAAAGTATTTATGAAAGAATCATTTTATGTTTTGATGTTTGTTAAAGTGCAGATCATGAATATTTTATATATTAAGATCAAACAAACATTATGAATGAGTACACAAATGCTAATATCTGAAGTTACTATGTGCAACATTAGTTGCAAGTGTGTTGAAGAAGCAAGTTTGCTTCTGAATCTGAACACAATTTGAAAGATCCAAGGATGCGGATGTTGCATTGCTAATGCTCTTGTGGATGTTGTTCAGAACATGGCTCTAATCAGATAGCAAAGAGAATCTTATGAAATCAATCTTCTAAAGAACTAAGTTATGAAGATTCTGATGACTTGAAGTTATGAAGACTTAACATCTGAAGACCAAGTGCTTGAAAGATTTTGAAGACTTACGAGTTATGAAGATTAAGATTCCGAAGAACTAAGTGCTGAAGACTCTGAAGACAATGTTCTATGTGAACAAAGTTTTGAAGACTCTAAGACTTAAAGTTCTGAAGAATGGTTCTGAAGAACCAAATGCTGAAGACTCTGAAGACAATGTTCTACGTGAACAAAGTTTTGAAGACTCTAAGACTTGAAGTTCTGAAGACCATGGATTCAAGCCATGTGCTGAATTCCTGAAGAACGTAGTTCTATGTGAACAAGTTATGAAGACTAAAGACTTAGGCTCCCTGAATACCCAAGTATCATTGTTCCTAACTCAAGTAGACAAAGTTTTCCACTATTTTAAATCGCGGCCGTTTATTTATTATGGAGGGCTGTGATTAATATGTCACTTATATATATTAATCATTGATTTATATCGAACAACTGTTAACTATACTATGTCAACCCATATGTTGCACCGAGTTGATTCCAAAACCTTTCCTTCTCTCACCAAATTGAATCAAATTGTAAACTGAAAAAATTTCTTTGGAGGCAATCGTCCCCCCAAAAAACGCGTACCACATTCCAATGCAGTTTTTTGCACGCCTAAATTCTCAAATTTTCGCATCCATTCTTCAAGTTCTCCTTGAACCTCACTTCAATCATGTTTTCCACATCCGTTTCGAACCCTCTGTCGCTTCAGATACCAGAATGTGGTTGCAATAAACCAATGAGGTTGTTCATCTCTAATTCAAATGATAACCCTAAAAGGAGGTATTGGAAATGTGCAAATTGGGGGTGAGTTGGATTTCACTTTTATTTGTTACGATTTCGTATTTGTTACGATTTCTTATGTGTTACGATTTCTTGTTTTTATTGTTTCGTTTGATTTATTTATAGGAAATGACAAGATGTAAGTTGTTCATATGGGATGATGATACTGATGGTCAACCTACATATGTTCGTAAAATAGGTCATGAAACAGGAAAGTTGTTGTTGGACTAAAACGATGACCATACACCCAGTGCGAAGATATGTTGTGGTTGCAACAACTCAAATATTTTGAAGGACATGACTGCCATAGTTAAAGAACTTCAATGCAAGAAAGGAGAGAAGATGAAGATGAAACTACAAAATGAAAGAAACACATCCAAGATGTTTAAGTCCTTGCTGTTTTTTTCTTGGATTATAATCCTTTGTTATTTTCTGACGTTTTAGACCTTGTTTTTGTTTTTCTTGGATTATAACACTTTGTTATTTTACTGTCATTTGTTGAATTCCTAATACAAGAAATTGATTATGATGTTTATTATTAGCCGAGTTATAATATAATTTGTTCAGCTTATGCATTTAGTTCCAAACACTTATCATAGGCATTTAAAAGAAAACCCAATCAATACAAATCATGAACAACTGAAGATGTTAACAATGATCATTTCAAGACATTGAAACATTGCAAATATACAACAAGTTATATCAGTACAATGAGGTTGCTTAAATTTCAGAGAAAAATGGCCACCACACAATGCCATACTAATCCACATTAGTTTCAAATAAGATGCTGGAATTACAAATACAAATCCACATACTATTCAGATCAAAACTACCTAAAAACATTGATTTTTTTACTCAGTTTACATATATGGGTTTACTCAATAATGACCAGTAGATTTCATCACTTATATTTTTTCCAAAACAGATAAAACACACCAACTCATTTACTGCCATCATCATGTACCCAACACAGGCCATCATGAATTTGGTTCTGAACACTTATCATAAGAATTTTAAAAGAAAACCCAATCAATACAAATCATGAACAATTGGAGATGTTAACAATGATCATTTCAAGACATTGCAATATTGCAAAATTGCAAATATACAACAAGTTATATCAGTACAATGAGGGTGCTTAAATTTCATAGAAAAATGGCCATCACACTGCCATACTAATCCATATCATTTTCAAATAAGATGCTGGAATTACACATACAAATCAACATACTATTCATATCAAAACTACCTAAAAACATTGATTTTTTTACTCAATTTACATAGACAGGTATACTCAATCACGACCAGCAGATTTCATCACTTGTTGTAGTAGACTGAAGCACACATTTGAATCTTCCCCATCACTCATTACATACATTGGTGGGAGTTGTCTTCTTGGGCTTGCAACATCCACTTTTGCAATAAATTTCTTTTGCACACTTCTATTACCATTGCAACTTCTTCTTATTTTCTTCTTTTGTTAATAAAAATAAATTATTATTTCAATACCGATAATTACACAATATAATTATAAAAACATATAATACCTTCGAAATTTGGCTTAAAGAATCAATTACCGACACCGACTCCAACTCAACATTATGCTCGGATGGCGCATTTTCTGTACTCTGCAAATTATACGATAACAACTGTTATTTTTAAAATAAAACAAGACATTGACACTAACAATCAAATCACAATTTATCAAACTAACCGAACAATTCCTTGCATTATAAGTTGTACTATTACATTTTGAACAATGCCTGATAGCTTTTGTGTCATTCTTTCTTTTCTTCGGAGCACCTTTACTCTTCACATTTATTGGATCACCCACAACTGACCTTGGTGTTCAAATATGATCGTTAGTACTACAATATTTTTTGTGTAACTTCACGATGTCTTGCATTATTTCCCCGTAAATACCATTCTTTTTGAAGCTTCTTTGTAAAAACTAGTAAAAAGAGAACAATATGCACCAAAACGAGCAACCTCAATCGAATTTGAATCAACTGTACCATTATCAACCATGTTCAAATATTCAATTTTGGCATCCTTTGTCCAGCTCGACCGAACCATACTACTAGGATTTTTTTCAACATGTTCTTCATTACATAAAAAATATGAGAACATGGAAGCCCACGAGAATCAAATAACTTACAAGAAGATTGAAATGTTGTACCTTCATAAAGAACTTGTCTTTCATAATTCTCCTGACAATATTTTGTCAATATGTACATCTTCAGATCACTGTGTCTTACATAGCTCTTAACGATCAACGCACTAGCCTTCATAATTTCATCTTTAACTTTTTTGGAAATCTCGGCTATATAAACTTTGGCGGCATCGCTCTCAATCAAACGCAAGTGAGTTGTCAACACCAGTTCAGAAAACTTTGAATTAAAATTAGCTACTAGTTCATTGTTTCTATAGTGTCTCAGTGCCTCATCAAAATTATGCACAAATTCGAAAATACAACCTTTCTTCCTTACGTAACTCTTGATTATTTCATTAACCACTTCACATTGAGATGTAGTTCTTATATGTCCAAAATGCTTGTCACATAAATATGCAGTTGCCCACAATGACTTGTTCTCATACATCTGAGTTACCCATGGATTTCATTCAAGTTCATTTTCTTTAATTAGCTCTAACCAAAATTCTTCAAATTGATCCTTTGAAAAATTTGAGTACATTTCTTTTTTAAAGCCTTCTAAAAATGTTGAGTTCTTTACATTTTCACTTGCATTCTTATTCAAATTCCAAGCACATAACCGATGGGTTGCATCGAGGAAAATCTATTTTATATCCTCCCTCATAACACCATCTCCATCTGTTACCACTGCCTGTGGGTATTTGTCATCCATGCACTTTAAAAAACAACTCAACTACCACTTATAGGTATCCGTTGTTTCATCCGATACCAACACAACACCAAAAATAACTGTCTGAGAGTGGTGGTTACACCCTAAAAATATAACCAATGCATATTTGTATTTGTTCTTCTTGTAAGTTGTGTCAAAAGCAACCACATAGCCAAAACAAAAATAGTCGAATCTAACGCTCCCATCATCCCAAAAAAGAGACCTCAATCGTCCATCACCGTTGACGGCGTATTTTGCATATAACATGGGATCGATAGATGACTTTACATTTATATAATTTAAAGAAGCGGCAACGTCGCCATCTTTAATGGTATCACACATTTTTTTTATCAAAATAATTATACAAATCTTTCTTTGTAAATCCAAATTTAGCGTATCCACCCTTTTGAGCAACCGTGTACCCCATTATATGACAAGTTCTAACCCCATGTGACTGAAGACCATCAATCTGAGCTCTATCCACTTCAAAAATTTGATGGTAATCGGGGTGTAAGTGCATAAACCTATATGGGGTTAATTTATTATTATGAAACTCTTCAAAAATTGACACTACATATATACCCTTTTCGACGTTGTAGTGCACACAAAGACTAGCTGAGCATTTAGTACGAGTCATACATCTCTCCTCTCTTTTCCTATCTAACCTAGAAAAGTGTTTATCCTCTCTTAAACCATGCCTATTGCATACAAACTACCTCATTACTATTATTTTACTACCTTCATCCCCTCTAGTACTCCTAATATCACTTTTCCTAATGGTAAAACCTTTGCTTTTACCATACTTATAATAAAAATCATATGCGGCATTAACAAAATCTAATTCCATAGCACAAATATCATTAGAAGTCATGGAATTAATTCTTACCTTTCATCTATTTCTGCCACATCATCTTCATTGGCATTATTATCATCGTCCACATTATCATATGAGCTTTGATAACTGTCACCTTAATCATCATTTAATTCAACATCAGACATATCAACATCAGTGCAATCAACTTCATTGGAATCAACCTCAAATGTCTAGTCTGATTTTTTCCATCGTGAACCTGAATTAAAACAACTTTTAGAAAACAACAAAACTCAATTTCAATCATAATACCTAATTCCATAATTAAAATCCATTGTAACTCTGAAAATTGAAAATGGAAATCATTAAAATTAAAACACATATAGAAAAAACTAAATCAGACATAAACCCTTATTCCCAAATTGAAATCAATTGTAATACAACCATTCAATATCATTAAATCTTAGCAACTAATATCGATTACATATAACAGTGAATGGCGTATTAACCTTAGCCATTATGTTCTAAATAAGGTAGGACCTGAGCACGAACTGCACAGAAGCAAGAACAGAACGGTGAAGACGTGAATGCGTATAACAATGCCAGAACATGATTTGCAGATTATTGGTGGTATCAGCTGAGCATAAACTAAGCACAACAATGGAAGAACGATTTGCAGATTATTGGTGGTATGAAATCCGCATAAGAGAAAAGAGAAAGATGAAGTTTATTAAAATATCTATGGTGATTTTAGCACTTTAATTGATTTTTAATTTAACAATTAAAATATAAATTTTGTAATTTTTAATATGATAAGGACTTAATTGTAATATTAATAATATTAGATTACATAGTAAGTTGTATGTACAATATAATCATACGTGACACTCATTAAATTAGGGCAAATTAGGATTTGTTTCTGATTGGTTAAATTAATAACTTCACCATAGAATTTGCCTATAAAAAATATCCATAATATGCATTATTAAAATACTTATTTTTCCGTTTTCTTGTAATTTCAATACAAGAATTTTAATGATTTATCACAAAACATTGTTATGCCTAAATTCATCAAAGTTATCATTAATTACTAAATTTTACAACAAATAAAATCAAATATTTTAAGGGTTATTTGAGGTTAATGATCTTATACTTATAATAAGCATAAAATAAAAACATAATCACATATTCAAACAATATAGTCTCATACGCATATCTTTCAAATTTTGTAATTAAAAATTAATCTAATATATATATATATATATATATATATATATATATATATATATATATATATATATATATATATATATATATATATATATATATATATATATATCATTTTATATAATTATCATTTTAATCGTGCATACTAATTCAAGAATAAATCCCTTATTGAATAAAATTATGAACATATTAACAATTTATAGAACATATTAACATATGTAAGAGGCTTTGATACTATTGTGGATCAGATACCTTAGAAATAAAGTATAATAGGTTTCTTTATGATCAAGAAACCCACAAGGGTTAGGGTTTAGGGTAACCAAGGATAACAAAAAGGATTGGTTATAAACTGCTATTCTATCCTTTCTCTTTAAACAAGATTACAAGTATACAAGAATAACAAATAACCTATCTCACTTTTGAATTAGGGTTTTATCTTCCTATTTTCCCTTATTTAAAAGATGAGAGACTAGTATGCTATTTATAAGAAAACTAACACACTAACCTAATGTGCTTTTTAACAATTACCCATTACAAACTAAATTAGGATACATGCTAACTTAAACAATTGGATCCATAACACAAGGCCCAATTTGTGAATAGCATGTGAGGGGACTTCAACGACATGCTAAACCTAGAGTTCGTTCCAATATCTCACAAATCTCCACCTTGGAACAAACTCTATAATAACAAGAAACAAACTAGCTTTCTTCATGCAGCTTTATCAACTGCATAGTGTGGAAAAACTTGCAACTGAGCAATGTCTTTTCAGCTGCCGTTAACGCAACATTCATGGAAACCTCTCCCTTCAATGCTTTAGAGCAACCCTACTGAACAAGTAGGGCTTTCATCTTCAAGCTCCACAGACCGAAATCGTTCACTCTGATGAACTTTTCAATCTCATACTTTGTTGAAGGCATCTTCTCCATGCTCACCATACCAATTTGTTGTGAATCTTGTTGTGAATTACAACAAAATTCAATATTACTTTGTGGGGCAAAGAACAATAGCAACCAAAATAAATGGTATACAACAATAATAATTTGTACACATATAATATAACATAATAAGGCAAGAACAAAATGAAGGTTTTTTTACCCAGTTTGATCAAACGATCTACTATAGGGGAGATAGCAGCTCTCCAATTCACTATACTCAGAAAGTTGTTACAAGAGATTACAAATGAGTTACAAGAAAATATCCTTTGCCGAACAACCCTATTTTCTACCCAAGTATTTCCTAACCTCTCAAACTCTCAATATATGAATCACTCAAACCCAAGGTGTAATCCAAGGTTATCTTTATGCTGAAACCTAATACCTTTAAACCATTTCTCTCCCTTGTTGGTGTAAAACCTAAGTTTGTCACACACCAAATATATAAGAGATACATATTTATAATAGAAAATATCCAACAAACAAATCCCCAAACCATAATAGCCCGACTTTCTAAAACTTTCGATTTTCATAGTAAATGCAATCTCCAAAATATGTTTTCCTTCTCTTCATACACAAATGTTTTAAGGTACATTTATAATAATCTCCACCTTGACTTTAAACCATGTTGATACCAATTTAATAATCAACAACATTGATGCTCTATACCAAGTTGAAACTTTAATCAATAACTTTGATCAAATTCAAGCAACTTTTGAATCTTGATCTCGCCACATGAATCCACTTGTTTCCAATTACCCTTTTCTGACTAGGTAATTTAATAAGCCTACAAGTATTATTTTTCAACCACCCTTGACTCCACCTATTTTCAAATGTCTCCCTGAAGGTTTTTCTTCTTTTATTTTGCAGTCCTTCAGCCACATTAAAAACATAATATCCAAGGCTAGCATAACCTTCCCTTTGAGATGTTACAATAACCCTCCTTACCTTATCATGAGTTAAATGATAATCAGAGATCTCTGTAACCGTTGACTCACTATTTCTAACATCCATAGTAGGAAACTCCACCTCAAACTGAGTTTTCTCCGTTATAGTTTTTACCAGGTTTCTCCATTGGTTTTCATTATTCTTCTTCTGAAGAAATTTTCTACCAACCAAGTAAGCTATTTTAACCTCAGCTTTTCCCTAAAAACTCAACTATAACATGCATTTTTATCCCTTGATTTCTGCAAAATTCATTATACTCCTTAGAAACTTTCTCAAGGCATTCATAACGTCTTAAACTCAAATCTCATAGCTCTTCCTTGTCATGAAAGCCTATACTAGTTAACGATGAATGAATAACAACATTTGAACCTTCTAAAATATATAGACCATATATTTTAGACCCTTTAGAAATAATTAATTCATCACGCAAAATCTTCAACTCCCCATGTTCAACTCTAGTACAATAGCCTAGATCATCAAACATACTTATAGATAACAAACGTTGCTTGAGTTCTGGAACATACCTCACATTATGAATAAGAAGTTAACGATCACCAAACATTTTAAGTCAGACCATACAAATACCATGAACATTGCAAGCCTTTTTTTATCACCATGGCGAACAACTCCACCTTGCACCATCTTCAAATTTTCAAAGTATTTTATTCTTTGACACATGTGATAAGAGCAAACTGAGTTAATGACTCAATTATCTTCAGTTTCCAAACTCGATACTACTAGTACATCAACATCCTCATAACTTTCCTCACCCAAGGCAACTGCAACTTGAAGAGAATCTTCATTGACCTTTCTTTCACGACCATCCCTTTTAAAGTGACCTATTTTCTGATAATTAAAACATTTTACCTTTCACTTGTCATATATATTTGATTTGGACATCCCTTTATGCCTACTTCCCCCTCTTGACACATTTAAGCCTTTACCACTATGTTCAATCTTCAAATCTTTCGACTTTGAAAATTCTTTGGATTTCACCACCATCTGAACTTCATCTAAAGTAATAGTACCTTCCTTACTATAAAGAAAGGCATCCTTAAAGTGCTCAAAGGATTTTGGTAATGAACTCTGTAACGCCCATATAATATATATCTAGAATAATATCATACAAGTGTTATTTTGTAACTGACACCATCATAAATACCTACTAGTATAATTCACATTCTTGTCCAATTCTATAAACAATACAAACTATGGCACAAGACATGGAAATCATACTAAAATAAAAAGCTAAGAACAATACAATATCCATTATTGTACAAGATACAGAAAAATACACAGCGGAAGACTAAAACTATGCTTCACTTGAAACATCTCGAGCATAGCTCCACTTGCAAATCAAACCTGCATAAGGAACCTGAAAAACAACAACAATAGTGGCGTGAGATAACAACATCTCAGTGGGTTCTCTATCTTAGAGTTCTCTTGGCTCTACAAGGTTCTATCAAACCTAACTCAGGTCCTTGGTCACTTCTAAAAAAAGATCCGGTATGAGATGGAACAATGGTCCATACAACGTTCACACCACTAAACGAGTGAAACATCTACCTCAAGCCTTTACGTATGCTTCTCGTGGGACTAAATATAACCCACCTCAAGACTCACTCAAGACTTTACGGAGGATTCGATATAACACTAACCTCAATCTTTACTGATGCTTCACATGAGACTAAAGGTAACCCACCTCAAGACTTACTCAAGATTATCGTCCAATTAGTGTAACACTTCACCTCAATCTTTACGGATGCTTCACGTGGGACTAAGTAACCAACCTCAAGGCTTACTCAAGACTTTACGGAGGATTCGTAGCCCACACACCCCAAATCAATACTCGCATCTATACAACCGGTACCTCAATCTTTACGGATGCTCTTACGAAATACAGAGTAATCACAAATAGACTTATACAAGACTTTACGGAGGACACCACGTAATACACACCTCTAGCCTTTACGAATGCTTCCCGTGGGACCAAGATCTACCCATCTCAAGACTTACACAAGACTAATGCGGAGGATCTCGTAACATACACACCTCAAATATTTACGGATGCTTCCCGTGGGACTCAACATCACCCACCTCAAGACTTATATAAGACTATTACGAAGGATCTCATGTATATCACGCTAACAGTTCACAATAATCTAGGTAAAACTAGGCATCTCACAAGTTATACCACCCAACAATCCTAGTTTCACTACTAGGCAACACTATTGGTTTATAGTAAGATTCCTCACTCTTTCTCCATTTGATACTTTTAATCATACGGTTCTTAATTACACAATTCTAACATTTTAGTCTAGTTATCACCATTTAACAATTCTCACGATGTTCTAATGTATCTACTCTCAATCAATCCTTATGATTAGGCATACCTTCAAAAGTTCCCTAACTAACATAATTACGATTAATCGGAAAATTCGGATAAAATTCGGGTAAATGTAATATCTCTTAGCATCATCAATTAGTAAATATTCTCAGCTTCAAATCGATATGCGGAGCACTAAAAACGGATACCCGGATCACAAGTTACGATTTAAAAGCACAAAACAGAACACCCAGGTCTCGTTGAGCGAGGAACTTCCTGCATTTCTGGCTGAGCGAGCTCCTGCTCGCTGAGCGAGCTATACCAGATCAACAATTCTTTTGCATAATTCATACGCTCGCTGAGCGAGCTCTACGATTCCAGAATTTCAGGCTTACGGGAAACATCATTTTCCAAACCAATTTCAACCCAAACACCACCAAAATAGGAGAAACAAACACTAAACATGAATACCATCATATATTAGTCATTATACTCTCATTTAACCGAGTTTTAACCGTTTAATCTATCAATTTCTAAGATTTTCTACCAAACCCTAAAAACTATAAACTCAACCAAAACTCAAAAGAAAAGTTTCTAACTAAGAACCCACCTTGCCAATAAAGAGGAGTTTGGTGAAGATGAAGATTTGGTGGAGAAATGGTGATGATCCAAACATTTCCTTTCTTAGGGTTTTCTTCCTCCTCTTCTCTTCTCTTCTCCCATTCTTTCTTTCCTTTTTCCTTCTTTCTCTTTTCTTTCTCTTACCAACTTTCTTTCTTTTCTTTTCCTTTTATAATACATAACTTGTTTCTCCTTCTTTTAAAACTAACCAATGTATATTATACCAATATACGATAGTTAGTATACTAACGGGCCCAATTTGGGAATATCTTGAAAATATCTCTGAGTCAGATAATACTAATTTATCCTAATTAATATTATCCAGGGTTTTTAATTAAATACGGGATATTACAAACTCAATAGGAGCAAAGCCTTGTCCTCATCATAAATCTTCACTTCAATATTCTCAAGATCATCGATAATCTTATGAAATTATGTATGCTGCTCAACTATGGTTTTGTTCTCCACCATTCGGAATGAATAGAGTTGTTGTTTCAGATACAACCTATGAGCCAAAGAATTTGTCATATACAATGATTCAAGTTTTGTCCACATAGCAACCAAAGTTTTCTCCCTGGCGACTTCTCTTAGAACTTTATCCCCGAGGTACAAGATACTGACACCCTTGGCCTTATCCATCATCTCGGTCTTCTGTACCTGTGTAAGCCCTGCAGGCATCAATGATTCATTATTTAAAGCATCGATACACTTCTCTTGAATTAAAATTGCTCGCATCTTAATTTTCCACAACCTGAAGTCGTTGTTACCGAAAAATTTCTCGATCTGCCATTTACTAACCAAGATGCTTTCTTTGCTTCACGCTCACCGCACCAATTTATTGTGAATAAGATACCTTAGAAACAAAGTATAATAGATTTCTTTATGATCAAGAAACACACAAGGGTTAGGGTTTAGGGTAACCAATGATAACAACAAGGATTGATTATAAACTGTTATTCTTTCCTTTCTATTTAAACAAGATTACAAATATACAAGAATAACAAATAACCTCTCTCACTTTGAATTAGGGTTTAATCTTCCTATTTTCCCTTATTCAAAAGATGAAAGACTGATATGCTATTTATAATAAAACTAACATACTAACCTAATGGACTTTTTAACAATTACCCATTACAAGTTAACTTAAACAATTGAATCCATAACACAAGTCCCAATTTGACAACAACATGTGAGTAAACTTCGACTGTATGCTAAACCTAGAGTTTGTTCCAATATCTCATAGATACTATTATAGAAATTTAGATTCTTACAGTGGAATTTCAAGAATCTCATTCTTTACATCTAACCCAAGATTATCATGCATATATCATTATGAATTATAAAACGTATAAGAATATAGACCTTTGATGCGTTAATCCACGAATGTGCTAGCTTTTAATGGAGATCTTTGAGAATGTCAAGCGCCGTTCCTCTAGTGTTGGTTTGCAAACAACAACCGAATTATCACGTATACAAGTACGGAAGAAGTGAACAAGTTTCTCACCTTACTTTTGTGGTTAGAGAGAACCAAAATATAGGAGGAAACGAATTTAATGGGACACTGATCAAAATTAAAATTTATCTCTTGGAATAATGATAGAAAAGGTGAAAATATTCCATGTAACCTCTATCTTATATAGAGTTAAAAGGAGGATGATTAATTAAACCTATAATATCATACATTATGTGACTTAGTCATAGCCTTTAAAATCATTTCTTTTTCATTCCATAACCTATAACTCCCAATTTTTCTTTCAATCCATAACCTTTCAATTTAATCCTTATATTACTATCTGTGTGATCTTATAGGATCCAATAATATTAGCATTTGGTGAAATATCACTGTCCAATTAAACATAATTGGTTTATAGGAAAACATTATAATCATCTATTGAATATTTTATCTTCAGAAACTATCTAATTTATGTTTAGAGACAAAATCATTTCATTATGTCATTTAATGTTTTATCACATGTAGGGTTGGTTATATTTTATCACTTGTTCCGATACAAGTTGGACGTGGAAACTCTTGCATGAGATTAATTTTATACACGAAAATTGGGCGCCATTTATTGATCAATAACCATACATCACTAATTCAGCCCAACTAGTAACTACTAACTACCACCCAATTTTGAATCACAATCACAATCACAAAAATTTCATCAATCTACTCATCTTCACACCTTATCTTATTTATATAAACTCACACACATTAAGATATTAGACTCACCTATCATACAAAACAAGAAAAATAATTGAAAAGAGAGTAAACAAAAATGGCAAGAAACATGAAGGTAGCATGTGTTGTTTTGGTGATGTGCATGTTAGTTCCACCTATGACAGAAGCTGCATTCTCATGTACAACTATATTGACTGATCTTGGTGATTGCCTTCCTTATCTTGAAGGTCGTGATAATGATACTCCTTCACGATCATGCTGTGCAGGAACGAAGAAGCTTCTTGCTGCCACCCCCTCCAGTGCTGATCGTCAGGCTGCCTGTAAATGCTTGAAATCAACTGCTGGTGCTATTCCTAAACTAAATGCTAAAAATGCTGCTGCTCTCCCTGGCAACTGTGGTGTCAAAATTCCTTACAAGTTCAGTACCTCCACCAACTGCGATACGTATGTCTTATTATAACTTTCACTTTCACTCTTATTTCTCTGTTGGTTTATTTTGAACCCTAAGAAAATATGATATTATTTACTAACTAGTTTTGTTTTGGTTATATTGACAGCATTAAGTTTTGAAGATGATGTTGCCATTTCAAGGTTATGGAAACTTCTCACTAGTATATGAGAGTGCCATTTAATGCTATTATATTGACAGCATAATATCGAATGTGAGTGATGAAGACTCATCGTATATGTGGTCCTATCCTCTTGTTGTACTAAACTTTGTATTGGATTGTCTCTACTTCATGTATGCTTGAATAAAAAACGGCCACGATTGAACGGTTGTGATAAATTCACACTAAGACGACCGTAATCGGTATCGTGATTCCCGTAACGATTAAAATTATAAAAGTATTTGTATGTAATTGCGACGTGACTGTGACTGTTTTTAATACCTTGTATCAATCTACTTAAATTGTAATCTTTTAATTGGGTTTTATTTTCTTGTTAATTAATAAATCTGATTTTTATTTTTATTTATGAATAGAAAAAAGAAATTTATCAGAAGAATATTACCGGAAAAACAAATCCTCAATAAAAACTTAAAACGTAAAAACATCGTTTATTTTATACAAATTTAGTATATCAATAGATCATTTATTGTTTAAGAAATAAAACAATTGTTGAAAAGGAGCATTTAAATCTTTAAATTCATGTATGTTTTACTTTCATGCATTTAGAGAATTTAATTATTAATTATAATATATGTAATTAATTATATAGTGTGTATAAATATCATGGTTGTTGAGTGATTTATTTATTTAAGGATATTAAGAAAATTCCTTATTTCGATTTTTCTTATTTGTATCAAAGCTTCGTTTAATATTCATTGGGCCACCTACTATTAGATTTTTTCTATTAGACCACTCACCACTATTTCTACGCTTCAAATTATGAGGACAAAGGTGTTTAGTCCTGATTTAATGATGGCAAACCTTAGGTAGATCATAATGTGTGCTTTGGATGTTGTCACCGCATTTTAGCATGCATTCTTTATTAACATGCTCATATTTGTCTACTCAATGTGTCTTCACCTGTAGGAGCTTCTCTCATATGTCATTATGCATTTGAATCATTGTTGATGCATTAACTTCATAAGATAATGTATCATGCCTGTCAAAATGCACTCAAAACTTCATTTTTGGCCATTTAGACTGCATGAGTCGACTCATGCTTGAAGATAGGTCGACTCACCAATTGTAGCCTTTTCTTTGTTTCCCATGGGTGTCAACAGGTCAAGTCAGCTGTTGAGATAGGTCGACTCATTGCTAGGAAAAATAATGAGTCGACTCATCATCATACTTAGGTCGACTCATTATTGTTTCTTTTGGAATTGGTTAATTGCGGGCCTCAACAGGCCGAGTCACCTGTTGAGATGAGTCAACTTATCCCTCTTTTTCTCATACTTTTCTACTATGCATTTGTGTTAAAATTCCCGTTATGGTCTTAATTTCTTCCATACATCATATAAATACTTTGGAGTCTCATTTTCACAAGATAACAAGAAAAGTGAAAGATATACACAACTTTGCTCTTCATCTTCATTCTTCTTTGCACTAATCAACAACTACACCTAATCATTTTTGTTGATCATTGTACATTGATTATGGTGATAACATTCAAACTTAGGATCTTGTATCAAGTTTGGATTGAGATTGTTGTGGGGTTTTCTTGAATAAAATTTTAGGGTTTTTGTTCTGGTCAGGCCCAACTCCCAGAATTGGGCCAGGCAAAATGGCATTATGACATGCTCGGCGTCGAGCACCACGCCAAGAATAACGGTCCTTGTCGACCAAAGCCATACCGACCAGGATGAAATCCCCCAACGGCTAGTTTTGATCGTTACCTATTCGTACGGATTCCGCGATTCGCACCAAACGGTTTGATCCAATAATCACCCACCAACGACATTATATAAACCCTCTCAGAGGAGAGGGCCAGGTATTCAATTCTCTGACCTTAATTCTTGTACTTGCACACTCTTTACTCAGTGTCTTACTTCAGCATCAGAGTGCCTTGCAGGTACATCCCCCTCATCTCCTTACCATCCGTCCTTCAGCAACGCTCGACGCCAGCCATACCGGATCCTGATATCCAGGTACGATCAGGTGGCGCCGTTTGTGGGAATCATTGATTTCCCCGTTCTTCTCTCTCAAAATCTTCAAGAACTAAAGTTTTTACCAAGATCCATGGCTGCTCGAGACAACAATCCAGACAATCGGTCGAACGATGACATGCTCCTCACGCAACGTGAGAGCAACGTTCAACATCCTCCGCACGAAGAGACCGTGCAAGATCGCCCAGATGGGAAGACAACCTCACCTTCCCCCGATCGCGACCAACATCTAGAAAGTCGCCCAGAGGTTCCTCTTTCTCCAATACATTCAGGATATGATTTCGCAGCGCTGGCTGGAATTCTGAACGAGACAAATTTGTTACTCCTCGCCCATGGCGAGAAGATTTCCCGTCTCGAGGACAATAACCTTCGACCATCCCGGTCTCCCGCGAGACATCAAAGAAGACGCAGTCCTTCTCCTCCCAAGAGGAAAAGGAAAGGACACAACGATGAATCCACTAGTGACAAAAGGTCCCGCCCATCTCCTCCTCGATCTTCCCCTCCAAGAAAGTCAAGAAAGAGCAGGTCAAGATCCGCATCACCCCGACGAGCGAGGAAGCACGTGCCCAGGTCTCCTTCATTTAATTCCAGCGATGATGAAGACACCAGGGGCCCCCTCTCATCAGAAATTATGGTGGCTAAACTCCCGCGGGGTTTGGAAAAACCTCCACCCTTGGGCTCATATGACGGGACCACAGATCCTGAGGAGCATATCGAGAATATTGATGCTCTGCTCGACTACTGAGGGGTGTGAGGGGCGATCAAATGTCGCCTCTTTCCTACAACTCTGAGGAAAGGAGCGATGACGTGGTACAAAAGCCTCGAAGCAGAGTCCATCACCTCCTGGAAACAACTCGGACGCACATTTTCCAGGCACTTCACCGCCTCTAGACGACATCCAAAGACGGAAGCATCGCTCGAAGCGATCATCCAGGGGAAGGACGAACCTCTACAAACCTATATCGAGAGGTTCAACAAAGAAGCAGTCCAGGTATCCACAAAGGACGACTTGAAAAAGTACTTGTTGGAGAGGGGATTACGCCCGTCGACCGATTTCCACCGAGCGGTTGGCATCGAGACCCCTTCCACCCTTGACACTTTCTTGTTGAAATCCCAAGCTTACATCCAATATGAGGAAAAACAGGCGGCTAGCTTCGTCCGAGACGCCTGGCGTCGCGAGGACGCAAAGCCCCACCGGGTCGATGAAACCTCGACATCTCGTCGGGGAGGAGACAAAAGAAAGGATGATCGCCCCCGTGAACCACGGGAGCACAGAGGACCTGTCGGCCGGTTTTACGAATATACTCCCCTCCTGGTTTCTAGGGAAAAAATCATGTCCAAATGTGCCAACTCAGAATTCAGGAAAGCAGGAGTACGCTTTCCGAAGAAGCTGCCTAGCAAACCGGGCACGGACAAGACGAAGTACTACAGATTCCACAAGAGTCACGACCATAATACCGAAGACTGCATCCATCTCAAAGATGCAATCGAGATACTAATTAAAGACGGGCACCTCAAACAGTTTACCAAATCTAGAGATACCCCTCGACAAGAAGCATAGGAGATTCAGAAGATCGAAGAGGTTGTACCCATACCAGCAGATGCGAACATGCAAGTTGCCCTGAGCATCTACCGCCCAGAAGATTTCTTCCTGCCCGACCACACGGGGAGTCCAGGATATTTTTCCTCCCACAGCCCGTGGGAGACCTTTCCCTCTGCAATGGTCATCTCAGGGGGAGGATTTAACAAAATCACGGTCGGATCCGTAAAGAGGAAATTCGACCAACTGATCGCGAAAGGCCCTGGCCAGAGCGCGACCCTGGACCTCCCAAGGGAAGGCTCAGTACCCATTTCTTTTTACCGGGAGGAAATCTTAGGAGGAGCACCAAATGCCAGCATCCCATTACTCATCCATGCACAGATGGCAAATTTTGATGTAAGAAGAATCCTGGTGGACCAAGGTAGCTCCTGCGACATCATGTACTCCAAATTATTTTCAACACTCCAGTTGAATGAAACACACCTGACTCCGTACGTCGGATCAGACTTACAGGGTTTCAACGGAGCAGTCTCCCGACCATGGGGCTACGTCGATCTCTTCGTCACTTTCGGGACATCCGAAACCGCCAGAACTGTTCGCGTCCAATTCTTGGTCGTAGACTGTCCGTCGTTGTACCAATGCATTTTGGGACGACCGACATTGGCCGAGTTGATCGCTGTTCCATCCACCGTTCACCTAAAAATGAAGTATTATACTACTTCGGGCAAAGTCGCTACGTTACACGGTGACGTCGAAGCTGTCCGCCGATGTTTTGAAGCATCATCCAGAGGTCTCAGCTTGATATCTTACCAACCAAACCCTTCATCACTGACTCCTCCAGATACTCCACAAACATCCAAGGCTTTTCCTCAGGTCGACTCAATCGATCTGGACTGCAGGTTCTTAGATGATGATAAAGGCGTTCGAAGGCTGACCGATTCACTTTCCCGGCCAATTCCAGACAGAGAATTCAAACTAATTCCTTTCGGAGATGATCCGGCTCGGTGCGTCAAGATCGGGGCCCATCTGCCCGACTTGGCGAAACGACAATTAGAAGCATGCCTCAAGGGAAACACGGATTTGTTCGCTTGGAGCGCCGCAGAAATGCCAGGGCTCGACCCCGAGACGGCTTGTCATCACCTTTCCATCGATCCAACACACAAAGCGGTCGCCCAGCGTAGGAGGAAGCAGTCAACCGAGAAAACCAAAGCGGCCGAATCTGCTGTTAAAGACCTCCTAGAGGCAAATTTTGTAACTGAGGCCAGGTATACAACCTGGCTCTCAAATGTTGTACTTGTCAAAAAGTCTAGTGGAAAATGGAGAATGTGTGTTGACTATACTGATCTTAACCGGGCATTCCCGAAAGACGCATATCCTTTGCCCAACATCGACAAACTGGTCGACAATTCATCCAGTTTCAAACTATTTTCCTTTATGGACGCCTACTCGGGGTACAATCAAATACCCATGGCCGTGTCCGACAAAAAATACACGACCTTCATGACCGAATCAGGCAACTATTATTATAACGTTATGCCCTTCAGTTTAAAAAACGCGGGCGCGGCATATCAGCGCATGATGAACAAGGTATTTCGGGCAGTAATCGGGGACATGCTTGAAGTGTACATGGACGACATGATCGTCAAGTCTCAGCAAGAGACGGACCATGCGTCCCACTTGCGAAAGGTATTCGATCAAGCCCGAAAATGCAAAATGCGTTTCAATCCCGAGAAGTGCACGTTTGGGGTCCGAGCAGGGAAATTCCTCAGATTCCATTTAACTGAATGAGGTATTGAAGCCAATCCTGACAAATGTTGGGCATTCACAGAACTTCCTACTCATAATTCTAAAAAATACATACAATCGTTGAACGGGGTCCTCGCTTCCCTCGCACGATTTGTGGCAAAATCCGCTCAGCACACCCTCCCCTTTTACAAACTCCTCCGCAAAGAGGCCACATTTGAATGGACAGAGGAGTGCGAGCAAGCCTTGTCCTACTTGAAAAGGGCATTATCTGAACCTCCAGTTATGTCCAGGCCCAAAGAAGGGGAGACGCTTTACCTATATCTTGCCGTAGCAAACGAGGCCGTAAGCGCAACCCTCATACGCGACCTACCTGAGGGACAAAAACCTATCTACTTTACATGTAAGGCGCTCCACGGCCCCGAACTTCGATACCTCCAGGTAGAAAAGGTGGCCCTGGCCCTCCTTTTTTCATCCAGAAGACTACAACATTATTTCTTAGCCCACACCATCATCGTGAGAACAGACTAACCCATAAGACAATTACTCGGTCGACCAGATATGGTCGGGCGAATGCTAAAATGGTCGTTGGAATTGTCCGAATTCGACATCAAATTCAAAGGGAGACAAGCTCTTAAAGCTCAAGCACTAGCCGACTTTGTAGCAGAGCTCACTTTCACTGAGCAGGAGCCGAAATCTCCATCCAAATGGACCATCTTCGTAGACGGAGCATCTGGCCCGACGGGTAGTGGAGCTGGAGTTATCCTGGAAAACAAAGAGGGAAGCATCATCGAAGTATCTTTAACTTTATCCTTCCCCACATCCAACAACCAGGCGGAATACGAAGCCTTCCTGGCAGGCATACGACTCGCGACCGACCTGGAGGCAGAAGAAATCACAATTTGCACAGATTCCCAGGTGGTCGCTAGCTAAGTCCGAGGAGATTTCCAGGCCAAAAACGACAATATGACCAAATAACTAGCCCTTGTAAAAGACGAACTAAAACGATTCACAAGCGTAGAGGTCAAAAACGTCCCGCAAGAGAATAATACCCGAGCTGATATCCTTTCCAAGTTGGCAAGCACTAAAAGAAAAGGAAACAACAAGTCCGTTATACAAAAAGTGCTCCCCCGACCAAGCATTTGACAATCTTCAACCCACCTAGACATTAATCTCATAGGCGACGCCAACTGCTGGATGACCCCAGTGTTTAACTACCTGACCAAGGGTGAGTTACCAGTAGACCCGAAAACGACCAGCACCGTGCTTCGAAGGTCATGCTCGTACTCTTTGGTCGGTGGGCATATGTATCACCGAGGTTTCTCCACGCCACTCCTCAGGTGCGTAGAGGAAGAGAACATCCCACACGTACTAAGAGAAGTCCATGAAGGAATTACCGCACAACACCCAGGAGGACGATCGTTAGCCCGAAAGATTCTCCGGGCAGGGTACTATTGGCCGACACTCCAGTACGACGCGAAAGAACACGTAAAAGATGCGACAAATGCCAACGACACGGGGACGTACACGTAGCACCCCCTACCGAGCTAAAATCGCTATCTTCCCCGTGGCCATTCACGTGGTGGGGGATGGACATCTTAGGGCCATTCGTCGTCGGATCCGGCCAAAATAAATACCTCATTGTGGGTGTCGATTATTTCACCAAATGGATAGAAGCTGAGGCCTTGGCCAACATTACTGCACTCAACATACTACGCTTCTTTAAGAGGAGCATTCTCGCTCGGTTCGGGGTATCGCTTGCCATTGTAACCGATAACGGTACCCAATTCACCGATAGACATTTCAAAGAATTTGTTGCTTCAGTAGGAACAAAACAACATTTCACTTCGGTGGAGCATCCCCAAACCAACAGACAAGCAGAAGCTGCAAATAGAGTAATCCTAAGAGGTCTGAAACAGAGACTGGACGAGCACAAGAAACACTGGGTCGAGGAGTTACACAACATACTTTGGGCATATAGAACCACTCCCCACTCAACGATCGGTGCATCCCCGTTCCGGTTGGCATATGGGACCGAAGCAGTAATTCCTGTGGAAATGCACATCCGATCCAGACGGACAGAGTCCCCAATGGACCAAGACACCAACTCCGAAGCTTTAGAAGATGAGCTTGACCTGGTCGAAGAAATCCGATCAGAAGCTGCTCTCCGAGAGGCCACTCTCAAACAGAAAATAACAGCTTGGTACGATTCTAAAGTCATAAGACGAGCATTCGAGGTGGGTATTGTAACACCCCAAATTTGCCCTCTCCTGTTTAGCATCATCAACATATCATAATAATCATAAGCATATCATATCCTTAGCATTTTGCATAGAAAAATGAAGCATAACACTCGCATGGTCTAGCATAAGGCATATGATCAGTCATCCGGGAATTTTGAAGCACTGCAAGTCAAAATCAAGAGCATGGTGACCTGGCAAGAATCTCACAGGATCATTTTGCACAAGCTCTGTATCATGTTCAAGAACCTAAAAAAGGATGAGGATCAAAATCAGCTTGAAACGGTTGGCGCCGGGTTATTCTTGAGGTTTCCCACCAAAAGGAGGGAAATTCAAATTTTCCATGCGTTAACTGGTTAACACATTTGGTTAACTGGTTAACGGCTGCGAAATTTGAATTCCAGCAGCAAGTTCAGCATGTGTGTTTTGGCTCCATTTTCCAATTTTCTGATTTTTATTCATTTGAATTAATTGGGAATTATGGAGAAGGATCTAGAGCATTTGTCCAAGCCTAATTCCAATGCTAAATCCTAGTCACTTTCTAAGCCAATGCCAAGCCATATTTTTGGATCCCAAACCAAAATTTTGGGCCCCAAACCTAAACCATATTTATTCCATTTCACTCCAAACTAAGAGGGGTTCCATCATAATCCACACTTCTCATTTCTGAATTTTGAGTTCTCTCACCATTCTCTCACTTTTCTCTCCCAATTTTCCAAATCACTCAAAGTTCCTCTTTGAAGATCACATAACTTTTCCTTAAAGTGTGTAGATCTTGGAACTAGACCTCCATCCATAGCTTCTTTGCATCATTTTTGTTGGTTTACTTGGTGGTTCAGATCTGGTTTGGACATTAGAAGTGCTTTTGGAGCCAAAATTCTGCATCAAGGCCTTTTGCTTGCACTTATTTTGCATGGAGTGCGAAGCTTAGCACCAGATCTTCAAAGTTTTCCGCGAAATCTCTCATCTCAAGCTCAAACAACAATTACCAAGGCATACCTCAGCTTTGTAGGTTGGTTAAATTCAGATCTAGCTCTGTTTTAGCTTATTTGCATGCTTGTGCTTTAGATCCACCATGTGCTTGTGTATTTGCTTGTGTTTCTTGAATTGATTGGTAAATTTGTAGCCGGATCCATGTGATAATGTTCATGAGCTTAATGATGTCAATTAATGTGAATTGATCCATTTATTTCATGCTTAATTGATTGCTGGTCTGGTGTGGAATTATTTGAATAAGTTGGATTTGAGCTGATTTTCTGCAGGAAATTGTTGCTGTTTTTACAGTGTTAATCGGTTAACGCTTTTGGTTAACCGGTTAACGCACATGTTTTCTGCGTATATGCTGCAGGTTTGAACTGGTTAACCGGTTAACGCTTTTGGTTAACCAGTTAACACTGATTCAGAATGCCTTTTTTGAGCTATTTTGAGCTTGTTTGCTTCCCTTACATGTTTTAATTGCCATGGATCATTGAATGATCATCGAATATGCTAGTTTAGGGTGATTTGCTTGCTGGTTGATGTATGCTCTCATGTTTTCGACGCGTAATTCGTGTGTTTGCAATGCTTGGCATGTTGTTTGATCCTTGTTTGCTAGAACCTTTGAACATGCTAGTTCCATGATTGTGTTGATCAATTTGCTGGAATTTTGCTAACATTGCAGGGGCTTATGGTAAGAGAAGTGTGGATGTTTATCCACATTTCAACTCTTCATCTTTCCTCTTTTTCTTTTCTTTTTCTTTGTGAGTTTTGATGTGCTTTGTGCCATCATGTGGTTCTCTTTCCCCTCTCTAGCTTTCTTCTCCTTTCGTTTTGCTTCTCTTTTGATCATCCTCTCTCTTAGGATAGTTGAAGCCTCACTAACCTTAGGAATCCCAAGCATGTTAATATTAGGTTTAGTCTTTCCCCATTAGATTTTACCTTTAAGATCTTTAGTTCTTTTCTCTTCTCATCTTAAAACAAAAACATAAAAACATTTAATAAAGAAAGAAGTGGTCTCCTGTGAAATAGCCTTATTCCATGGGGCACTTGTAGTCTTCCCATCTTGGGATAGTGCAAGCTTGTCTAGCATGATGCACAAGTCTGATCATGAGACTACTTTCACACAAAAAATCATAAAAATCACTTCTTCATCAAAAATACAAAAAAAACACTTAATAAATTCAACGAGTTAGTGAGCTTAGGCCCTAATCTCTGGAATCAAGTTTTGGGGATCTTCTCCTTACTTGAGTGTGCTTGTTATATTATTCCATCTTTGAATGTAGTAGCAAGTACACATTCCATGGAAAAGAGCTTGAGTTCACTTCCTCGTGCCACACTCATAAAAAGCTTCTAAAAAACACTGGACAAACAATAAGCGTCTCTCCCTCGGGACTTCTTTCCTCATCTCCTTCGCTCTGTCCGCGAACTTTCTACTACTTGTCACTTTGCAAGACGGTAACGCACTCGTCGTCCGAGCCTATAACACCTGCGCATTGACATAGGCAGTTCAAGCCTTAATTCACAAGCAATCGTTTTCACCCCTAGTTAGGGGAACTACGACGACTCTGATCCTCATTGTCCAGATGAGGTACGTAGACAGCGGGGTAGGGCCCGTTCGAGCACAATCTTTATTTTCCCTACATTTTCCTTTGTTTTCTTTCTCAGTTCCTTTTCCAGTTCCAATACCTTTTCTTTTGCAGCAACTTTCATTCCTTCACCCTTTGAAACATATTTCTTTGCAAGCGTGGATCCCGTCGGGTACGGCGGATGATCTGGGTGCTAATACCTTCTCAGGTCGTAACCGACTCCCGAACTCAGTCTCTTTGGTTCACAGGACCCGTGTCCTTCCTCTTCTTTCTTCTGGTTTGTGCACCATTACCATTCCCGTTCCTTCGGGATAAAAATTCCTGGCTGGCGACTCTACCTCTTTCCGCGCCACTTTCGCGTTTGTACCAGGATGGAAATCCGGGGAGCGACAGGTAGTCTCGTTCTAAGAAGAAATCACAGAGATTCCCGCAAAGGAAAACTAACGCCTAATTGGGAGGGCCCATATCGCGTCCGGGCAAAGACCGAAAACGGGGCCTATTATTTAGAAAATCTTCACAGGGAAGAACTTGCTCGGTCGTGGAATGCCGAGAAGCTCAAGCAATATTACAGTTAATTACAGAGTCACCTTGCTCGGCTCTCAAGCGAGGAGCAATAGGTCTGACTAGACTTGCATGCCCAGGTACAAGCACAACAACCTAAATAACATGATTATCAGGATTTTCTTCCAAGGGAAGGAGGTGACTGTTGCACGGGCGGATACTCAAACGAGTCCGACGTCGCCTATGTACCACGACCAGGCAGAACCCCATTCCATGATGGGACATTCAAGCCTTCGAGCCCGAGTCTTTATCTTGGCCCGGGTACCGACCAGGAGCCAGACTCCAACATCTGGTTGGTCCCCCAAACCAACAGATCACAAACACACACCCCGTATTTGCCTAATCACATCTAATCATTATAAATACGTCAAACACTTAATGTTTATAGAAACATAAAAGGAAGAAATTCCTCCGACGGACGCACAGTTAAAGAAATACTTGTAAAATAAAAACATTGTGGTATAACAAAAGACCACCAAGGTCGGGTAATTTTACTAAGAGATTGTGACCCCGAAGGGCCGACTTGTTCATAATTACACACAAAGGGGACCACGTCCCCGAGAAAAACAAAAAACACAATAAATTACAAAGTAACAGCGTGCAGGCCAAACTAATCCCCCTCCCCTTCTGGAGCACCAGGTTGACCTTTTCTCTAAGGCGGCTGCACCTCTGGTTGGTCAGGCTGAGCAATCACCCCAGGCTGGGAGTCCTCCATGATCAAGTCCGAGGGGACCACTATCTGACCATCCTCGACTTTGTAGAGATAGCTGATGCGGCCGGTATCCAAAGCCAACTCAGGATGAAGAGCTTGTATCTGGTCCACAATGTTTTGGAAACTAAGCTCAGTCGACGAGTTTAGATCTTCCATGTCCTGATCGATCCTAGCAAGGAACTGGGCCCTAGTCACCAAACTCTTGGTGTCAGCATCCTCATCCTCCTTTGGACAAAAGGCGTCCTTCAACTTTTTGCTCTAGTCCAAGGCCCTCCTCTTATCAACCTCCAGCTTGGCAATGATATTCCCTCAATCGGTCAACTCCTTAGCAGAGGCAGCGGCTTCTTCAGAGGCCGTAGCCAACTTCCTTTCGGCAGCAACCAAGAGCTCCTTCAGCTTCGCCACCTCCCTTTCCTGCCCAGGGTTCCCTTCGGCTGTCAACTAGGCCATAGACAAGACCCGCATAACTGCGCTCGCATCCTGGGCCAGAGACAGACGTCGGGCAGGGCGATCCATTGCCTTAACGAACAAAGAATCCGGCCGATCAACCTCCATGCTCATCCCTTCAAAATAATTTCGCTTCACAAAGCAAGGCGGCAACACATGCTTCGGTTTGGGGGGAGCATTGGCCGTCAAGTCCACGGTCGCTGTAGATTTATGCTTCTTCATGAGCGAGCCAGTAGACGCGCTCGGAGACCCTTGAACCAGGAGGCCCAACCCGGAGCCGCTCGTTTCAGTCAACTTGGTTTGGACGACCCGCGACCTCTTCTTTTGTTGTTGACGCAGTCGCTCCTGGATTTTGTCTAGGGGGTTCGACATGGAGCCTACAAAGAAAAAAGAACACACAAGATTAGTCGCGGACGCCCAAAATTATCAAAACATAATAACAAGCAGAAATAAAAACAAATACCAAAAAACTCAGACACTTCTCGCCCGGTGTTACACGCCAGAAGGTTTGTGACGTCTATCAAAGGACGCTCCACAACCTCTCCCACGTCCTGATCTAGAATTATCTTGCCCTCCCCATCCAGCAGAGGAGTCGGGGTAAAAGAAGCTACCAACTTCCTAAAAGCCTCGAATCTGGCCGCATCGTCCTCGTTAAGAGAGTCCCCTACTTGGAAAAATCACTAACCGGGCGTCCGTAGTGAGAGTAACTCCACGAGAAGGGAAACATCCAGAGCCTCCTCAGAATCACCTGCCCTCGGTCATCGAGTTTGGGCTCATCATTTTCGTCGGTATCCACCCCCAGGAAACTCAGTGCCCTCACGGCTTCCGCGCTCGCCGACTTTACCAAAATATAATCTATCTTGAAAGCCCGAATAGATTCCGAGTGAGCTTTGAAGATCTTGGTCCGATGTTTGAAGGAGATAAATCCCTTCCGGTCGGTCCCCCACCCTACCTGGCGCTGCAGCGAGAACAAGCAAAAGAACAGGGGAAGCGTGGCCCTAACACCCAGATGGGCACACGTTACCTCGAACGCTCTCAAGAATGCATAAGAGTTGGGGTGCAGCTGAAAGGGGGCTACACCCAAGTGCCCGAGCACAGAGCAAACCAGATCATTGAAGGGCAAGGTTACCCCTAGGATCGATGTCGCGTACTCGTACATTGAAAACTTACGACCACCGAAGTCTGAAAATATCCGGTCGTCATCTCCCGGGAAGGTGACGACCCAATCCTCCGGATCGCCAATAGTAGGCAAAGGCTCCGCACGAGGCCTCGAGAATGACGACACCTTATCGAGCAGGTCATCTACTACCCATTCTTCGGGCGCGATTATTTTTTCCGGACATCGAGGTGAATCTGTCGTCTCTCCCGAGTCAGGGGCTCCTTCCTCCATCGTAGTCGCGTCTGATTCTCCCGACGAGCTTCCGGAGTCAGAGGGAACAGATGCGGAAGAACCAGAGTCTTCCGAGGATACCTCCTCCGAGGAGATATCGAGCGGGTCCATAAGTGAATTCTCACCTGAAAAGCAGGGGAAAGGCGTCAATGAATTCGATTAGAATATCAAATCCACCCTTCCACTGCTCAACAAGTGAAAGGGCGTGTATCGGCCCAGGAATAAGATCCCGAGCCATAGCCCTCGGCTAGCCACCGCTCAAGGCGATGGCCAACGCCCGACAACGACGATGATACGATCAAAACCGAGATGCTTTCCAGGTCCTAGGTCAAAATCGACCAGGACCATCGTCGACCACGAATTAGGGTTCGTAGTCGACAAGCAACAGTGACAGAAGATCTCTAATCTACTTTTTTAAGCCTAAACTACCGGAAAATCTATCTTATGCCACATGCATTGCTAAAATATCAAGCCTATGACTAAAATAAACACAAATAAGAGCCGTACCTGGAGCTTGGAAGGCTATTGCTGAAGAACTTAGCTTGGAATGCGGTGGTCGACGAATGCAAACGGTGGTCGACGGTTGAGAACAGCGGCTGGCTTACGAGCAGTGCAGTGGAGAAGAAGGAAAAACAAAAAAGCTTACAGAAGGCCTTGGGTTCCTATTTATAGGGAAGGGAACACGTGCAGAAACGCGTGACCCCTACCCCTAGGCAATGATTACCTACGCTCTAGCCCCTAGGCTAGCCGTCAGAACATTAAATAGGCGCGAATTCCCAGACACGCCAACTTTTCGTTTCATATTCCCCCTTTGTCGAGCAACCAAACAACTTCCCGCCTGTCGTGGGTCATCAACGATCACTCCCTGGTCCGCGCACGAAAGACACCAGACGCACTGCATACGCTTTAGACATGAAACCATCACTAAGTCACCGCTCCTCCGCAGGAGCAACGACTTGGGGGGCTCCTGTTCTGGGCAGGCCCAACTCCCAGAATTGGGCCAGGAAAAGTGGCATTATGACACGCTCGGCGTCGAACACCATGCCAAGAATAATGGTCCTTGTCGCCCAAAGCCATATTGACCAGGATGAAATCCCCCAACGGCTAGTTTTGACCGTTACCTATTCGTGCGGATTCTGCGATCCGCGCCAAACAGTTTGAACCAATAATCACCCACTAACGACATTATATAAACCCTCTTAGAGGAGAGGGCCATGTATTCAATTCTCTGACCTTAATTCTCATACTTTCACACTCTTTGCTCAGTGTCTTACTTCAGCATCGGAGTGCCTTGCAGGTACACCCCCCTCCTCTCCTCACCATCCGTCCTTCAGCAACGCTCGACGCCAGCCATACCGGATCCTGATCTCCAGGTACGATCAGGTTTATCCTCCAAGATCTCGAGGATTTTGGGTTTTACACAGATCTTTGCTTCATAGATTCAGTCGTGTGAAAGGTTTGAGGAACGTGGGTTCCTTCAAACAAGTAATGGTAACCGGAGGATTGTGAAGGAAGGTTTGGGTTCAAGCGTGTCGATCGAAATCAGCCGAGCTAGAGGTTTGAATAATTTTGTGTTCTTGTAAGAAGGTAGCTACAATCAGAGGTTTGTTCAAATCGTTTGAAGAACTTGATTAAACTCGAATCAAGGGGATACAGAGGGAATAAAATTTACATCAACAACTGGGATTTTGTGGTGACTATTTCTTCTTTGTACAAACTTTGCAATAGTTAATAAATATCTCAATTCTAGTTTTAGAATTGGGGACATATGTACCCTAAGCGAGGATGAAAGGGGAACTGCCTACAAAATTCGGTGTATTCTTTCTCTTGTTATCTCCTTTAATTTTTCATTAAATTTCTTTTGTGTGATATTGATTAGTAGAATAACTTCAATCAAATGTAGTGTTTCAATATTATTTGAAAACTTGGGTCAATCTATTTGATTGTGACTTAGAAATTTTTTGAAATATCAAATTAATTAATGTTTAACCTTTGTGTGTTGTGCACATCAGATGTTTGACAAATTAACATCACACAAATAAATTAGCTTTGTACTCATTTTCTCCT
Source organism: Lathyrus aphaca (assembly GCA_963966055.1). NCBI lineage: Eukaryota > Viridiplantae > Streptophyta > Magnoliopsida > Fabales > Fabaceae > Lathyrus > Lathyrus aphaca. The sequence continues at coordinate 520,976,245 of OZ014521.1, forward strand.
CTTATTACATCATTTGAAATATTCATATAAAGTATTTGTGTATTCTAAGTGATTGATTCGTTTATATTTATTCATTCATCTTAATCATTTAGTTTGGTTCACACACATATCCGATCCTCCAATAACAGATTGTTTTAGACAATTTTAGTCCTGGGAGCTTTCGCGACTTATTTGAAATTTTTTTAAAAAGTACCAAATTTTAAATAGGGGATCTATTCAACCCCACCCCCTCGAGATCTGCGCCATCGTCTAAAAAGTGGTATCACGAGCATCGATTCATCTAGTGCTTCGCATATAACTTTTTAGAAATGGATAACGATCCTAAAGGGGCGTACAATAGAGCGTTTGTTTTCACTGGTCAGAACTACAGTTATTGGAAAGAATGTATGTGTATTCATATGATTTCTGTTGATAGGAAGGTATGAAAAGTTACCAAGATGGTCCCATGGAAATAAGCGTGAGAAATACGGATAACATTCTAGTACCTAAACCGGATGCACAATGGAATGAAAAATATGAGAAAAAGTATAGCAACAATTGGAAAGCTAGAAAATGATCATTCCTTCTTTGGGTACTGATGAATATTATAGATTTTCAAATTGTATTATTATTAAAGCTATGTGGGACTCATTAGAAATTGCCCATGAGGGAACTAATGATGTCAAACTAGCTAGAATCAATACTTTAACCAAAAATTTAGATCTCTTTCACATGAAGCAAGGGGAAACCATTGTAGATATGGCAAAGAGATTCTCTCATCTAATCAATCGCTTAAATGCTCTTGATAAAACTACTCCCAATGATGTTGCTACTAATAAAATTTTGAGATTTCTTAATAGGGAATGGCAACCTAAAGTCATTAATATCAAGGACGCCAATGATCTCACAACATTGGACTTGACAACATTATTTGGTAAACTTCAAGAGCATGAGCAGGAGTTCATAAATATTGAGATCCATGAAAAAAGTAAAAAGAAAGAAAATAAAGAGAAGTCAAAGGACACCGAAAAGTAGTCAATCACTTTGAAGGCTTCAAGTTCTAAATCATCCACCAATGATACGTGTGAGAGTGAGTCTAGTGATAAGGATTAAGATTTAAGTGAAGATATAGGGCTTTTTGCAAGAGGTATAATAGATACCGTAGGAAAAATGAAATTCAACATTCAAACAAAAATCTCGTCTACTATAGACGTCAATCAAAACCCTCAAAGAAAGATGAAAGTAAGAATTCCAAGCCAAGAGGGTCATGTTATAATTACGAAAAGATCGATCACTATAAACTGGAGTGTCCGTTGTTAAAGAAAGACAAAGGTAAAGACAACCATCAAAATAAGACTAGCAAGGATATAAGAGCTTATATTGCTTGGGAGAGTGATATCAAACCATCAAGAAAAGGGGACTCAAGTGATGAGGAAAAAAAGGTCAACCTTTGTCTCATGGCTCATAAAAGGAAGAAAAAGCAAGTAAGACATGCTAAATATGATAATTTTGATAAATTGTCTTACCCTGATTTACTTAATACTTTCAAGGTTCTTCACCATGAAGCTAAAGAAATTTTTAAACGCTTAGCTTCAAATAAGCACATTATTTTCACATTTGGAGCAAAAAGTTTCCGATACTAAAAACGAATTAGAAGCTCTTAAGCATTCTATGGTGGAGCCTATTATGGAAGACGAGCGAGATTGGTTTAATTTTCATAGTTTTAAAACTTGTTGCATTTGGCAAAAAGAGGTTATAACTTTTCAAGCCAAATTAGACAATGCTTTACAACCTAACATTACATTTACTGTTGATCGATCAAATTTTAGAAGTAGCATGAATAATCCCTATCAAAAATATACCCATGTGGTAAAAGATAAATCTAGCAAAAGTAACATATATTCCAACCTTACTTTTCTTTATTGTTGCAAGAGGGGACATACGAGTGCTAAATGTCTCCTTCGGAGATTTTTGTTCCTAAAGTCATTTTCCAATGGTTTCCCAAACGCAACCAAGGTTTCACTCACACACAAGGACCCAATAAAAATTTGGTACCTCATTCCCTTGTTTAATTTGTAGGTGAAGTGTCTTGAGGCTATGTGTAGCACCCCAAAATTTGCCCTATCTTTTCATGCCATTTCACATATCATATATATCATACATATATCATACATATCATTGCATCTTTGCATAGAAAGATGAAGCATATCACTAATAGATAGAAGTATAGGGAATGTGAGCAATGGTTGGCCAAATGGTGATTCTTTAAAGCCAAAGAAAAGAGCCAAGTGTCTTTCAACAAGTCACAAGAGGTCCTCATAGTTTATACAAGCTCAAACATACCTCAAGTCCCTAGCAGAGGGAAGGTTCATCAAGAACTTCATCAGGGCATATTCTCCTAAACAGGGAACCCTAATTAGGGTTTTACCTCAAAGAAAGATTTCTTCATGGAATTGATCCAATCTTGTGGTCAAGGGTTTCTATATGTCATACAAGGCCTAGGGTTACATTTTGGCTCAAGGATTCATTGTGGAAGTCATTCAGTGGCTCATTTACTTGTAAAGCAAGGAAAAGTCAACAATTCAAAGGAAAAGTCAACCATGGGTTTTCAAGGATTCCAATCATGATTTTCAAGTCTATGAACTATCACATGTACAAGGAATAACATGGATTGTATAATTCATCAAGAATCAGAAGTTTGTGAAAATTTACTAAAAATGTTAAAGACCTATAATTTGGACTTTCTATTTTTGGTAAATTTCTACAAGCTCTAAATCAATTTTCTTTAAACATCAAAGATGTAGATATTGATCTCCTACTTTCAAAAAGTACAAGAACACCTTCATATTATTTTTGGTTCAAAAGTTATGGACAAGAGAAGTTAGGGTTTCAATTATGTGATTCCATGCATACTAAGAATTACACCATTTGCAAATTGGTTATTAATGGATTCACATGACCTCTAATTGTAACAACCCGGGCCCCTCGCAAGGCAATCCCGACACTGCCACCTCACGATCTTCTCTACTCCCCTCACTAGTAGAATTTTTGCCTTCCGTGGGAATTGAACCCTGTACCCTGGGGTTCAAGTACATGCTCAATCCATTCCCACTACCAATTGAGCTACTAGCTCAAGTGGTAGTGGGAATGGATTGAGCATGTACTTGAACCCCAGGGTACAGGGTTCAATTCCCACGGAAGGCAAAAATTCTACTAGTGAGGGGAGTAGAGAAGACCGTGAGGTGGCAGTGCCGGGATTGCCTTGCGAGGGGCCCGGGCTGTTACAAAAAAAAAGGCGCCTTTTTTTTTGTAACAGCCCGAGCCCCTCGCAAGGCAATCCCGACACTGCCACCTCATGATCTTCTCTACCCCCCTCACTAGTAGAGTTTTTGCCTTCCGTGGGAATCGAACCCTGTACCCTGGGGTTCAAGTACATGCTCAATCCATTCCCACTACCAATTGAGCTCATCATAATTAGAATACCACATGCCCATACATATCACAATAAGAAATTTTGGCCCTTGGACGAGGTGAATTCATGCACCATACATCACACATTTTCCATTATGCAAATTTGCAAAACCATGTAAAACTTGAAAATCATTGCATTTCCCTCCAAGATTTCACCACATACGCATTTAGTAATCAAAATTAGAGGGAAACATGATTTGCTCATGATCATAGCACGTGGGAAGGGGTGGATACAACACAAAGTGACCAATTTGCAAAAACCCTCTCAAGCTTGAACCAAGGGTTTTGTTAAACCCTAACCATGATCATAATGCTAACCACACACATTTAAGCTCCTTCTCACACACATTTGAACTTCATGCACTCCCAATACTCAGATCCAAAATATTTTGCACTCTTTCATTTTCTTTCAAATCTCTCAGGTTGAAGATTGGCTGGAGAAGGTGACCAGAGCTAGGGCTCCGACCACCTGAGTTTCTCTTTTGATTTTGCAGGCGGGCTGGGGAAGATTTAATTCTAGCCTTTGATTCTTTTGATCCAACACACGCGAATGTGCCAACACATAAATGAGGTCACACGTGTGTGTAACACGGTGGGAGAACTGACTTTTAGTCATGTTGCGGATAGCAAGAGTCGCCACCGACTTTTATTTTATCCATAAGGAAAGGGCATAAAAGAACAGGAAAGACCTATTTTAAAAGACTTGGGTTCGGGGGGTAAGTTATACAAAGGGAAGGTGTTAGCACCCTTTATATCCATGGTTATCCATGGGCTCTTAGTTACTTAGTTCACTTAAATTGTTTTTTTGAAGAGTGTAGTGTGTGATTAGAAATTTTTCTAAGTACTTTGTAATGATCCTCGTATGGATGTATACAAAGCCTTGTTTGAAAAATGTTTGAGAAAGTGAGGTGTAAAAAGTAATTTTAAGATGTGAGCAAGTAACTAAGAGGTACCTACCCTAGACTAAGTCATTCATGTTCTTATATGTTCTTTCAAGGGTAAGACTATCCCTATTATTAAGGAATAGGTAGTCATTACCTTGGATGTGTTAAGGGACAATCGTACGGTCACCGTATGGTCATAGAAGGCAACTTAAGTGGTGTCTTTAGCAATTCGTAGGGACTATCATCATTTATTCGAAGGGACAAGATCATTATTCTGTAGGCAACCTCGTAGGGACTTGATCTTTTAAACTGAAGGGACTTGATGATTTTTCTGTTAAGGGACATTGCTTTTTAGACACCCCACTTTCGTGGGACTTGACCATTTTATTTTAAGGCAACCAAGAGGAATACCCTAGGAAGTGTAAGATGGCGATCAAAGATCGACTTACGTGTGTGAGTGTTTATGTTCAAGTATTTAATCTTTTTAATTAATTCTCTAAATCATTTTATTGCATTTAAGTTATACACACCCTATTTACTAACCACACAATAAAATATTTATAATAAAATAAAGATGGAAAATAAATCTATAAGTATTACATGGCTTTAGCAGATACATAATAATCGAATAAAAAATGAATTATAATAATAATAGGTATAATAAAATAATAAATAAACAATAATAATAAAATAATAGAAATAATAATAATGATAATAGTAATAATAAAAGAAATCAAGATTAAAATTTAAAAGAGAAGTTATTTTAGGTTAGACAACAATTATAAATTTTTTAGAAGTTAATTAAGAAAGTATAAGAATTTAAACAATTTAATAATAATAATAAAAAAACATTAAATTATTTACATAATAATAAAAGAAATAGGGGTTAATATATTAATCAAGGTTTAGAAAAATAAATTAAGTTTTTTAGGATTAATAGAAAAAATTAGGGTTAGTTAATCATAATTAAAAATACATTATTTTTATTTACAAAATATACATATATATTAACTATATACAAATATATTATAAAAAATAATACAATTAATAAACATTAAGAAAATAATTATGAGTTTTTAGAAAATATAAAATTTATAAAAATATTATTGGTTATTGATTTAGAAAACATTTTAATTATATTAATTAAGTTTAATTAAAGAAAATAGGAAAAATAAGAAAATATGGAAAAAAAATGGCTAAAAAGATAGGACCTGGGATTTGAACCCAGGTCCCTTACCTCAATAGCATTACACAAAACCAACTGAGCCAGCACGCGCTGGTGTTAGTATAACAACATCCTTTGATTATATGTTAATCCTGCTAAAAATCAGTGAGATAAAAAATATTTGCTTTAGCCAAGGATCGAACCCAGGCTTCTGGCTCCATACACATGCATCAAAACCACCAGGCCATCTGTGCCTTTGAGATATATATCCTACATAAAAATATATGAAATAAGATTAATATTTAAATCCATATTTTGGTGCCAGACTTCATCTTCAACCTCCATCTGTCCAGTTAGCCTGTAGTGACGCTTTTGCCTGTAACAAGAGGTTTTAGTGACGGTTCGTCCGTCACTATAGGACCTGCATCTTTGTAAAATCTCATTCAAACAATATGAATTAGTTCTATCAATACAAATCAACTAAAGATCGTCCCAAAAGTCTCATTAAACCAACAATTTATCCTTAGATGTCTTTTTTAGAGAGTTCCTATTTTGAAGCTTCGAAACCCTATCAATGGCGGAATCACAAAACGACAAGGAATCTCACAATAATTTATCCAGAATTCATCTACATCATCAAACAAACAACATTATATATTCAAAATCCATTAATCATGTCACAAATATATGAATCGAAAATGCTTCAAATTCGGTTTATGAGTTTTATGATGTTTTGGAGGATGGTGATGATTGAGATATGTCCAAAATGCTTCAAGGAAACGATTGGAACCTTCAAAAGCCTTTGAGAATTGCTGTAAATATGAAACCGATTTTGAGTTGTTTCTTGAAATTTTGGAAGTTGGAATATGACTCTCTTGTGCTAATTTTCGTCCCCTTGTGTATTGGTCATGTTATACTTATGTAGTAGAGTCAAATTAGGTCAAAAAACATATGACTTTTGTGGGCTTTTGGATGACTTGAATGTGAAGAAATCTTCTTTCCAAATTAGTCAAAAAAATCAAATATATTCATGCCCAATTGTCTTAGCACGAATTTGTATGTGATCAAATCAATTTAAATGGTCTTTAAGAGTTTCTAGAAGAAGAATCACATCTAAATATTGAGTTTTCATATTTTATTTTTATTTAAATTGAATTTTAATGAATAAAATAAAAATAAAAATAAAATAAATCATAAAAATCTGAATAAATGAGAATTGGGTCGTGCATGATGTCATGGTAAAGATTGGATCACAAAATTGCAGGCCCGTGTGGAAAGAATTGGTTTTAAGACTCCATTTGCTCAATATACCTCTCAAAAATTTCCCAACTTTGCAAAGGCACAAATACCTCAATTTTAAGGCTATGAATGTGTTCTTGGACATTTTGGAAAGCTTAGAGAGTCATCTAACCAACCTCTTTGGTATCATATCTATATCTTTTACCATTTTCAAATTATTCCCTTTGGAAGATGTAGACTTTTTGTTGACTTTTCAAATGACCTATAATGTTTTAGCTCATACCTTCCAAATGAAGAATTTTTAGGCTAGTCTTGTGAGACACAAAGTTGTATAGAATTAAATTTCATTCAAAATGAGCTTTGGATGGGAAATATTTGATGAAGCATGTGAAAGTTATGGCTGGTTAAAGTTCAGTTGACTTTTCTTGTGAAAACCCTAATTTAGAAACTCCTGATTCTTGATGATCTGAAATCTCTTTGATGAATCATGATCAACCCTCGAACAAATGATGAATTTTACTTCATAAACTTGATGTTGGCAAAAAATCATGAAGTTTGACTTTGGTTTGACCATAGTTGACCTCAGTTTGACTTTTTAACCACTTTGACTGATTTTTGCATATCTGATCATCTGACTGAGCAAACCTTTTGGGAAAACCTTTAAACTTGACATAGGGATTCTTGAAGACATGTAGGATGTTATGAAGCTCACTTGAGGCCTTGGAAGTTCATTTATCCTGATGAAATTCAAAACCCTAGTTTAGGGTGCATTGCTTAGGAGGAGGCTTTGTCTGAGGAAATTGTCAAACTTTCTGACTAATTGTGAACCTTGTGAACCTCTTGGGATACCTTGTGAACCTTATGATCCTTGTGAACCTCTTGGGACACCTTGTTACATAATTCCTTGACTAGGGGAGGGAAAATTTTGGGGTGCAACAGTGTGACACGTGCCTCTGAGTTTAATTAGTTTAAAACGTAGCCCTTGGATATGAATACCTTTGCTTGACTTGATCTGATGCATTGGTTTCATATAATTTTGACTTGTTTGACTTTGTGTCTGATGCATTGGATGGAATTACTTTTGTTTGACTGCTTATGATGCGTAGGATTTGCATACTTTGATCTTGTTGACTGATGGTGGTCCCTCTGATTAATCCAATGGCTCTAGATTGAGTCAATTTTTGTTGACTTTTGTTTTATAAAATGCGTTGATGGGCCTCCCTTTCTATTGGCACCCTCTTTCTTGGTCAACTTCCCTTTTCAACGTGTTTGGATCACTAAATGCACCCCATGGCCTTTTATTTCTATTTTATTTTCTTTAATTTGCATTGTTTCATTTTGCATTTTTAAAATTAGTTCCTTGCATTTAAAAATTCCAAGAAAATTCAAAAATCATATTTATAGTTTTTTAAAATTTTTAAAATTTTTATTTTTCATTTTTATTTTATTTTTGACTTCTGAATTAATTTTCCTTTTAATTTATTTTTGGCTTATTCCTTTCATTGACACCTTAGCTTGTTAATTTCATATCTTATAATTCATTCATAGTTTGATTGCCATTATTTTTTCATAATTCATAGGACATATTAAAGCTTTCAAAAAAACTTTTTTACCTTTTTTTAAAATCATTTTGTGCATTCTTTTGAGCCGTTTATTTGATCATAATCACCTTGAAACCCTCATGGACTTTGCTTGCTTATTTGATGGACCTGTCTTGTGAATATTGTGAGATTTCTTGGTATATAGTTTGCCTCTAGTTGATGTCTATTAGACCTAATTTTATAATTTTTGAATCATGTTTGATATTTCTTTGTTGCATGAACTTCGAATGCTTCTTTTGTGAATTTTTTGATCATGTTTGGTTACTTGTTTAGGAAGGCACTTGTGACACTCATATGAGATCTTGTGTATGGCTTCTTGAGCCATGTTTAGGTCATCCTAGGTCCACCTTGATGCATTTATAAGTTACTTTCTTGAGTTTGATGTTTGTTTGGTTCACATGTTCAATGTTTGTTCCATATGCCTTGTTTGACCTAATTCTTCATCCTTCTTCACCTCTCCTCTACTTGACATGTATGTGGTTTGCTTATGCCATGCCATATAATTAATTTGCATTTCATATGATGTATGATTCTGAATTTACATCATCTCATTCATCTTAAATGTCATCCATATCATACTTTTCCTACTTGAACATGTTCACTTAAAATGCATGCTTCTTTCTCTCCTAACTTCAAGATGACTTGTAATTGTTCACATGTGGTTAACTTATGCATCTAATCTTCATCTTAACATTTCATTTAGCTTATAACTTTGTTACTTGGACTTCATCTTGAGTTTGTTTGTATTTGATTTGCATGACAAGTAACTTCTTGTCAATGTTGATTCATGTTCACTTCATCTCACTTCTTCTCCTATCCACTCTAAATGCTTTGACAATTGCCTATATGCTTTGTATGTAATTTGAATAACATGCTTAGGCACGTGTTTAGGTTGTTTGCATTCCGACTTTGACCTTACTTGAAGCATTTTTGTATGATCACTTTGCATAGTCACTTATTCTTCTTCTTTTCCTTCTTTAGGGAACTTCTTGGTTGTTTTGTCAATTGTTGGCATTATTTTTGCTTGAGTTTGCTTGGTAGATGCTATAGGTCACCTCTAGGGTTTACATTCTGACTTTGTTGATTATGGTTTGGTTTAATAACTTTTCTCTATGGTTTGTGACTTGTTTGAGTCTTCGTTGTATCACTTATGCTTATGTTTGTCTTGCTAACCATGTAGGGGCTAATGGTAAATAATTAGTGTCATACCCTAATTTTTGACCCTAAGATTTTTCGCATCTCATCTGCATCTTGCATACAAACAAGATCGCGCACTGGTTCATTTATCCTTCTCGGGTGCAGGTTTATGCCTCGCAGGGGATCACTGTTTTTTATTATTTGTTTTCATTTTTGTTTATGTTTACTAACCATTAATTAAAATCCAAACAATTATTTTTTGATTCCTTTTACTAATTTTTTTCAGGAAGAGGAACCATGTGAAAATGCCAAAAATAGCAGTCCTGCAGCTCGAGTGAATTTCACAGACAAAAGTTGAAGACGATCTGCAAATAATTCAATTTATCTGATCAAGGATTTCCCAAGTTAATTGATTCATTCAAAGGACTTCCAAGGTTCATGTGTTTATTTTCATGCCTTCTTCGACGTACAAGAAGAATCGGGCCACGACAACCAAGCAACCTCATTTGAATAAAGTATTCAAATTTTGGCTTGGTTAACCGGTTAACCATTTGGTCTGATAAGTTCAAAGTTCCTGTATTCGAGAAATACAATGGTCATACTTGTCCAAAGATTCATTTGCTGATGTATTGTCGCAAAATGGCCGCACATGCCAAGGATGACAAACTTCTTATTCACTGTTTTCAAGATAGTCTGAGTGGTGCTTCTATGAAGTGGTATGTAGGACTTGAGAAGAGTCACATCCGAAGATGGAAGGATTTGTCTGATGCTTTCGTAAGACAGTATAAGTACAATCTGGACATGGCGCCCGACCGTTGTCAACTTCAAAACATGTCACAAAAAGAGAAAGAATCGTTCAAAGAATACGCTCAGCGTTGGAGAGAGCTAGCTGCTCAAGTGGAGCCACCTTTGGCTGAAAAATAATTAACTGGTTTGTTCATGGACACTCTTCAACTGTTCTTTTGGGAGAAGATGGTAGGGAGTGTTTCATCTGGTTTTCTGACCTAGTCACTATTGGAGAAATACTAGAAGAAGGTATCCAGAAGGGTAAAATTACCAATGCTGAATCTTCTAATTTTGCAAGAAAGTCTATTGGGAATTTTCAGAAGAGAAGAGATGGTGATGCTTATGCTGTTTCAACTTAGTGGAAGCCTTATCACCCGCAACAACGATATTTTCAACCATATGTAGCTGCAGTAGCTCCTGTTATCAAAGCTCAACCAGTTTAAGCTCAAGTTCAAGTTCGAACTCAACCAGTTCAAGCTCCAGTTCAAGTTCGAGCTCAAGCTCAGGCTCCTCATCCTGCTGCTGGACAAAATCAGTATCGTAATAGGCCAAACTTTGATCCTATCCCGATGACTTACACTGATTTATATCCTTCCTTGATTAAGAGTGGTATAATTACTACTAGGCCTCCGCCTGCTGTTCCAGATCCTCTTCCAGCAAACCATAGATCGGATCTTCGCTGCGAGTTTCATCAAGGTGGAACTGGTCATGACTTGGAACATTGCTTTGCACTGAAGGCTAAAGTGCAAGAACTTATTAGGAACAACATCCTTTCCTTTCATGACACAAATCCTAATGTTATCAACAATCCTTTGCCGAAGCATGAGAAGTGAATCTTCAGATGACTTCAACAGTCAAATTTTCTTCAAGGCCAGAATATCAGACGGGACAACTCATCCTTGTTGCTGATGGATCACTAGGCCATTGTTTCTTTATGTTTTCCATTTTCTTCAATTGTATTAAGTTGTTTGTTTTTAAACTCTGTTTGTACTTTCATGTTGGTTTTAATGAAATTAGCATTGCTTTGTTTTGATTCAGTTTCATTTACTATTTTAATCTTCATGATTTACATTTCAAGTTCATTTATCTTTTCTCAAGCTTTTACAATGATTGGAAGGAGGATGATGAAAACGAGATACCCATAATTGTTGTTAGTATGCTTTCAATTGAGACTTGGCTGATGATAGACATGCATTGTTTCAAATCCCAAACATTGGAGAAATAAGGAAGTTAATCCCTTGTCAACCCCTTTGAGCCTTGAAGTTGGAGTTTCTTTCTATTCGAAAAAACCCTCAATTTAAACCGGGGATGGGTAGTTCTCAATTAATTCAAATGTGCATTCAAGTACAAGAGAATCATTTAAGACACCTTTCAATAAAGGTTGCAATCTCAAGCTTTCCTTCACACACATCAAAGAAGTGTTGAAAATGTTTCTCAATTCAAAAGCCAATGATGGTTCATCGTAATCATTAAGCCATGCAGTCATTATCTTTAAAAAAAATGATATTGAAAAAAAATCAAAGCCCACTAAGTCAAAACCTATGAAGGAGACTTAGGCAAAAAAATTGGGGCATCGCGCTGACTGTAAGTTCAAGTGACACAGTTCAGGCAAAAATTAGAGATAACAAAAGAAAGATCAATCAAGAGGTTCTCAAAATCTTCAACAAAAATAAGATGAGTGGACCAAAGTCCTCACCATAAATAACAAAAGGAAGAGGTGACTGCTATCTCAGAATCCTTTGGCTTATGAACCATCTTCATCTGTGCAATCCCAAATTTCTTGGAACTTGAATGCATAGACTGAATTAATTGGATGTAGGACTGTAGTTCATCACGAAGGTGGGTTGGGTACAAATAAACTTTGAGCCTATATCCTTTGTTTCATAAACCATGAACCAGACCACGTTACAACCTTCAAAAGTCCTAATTGAATCCAAGTTTCTTTTGAAAAGCATACTACAACAAGGCTGCGTAAACTGACTCCCAAGTTCGTTACCAATCATTTGTTTCTTACCTTTATCTTTAATTTTGTCTCGACCTCCGTGTTTTGAAAATGTTTTCATTTACTTTAAATCAGTAAAGTTTCATCCCAAAAGTGAATTTTGACTTCAAACTTTGCATTGAACTTTGCATTAAAATTACTAGGTTTGTACAAACACTTTTCATTTGCAAATAAACTTTCCTCATCAAGGAATTTTTCAAACAGTTGAGAAACTTGGTCAGTGATCTTATCAGGGGCAAGTTTTTCTCAAGTCCTATGATTCAAGAGTTGTTGCTCAGTGCAAGTTATTCTCATATTTGGTTAGTCAGAAGATTCTCTGCAATTTTCATACCAGGTTTATCTTCTCAGCATTCATTTCAAGAACTGAAGCCATGATCAATTTATTCTCTCAACAGTCATCTCAAAGATTTGATCAATTTTTCTCCGACAGTAGTCAAGAACTGAATCCATTATCAGTTTACCTTCATCAGTCATTGAACTGAGGGCAATCTTCTTCAAGAATCTCCAAGCAGCCTTTCATGACTTCTCTCAAAAGATTTTCAACTTGATATAGTTTACTGGTGTGACAGAGACATTTTTCAAGAACATTAGCATCTCTAAACTCCAAGCAGAATGGCAGTGATCTCCGTGTTGAGGAATCAGTATTCCATCTTTTATACTCCCCAAAAGAGTATAAACTTGTTGATTTCCACTCCTCTAAGAGTCTAAACTGGTTGTCAACATTTTCTCTCATATTATTTTCTTGGGTGTGTTATTCCCCATTCTTGTTAACGTTTGCATATTTGAGTGTGTTATTCCTCATTATGCGTCTTCTTGGGTGTGTTATTCCCCATTTTCGTATACTTTCGCATATTTGATTGTGTTATTCCTCATTATGCATTTTCCTGGGTATGTTATTCCCCACTTATGATCGCATATATGAGTGTGTTAGTCCTCATTATGCGTTTCTCGAGGTCCTGTTGTTTTCAACATCTTACCTTGTGATCAAAGTCCAACTTGACATTTATCTTTGCCTCTCCAGAACCTTTTTCTTCACCTACTTGTTGTTCTTCTCAGATTTTTACACCTCTTTTATCCGATTTCCATTCTCGGATGTCCATAGTGAAGTCATCATTGATTTGATGTACTGTCTCGAACCTTTTTTCATCTCATTCAGTTCTGTTTCTGGATGTCGTGATTCACATTTTATCTGATTGCCATTCTTGGATGTTGTGATCACTTTCCTTCCGATTGCTATTCTCGGATGTTCATAGCAAAGTCATCATTGATTTGATGTACTTTCCCGAACTTTTTCCGATCTCATTCAGTTCTGTTCCTGGATGTTGTGATTCACTTTTTTATCTGATTGCTATTCTCAAATGTTGTGATTACCTTTTTCCGATTGCCATTCTCAGATATCCCTAGTACATCCAGTAATGTCATTCTTGGATACTTCTGATGTATTTTTCAGGACTTTTCTCACTTCATTTAGACGGAGATTTGGATTTCAGGACTTTTCTCACAGCATCTTAGGATCAAAAATTTGTTTTTTTTTTATATTTAAGTATCTTCCATCTCGACGAAACGGAGATTTCAATCTTCATATCTCTGGATTGAAGAAACTTATATAGGGGCATCTGTCATACCCTAATTTTTGACCCTAAGATTTTTCGCATCTCATCTGCATCTTGCATACAAACAAGATCGCGCACTGGTTCATTTATCCTTCTTGGGTGCAGGTTTATACCTCGCAGGGGAAACCGTTTTTTATTATTTGTTTTCATTTTTGTTTATGTTTACTAACCATTAATTAAAATCCAAAAAAATATTTTTTGTTTCCTTTTACTAATTTTTTTCCCAGGAGGAGGAACCATGTGAAAATGCCAAAACTAGCAGCCCTGCAGCTCGAGTGAATTTCACAGAAAAATGTCGAAGACGATCCGCAAATAAGTCAATTTATATGATCAAGGATTTCCCAAGTTAATTGATTCATTCAAAGGACTTCCAAGGTTCATGTATTTATTTTCATGCCTTCTTCGACGTACACGAAGAATCGGGCCACGACAACCAAGCAACCTCATTTGAATAAAGTATTCAAATTTTGGCTTGGTTAACCGGTGCGAAATTTGAATATTTTATTCAAATTCAGCACCCTTTGATCATTAATTTAATTGGAATATTCTAGATCCATTGGTTTCTGATTTCTCTACATCACTTTAATCATTTCCTACCATAAACCCTCACTAATCACCACTCTTTTCCATTTCCCACCAAATTTTCAATTACCAAACCTAATTTGAATTACCAAAGCAAGCTCCATTCCACCAAATTCCTATACCTAAAGTCTTTAAATATGACCATAATTTCATTCATTCACCAAGCTTTAGAGAGCCAAATTCACCTTACAAAAATTTCTACAAGCTTTTGATAGCCACAAAACCTCTTGCAAATTACTTCCCTAACACCAAAATTCTCCAAAGCTCATATTTATTTCTTTTAAAGTTATCATGAATTCACATTGAATTCTTGATTAACTTGAGCTAAACCTTCATCCTTTCATTCTTTTCGTTCATCAATTTCAGTAGATCTAAGCTTGTGTTGGTCCAATTTGAAGAAGAGCTTTTGGTAATTCATCTTCCTCCATAAACCCATATTCACCATCAACATTCAAGATGTAGATCCTTGGTGCTTTTGTTTCTAGATCCTTTGGATCTTTATTTGTTGTTTGATTGCAAGGATTCCACTGTATTTTGGTTTTAAAATTCGTGCAAATTCAGATCATGATCATCTAATATTTGAGAAAAGGTTTCAAAATGGATCATGCTGAATTTTTTGCATTTTTCAGCCTCTGGTACAACGTTAACCGGTTAACCATTTGGTTAACCGGTTAACCAGTTTAAAAACAGCGCAGATTGTTCAAAATCTTCTTGCGTTAACCGGTTAACCAATTGGTTAACCGGTTAACACAAGTCATAATGGTGTTTTTGGCTTTTTTCAAGCCCTTTTTTGGTTCCTCTTTCTTCTTCTTCTTCCTCCTTTTTATTTTTACCTTGGGAAGCACTTTTGGGAGTGATTTCTCCTTAATTTCAATGAACTTTGGGTGTAGATTAGAGTAGTTAATGTTCATTAATTCAAAACTCCCTTTAAGTGGATTATTCAATTCATTTAAGGTACTTTGAATTAGTGATATATTTTCATGCTTGAATCCACCAAGAAGAGCGATTGAACTTAAGGATGGAAGAATACCATAAGTGCGGCTCAATTTGGCATTCTGATAACACTAAAATTCATCGTATTTCTGACTCCAATTTCACATGCATTCTTAGTTTTTATTGTTATTTTGTTATGTTATTACTTTGTTTTTCTTTATTTTCAGGTTTTCTATGTAATCAGGGCTTAAATCGAGAAAAGGAGCGAAAAAGGAGTGGAAACGGACGAAAACCAAGAATTTTAGCTTTTTACACTTACGGCATCCACCATGGCTGTGGCATCCACCATGGCTGGCGCCATGGGGTCTGCCATGACGTGGCCACGTCTCAAGACCACTCCACAACTGCCAAGACCCATGATCCCCACTTTCTCCATCACCTTGCACTCATGGCGGGCGCCATGGCCTTGTGGCGGGCGCCACAAGGCAAAAATGGTTCCCTCCACTTTTTAGTGGAGGGGGGCATCCTGGTCCTTTCCCATTTAATATTTGCCTATAAATAGGACTTTAGAATTTCGTTTTCTTCATCCAAACTTAGAATCTCTTAGGCATATATCAGTTTTAAAGTAGTTATCATTCCACATCAGGGTGTTACTGCAATCGAGTGATCGAGTCTGTATACGTCTGTGTGGTCGAGTTTTGGAGCACTCTGGGAGGAAGTTAATCCTGCCTCCATTTTAATTCTAGTTCGTACTTTTTTTTTTCCGAAATCGCTTTATTTTATTTACTTTCCGCATTGCTTTACTTTTATTTATTTCCCGCACTCGCTTTACTTTATTTATTTCTCGCACTCGCACCACTTTTATTTATTTTCCGCACTCGCTTTAAATACCTTTATTTCTCGCACTCGCACTACTTTTATTTACTTTCCGCACTCGCACTTCTTTTATTTACTTTCCGCACTCGCACTAATTACTTTTATGAAAAATTATAAAAAGAACTTTTACTTTACCATGTCTAACTAAATCCATACAGGTTAGAATGTAAGGATCGTAATTGAACCTGTAATCCGTACAATCGTTCGTAGGAACACTTAAGGGCTATTTTACTTTCAATTTAAGTTCAATTGTTTTTAACTATTTCAAAAACAGCCAAAAATGCTTTGTCTAGTTCATTAGGAGTTTTTAGATTAAAAAGAAAAGAGATTTTAAAACGATTTTCGGACGCGTTAAGAAGTTTAGAGTCTGGTTCGTGAGAACCTCTTTTTGCTAAGAAATCCTGGTTAAAGTACTTTTCAACTTAGTTAAGATACTATATTTCTTAAAAATAGGTTTACTACTCTAACGCAGTACGCACCTTTATATCCGTGACAATATGAGGGGTTGATTAGAGAGTACAACTCGGTTCTGAATACGCGAAAGCGACAGTTCCTGTTAAATTAGTTCTTTTCAAAGTGGAAAACATTGCCCATAAGTAGTTCTATTAACAAGTACTGGAATATCTATTGATTACGTGGATTACATTCAAGCCTGTCTTTATTAATTATTTAAAATTATTATTTTATTTACCATTGTGCACTCCTTAAAACCCTTATATTCAGTTGCCTTAGATACACACCATAACAACAGGTACGATAGATGGACACTTGGTCTCTGTGGATTCGACAATCTTTTATATTACTCTGACGTGTTCGTACACTTGTGAAAAACACGCATCAAGTTTTTGGCGCCGTTGTCGGGGACCAATTTCGTCAAATTTCACATCCTGTAGTTATACCGTTTAGACCAAGGTTGTTACCCACCGGTCACTGCGAAAGACTCGCAGTGCCGGAAGTTTAGTAGACCCTCTAGCTGAACCTGAACGTTACGCTCGCGCACGTTTATTTTTCAATAGGAATATGAGAGCTATGGCCGAAGATCAAAACCGAAGACCTCTTAAGGACTTCGCCCAACCATCAAACGAGGAACCTAGTTCTAGTATAGTAAACCCCGCTATCCCAGCCAATAATTTTGAACTTAAACCATCCCTGCCGCAATTAGTGCAACAGAGACAATTCGCAGGTCTTGCTACTGAGAACCCAAACCAACATTTAAAAAACTTTCTTCAGTTAGCAGACACCTTTAAAAGCAATGGAGCTCCTCCTGAGGCGATACGCTTAAGATTATTTCCCTTTTCCCTCAAAGATAAAGCTCTATCATGGTTAGATTCCCTTCCACCCAATTCCATAACAACTTGGGAAGACCTTAGAAATGTTTTCCTTGCTAGATATTTTCCCCCAAGTAAGACCGCTCTTCTTCGAAACCTAATAACCAGATTTACCCAACACCAAGGAGAGTCGTTGTTTGAAGCCTGGGAGAGATATAAAGAGCTATTAAGAGCATGCCCACATCATGGCTTAGAGAATTGGCTGATCATTCAAACCTTCTATAATGGACTTCATTAAAACATTAAGATGACCATCGATGCTGCCTCTAGTGGCACACTGATGAACAAACCTTACCCTGAAGCTAATGCCCTTATCGAAGATATGGCCCAAAACCATCAATCATGGGGAGTAGAACGAGCGACAGTGGAAAAGAAGGAAGCCCAAGGAGGAATACATGAGCTAAGCTCTATGGACATGATGCAAGCTAAAATGGACGCGTTGGCCCTTAGAGTCGAACATATGTGTACAAATCCGAATACTGTAGCTGTATTTTCGCCGAATTGTGAGATATGTGGGACACAAGGACACCAATCCGCCGAATGCAATCAGTTAAATGAGACAAATCCTGAGCAAGTGAACTACACCCAAGGGAACCCATTTTCAAACACGTACAACCCTGGATGGAGGAATCACCCAAACTTCTCCTATAAAAATAATAACCCTATCCAAAATACCGCACCTCTGAGACAACAAGGTTACCAAGTCCCAAGAACAAATCAACCTATGCAACCTGTACCACCAAGTCCGAGCCTTGAGAAAATTATGGAAAATTTTATCTCCGCTTAAACACAACAAAACAAAGAGTTCATGAACCAAAACGTCCATGTTAACGAACTAATCACCCAGTTAGGAACCAAGGTTGACCAAATTATCACTCATAATAAGATGCTTGAAACCCAGATCTCTCAGGTAGCTTTAAACCAAGCCCCACAGACTACACCTAGAGGACAGTTCCCTGGACAACCTCAACAAAACCCGAAAGGGCAAGCAAATGCCATTACTCTACGAAGTGGAACCGCTTATAAGGAACCTTCTAACCCTAGATTAAGTGATCCCGAATCTTATGAGAGAAATGAGGAGAAGGAACCAGAGGAATCTGAAAACCCGGAAAGTCAAGAAAAAGGAGAAGAACCTAAAAACAAAACCTATGTACCACCACCGCCATACAAACCACCAATACCATACCCTCAAAGACTAAAGAAAAACCAGATCGATAATCAATATCGAAAATTCGTTAAGGTTATAGAGAAACTTCACGTAGAAATCCCCTTTACGGAAGCCATCACCTAAATACCTTCTTACACTAAGTTTCTCAAAGACATACTTACAAATAAACGTAGACTTGAAGATCCGAAACCCGTGGAATGTAATTCTATTTCCGAAAATAGGTTAGCAAAGAAAGATAAAGATCCCGGAAATTTTTACATTCCTTGTATTTTGGTGAATCATGTCATCGAAAAAGCTTTTCTAGACTTAGGAGCTAGTGTGAGCCTAATGCCTTTAGCAGTTTGTGAGAGATTAAACTTAGGAGAATTACAACCTACTAAGATGTCACTTCAATTAGCCGATAGATCCGTTAAATACCCTATAGGCATACTTGAAGACGTCCCTGTTAGGATAGGTCAGCTGTTTATACCTACTGATTTTGTTGTCATGGACATTAAAGAAGATGACGACATACCAATCCTCCTAGGTAGACCGTTCTTATCGACTGCTGGAGCCGTAATAGATGTTAAAAAAGGGAAACTAACCTTTGAGGTAGGAGACGAGAAGATAGAATTTGTCCTTTCGAAATTCCTTATGGCACCTGTAATAGGAGATGCTTGTTATGCCTTAGATATCATTGATGAATGCATTCGGGAATTAGAACAAGAAGAAGAAATTGAATCTATAAAATTGCCATCAACCCTTATTTGGGAAGATGAAAGTTATAAAAAACCATACATTGATGATAACCTTCACGAATGTTTATCTCTTACCCCAGATCCTATGCCTTGCCATATAAAACCAACCGTAAAACTTAAGGAACTGCCTAAGAACCTGAGATACGAATTTCTTGATGAAGAAATGAACCGTCCAGTTATAGTCAGTCCTACCTTAAACCGAGAGGAAACAAACCAATTGTTAGATGTTTTAAGAAGGTACCCCTCAGCCTTAGGATATAAGATCTCAGATCTAAAAGGAATAAGCCCATTCGTATGCATGCATCAGATTTTACTTGAAGAAGATTCAAAACCCTCCAGAGAACACCAACGAAGAATAAATCCTTTGATGAGTGAAGTAGTTAAGACTGAAGTTCTTAAGTTACTAGAGGCAGGTATAATATATCAGATCTCGGACAGTAAATGGGTGAGTCCTGTGCATGTAGTACCTAAAAAGGGAGGCATCACAGTCGTGCAAAACGAGAAGGGCGAACCTGTAGCAAAAAGAACTGATGGAGGTTGGCGTATGTGCATAGATTATAGAAAATTAAATAAAGCAACTAGGAAGGATCATTTCCCAATACCATTCATAGACCAAATGTTGGAGCGCCTAGCCAGACACTCTTACTTTTGTTACCTAGATGGATATTCGGGATTCTTCCAAATACCTATTCACCCGAAGATCAAGAAAAAACTACCTTTACATGCCCTGTTGGAACTTTTGCCTACAGAAGAATGCCTTTTGGACTCTGTAATGCCCCTGCCACTTTCCAACGCTGCATGATGTCTATCTTTGCAGACTATTTAGATGGAATCATGGAAGTATTTATGGACGATTTCTCAGTTTGTGGATCTGATTTCAAAAATTGTCTTATCAACCTTGAGAAAATCCTAGAAAGATGTGTGGAGGTAAACCTTGTGCTAAATTGGGAAAAATGTCATTTCATGGTCACCGAAGGGATTGTTTTAGGACATATAGTTTCCGAAAAAGGTATAGAGGTAGACAAAGATAAAATAGAAGTCATAGAGAATCTAAAACTGCCGAAGACTATCAGGGAGATAAGAAGTTTTCTTGGACATGCCGGATTCTACCGACGTTTTATCAAGGACTTCTCCAAAATAACAAAGCCCTTAACTGGTCTTTTAATGAAAGATGATGAATTTATCTTCGATGAAAAATGTACTGAAGAATTTAATCTACTGAATCAAGCTCTGATTTCAGCAGCTATAATGAAACCCCCTGATTGGTCAGAACCGTTTGAGATAATGTGTGACGCTAGTGACTATGCTGTTGGAGCCGTTCTAGGTCAGAGAAAAGATAAAAAGTTACACGTAATTTATTATGCCAGTAGAACCCTAGACGTTGCATAGCTCAACTACGCAACAACCGAAAAAAGAGCTCCTAGCTGTAGTTTTCGCCATAGACAAATTTAGATCTTATCTAGTAGGAGCCAAAATTATAGTTTACACTGACCATGCTGCCATTCGTTACTTACTAAGTAAAAAGGATGCCAAACCTAGGTTACTTCGATGGATTCTATTACTGCAAGAGTTTGATTCAGATATCCGTGATAAGAAAGGCACAAATAATGTAGTAGCTGATCACCTTTCTAGGCTAGAATACCTGAAACCTGACTCAGTACCCATAAATGACGATTTTGCCTATGATAGACTGATAGCCCAACTAGAAACTATTGAAGATGATAACCCAGACCCACATGAGCATTCTCATAAATCCTTAGCTATAAGTAATGTACCTTGGTATGCAGACTTTGTTAATTATCTAGCCGCTGACATCATACTCCTCGATCTAAACTACCACCGGAAGAAGAAGTTCTATAATGATGTGAGAAACTTCTATTGGGACGAACCATTTCTTTTCAAGAGAGGTAAAGATGGCATTTTCCGCCGTTGTGTTCCAGAAGAAGAGGTACATAATATAATTGAGCATACTCTGCACCCTATGGTGGACATGCAAGCACATCTAAGACCTACGCCAAGATTCTTCAAGCTGGCCTATTCTGGCCCACTATGTGGCATGATGTCCATGCTTTCATTGTCAAGTGTGACAGATGCCAACGTACAGGAAATATTTCAAGACGTAATGAAATGCCTCTAAGAAATATCCAAGAAGTAGAACTCTTCGACGTATGGGGTATAGACTTTATGGGTCCGTTCCCACCATCTTTAGGAAATCAATACATCCTAGTAGCTGTTGACTACGTGTCTAAATGGATTGAAGCTATCGCGGCACCCACGAATGACACCAGAGTAGTCATCAAATTGTTTAAAAACTACATATTTCCCAGGTTTGGAACCCCCCGTTTAGTCATAAGTGATGGAGGATCACACTTCATATCGAGAATATTTGATAAACTTTTAAGCAAGTATGGAGTTAAGCATAGAGTAGCAACACCATACCACCCACAGACCAATGAACAAGTGGAAGTATCTAATAGGGAGATCAAACAAATTCTTGAGAAGAATGTCTCTATATCTAGAAAGGATTGGTCGCAGAAACTTCAAGAAGCATTGTGGGCCTATATAACCGCTTTCAAAACCCCTATAGGAACAACCCCTTATCAACTAGTCTATAGAAAATCATGTCACTTACCTTTTGTGTTGGACCATAAGGCCTATTGGGCCATCAAAACTTTGAATTTGGATTACTTAACTGCTGGTGAAAAACGTATCCTTGATATCCACAAACTAGAAGAGCTCAGACAATCTGCCTACGAAAATGCAATCATATATAAAGAAAGAACAAAAGCTTGGCATGAAAAAAGAATCATAAGAAAAGACTTAAAAATAGGCGATCCTGTTCTCCTGTTCGATTCTAGGTTACGACTTTTTCCAGGGAAGCTTCGTTCGAGATGGATTGGCCCTTTCGAAGTATCTAAGGTTCTAAGATCTGGTGCTATTGAAATCGAGAACCAAACATGTAAACCGTTCATCGTCAATGGAAAGAGGTTGAAGCCTTACGAAGGAGGTGACATCCCAACAACATACATCTTCCATACTCTGAGGGATCCACCATATCCTTCAAATGATGTATAAAATTCGGTCGTCGAGCTAATGACGTTAAACAAGCGCTGCATGGGAGGCAACCCATGGTTTTCTTATTTACGTACTTTTTTTATTTATTTTTACTTTATTTTAATTTAATTTGTTTACTTTATTATTCTGTCAGGACTAACGATTGAATGTTTTATGTGATTTCAGGACTTGTTTGCTAACCTTTTGCAGAATGCAGAACCCTGATGACATGCACGTGGCCTTTAGAGACGACACACAGAGAGAGCGTTACTATGTCCACATGAGACGCCCTATGGCACCTACCAGGTACCCAGACCAAGATTGCATGGATGCCTTGGGGATAGAGCCAAGCGTCAGATTCTTATGCCACCAACTCTAGTGGGACCAGTTTGACGATATGAACAACACTTATAGGAACTTGTCTCTAGAGTTCCTCAGCTCGTTTCATTATGACCCTTGGGCTGGACCCGATGGACATGCTGTTTTCAGGTTGTTCGGGACTGACTACTCCTTCTCTCACAAAGAGTTTAGTGATTTACTAGGTTTTCAGACTACTCCTGATGCTATTCCAGAGACATCGATGGGGTATTTTATGAGCAGAGAAGTGGAAAAGTTTTGGTCTAACATCTCAGGTGGAGGGAGCCAAGATCCTTCCACTCAGTTTTCTCAGGTAATCCACAACCCTGCGTTAAGGTACTTCCAGATGATTCTAGCACACTCTTTCCTCGGTTTGCCAGATACAGAGACTCTGCTGAGTGAAGAGGATATTTTCCTACTGTTTTGTGTGACTCAGTCACGCCCAGTTTCTTGTGACAACTTTCTGTTGAAGGGCCTTGCTAGTGTCGCCAGATCATCTGTAGGCATTATACATGTCGGTGGGATTGTTACACAGATAGTTACTGCATTGGGTTTGTCTCGCAAATTATTGCACCTTAGGACCTTCTGCTGCTACACCACCCTGGATGTTTACTTTTGTATTGACTGAGGACTGATGAGGAGGGCCTCTTTTGAGCCCAACACGTTTAGATTACTGATTGACGGTGAAGTGATACATTACTTTACACTACCAGCTTATGGAGGCCACTTAGGGTTCCATCCTAGGTAACCTTCGAGAGATCCGGGGTGCTCAGGCTGCCTTATCAGCACGACTTGACCGGAGGGACCAGCATCGCAGTAGATCCCATTGTTCCAGACCATCACAGCAGGACGGCGAGGGCACCAGTGCTCCTCTGCAATAGTTTTCCAGGTTACCTTCCTTATCTTATTTCGAAACATTGGGGACAATGTTCGATTTAAGTGTGGGAGGGGATTTTATTGCTTTCTGTCATTTCCCTTTCTAGTTATTTATTTGCTTTATGTTATTTCCCTTTTCAGTAAGTTATCTAGTTTAAGTTTTCTTAGATAAATGCATGAGTCTGACGAGTCACCAGTATAGTGTATCTTTAGTACATCCTCATTTTTTCCCATTTCCTTAGCCTTACCAAAAAAATTTAAAAAGAAAACAATGTTGTTTCGCATGTTTTTTGGGCTTTGAGACATGTTTGGATTAGGATGTGGTGACTTAGGTCAACTTTTTGAAACATCAATACCATTGTAGCACCATATACCTCTTGAATATAGGAATCACTCCTAAACCCCGCACCATGGCCTTTATTATCATTCAAAAATTGTCCTAAGTAGTTTATTCTTGCAGTCAACTCCGGCCTAAGCATGCTCTACATAGGGGGCCGATGAACATAAGTGAATGATCCAGTGCTAATAAAAAATAAAAAAAGGCAAACTCTGGGATAGGTGACCCTCACAAAGTCATTTAAACCGAAAAAAGAGAAGAAAAATATTTTTTGCCACATAAAGAAAAAAAACAAAAAAAAATTGCAGTCACCTATTGCTAGTTGGTTCAGAGGTATCTGACACTGAACTTGGTAGGGCGGATTACGATCCGATCCCCCGCAACTACATTTAGGTCAAATAAAACGGGTTTACACATGCTTATGTGCCAGAAACTTTATGTTATGGATCAGAATCACTAACCGGTCATTCTACTATGAAGCATGTATGGATAACGGGCTTAATGTGATTGCGCCTGAATGAAAAGGACCCAAAAAGAGATGAGAAGATAGGCCTAGGTATTGTGGGATGACATGGGGTGGTTAATATAGGATTGAAGTTTGTGTCTGTGTTATTATGGTACCCTTGGTTCACTTAGTTAGTACCTGTCACTGCATCCTGACTTGAACTTAGAAGCCCTTTTGCCCAAATCACGTGTTGACACCTGTTTTCTTCATTTTTGAGCTTTAATGTTTGCTTGAGGACAAGCAAAGGTCTAAGTGTGGGAGGATTTGATAACACTAAAATTCACCGTATTTCTGACTCCGATTTCGCATGCATTCTTAGTTTTTATTGTTATTTTGTTATGTTATTACTTTATTTTTCTTTATTTTCAGGTTTTCTATGTAATCGGGGCTTAAATCGAGAAAAGGAGCGAAAAAGGAGTGGAAACGGACAAAAAACAAGAATTTCAGCTTTTTACACTTAAGACATCCACCATGGCTGGCGCCATGGGGTCTGCCATGACGTGGCCACGTCTCAAGACCACTCCACAACTGCCAAGACCCACGATCCCCACTTTCTCCATCACCTTGCACTCATGGCGGGCGCCACAAGGCAAAAGTGGTTCCCTCCACTTTTTAGTGGAGGGGGGCATCCTTGTCCTTTCCCATTTAATATTTGCCTATAAATAGGACTTTAGAATTTCGTTTTCTTCATCCAAACTTAGAATCTCTTAGGCATATATCAGTTTTAAAGTAGTTATCATTCCACATCGGGGTGTTACTGCAATCGAGTGATCGAGTCTGTATACGTCTGTGTGATCGAGTTTTGGAGCACTCTGGGAGGAAGTTAATCCTACCGCCATTTTAATTCCAGTTCGTATTTTATTTTTCCGCAATCGCTTTATTTTATTTACTTTCCGCATTGCTTTACTTTTATTTATTTCCCGCACTCGCTTTACTTTATTTATTTCTCGCACTCGCACTACTTTCGTTTATTTTCCGCACTCGTTTTAAATACCTTTATTTCTCGCACTCGCACTACTTTTATTTACTTTCCTCACTCGCACTACTTTTATTTACTTTCCGCACTCGCACTAATTACTTTTATGAAAAATTATAAAAAGAACTTTTACTTTACCATGTCTAACTAAATCCATAAAGGTTAGAATGTAAGGATCGTAATTGAACCAGTAATCCGTACAATCGTTCGTAGGAACACTTAAGGGCTATTTTAACTTTCAATTTAAGTTCAATTGTTTTTAACTATTTCAAAAACAGCCAAAAGCGCTTTGTCTAGTTCATTAGGAATTTTTAGATTAAAAAGAAAAGAGATTTTAAAACGATTTTCGGACGCGTTAAGAAGTTTAGAGTCTGGTTCGTGAGAACCTCTTTTTGCTAAGAAATCCAGGTTAAAGTACTTTTCAACTTAGTTAAGATACTATATTTCTTTAAAATAGGTTTACTACTCTAACGCAGTACGCACCTTTTTATCCGTGACAATAGGAGGGGTGGATTAGAGAGTACAACTCGGTTCTGAATACGCGAAAGCGACAGTTCCTGTTAAATTAGTTCTTTTCAAAGTGGAAAACATTGACCATAAGTAGTTCTATTAACAAGTACTGGAATATCTATTGATTACGTGAATTACATTCGAGCCTGTCTTTATTAATTGTTTAAAATTATTATTTTATTTATCATTGCGTACTCCTTAAAACCCTTATATTCAGTTTCCTTAGATACACACCATAACAACAGGTACGATAGATTGACACTTGGTCTCTATGGATTCGACAATATTTTATATTACCCTGACGTGTTCGTACACTTGCAAAAAACAAGCATCACGTTCACCTTTAGTTTTGTGCGGTATCGCGTCCGGATAACGATTTACATATCGTTTAACTCGCATGCGTTAGCACTAACATTATGCACCTTAATTGGTGGTGGCCGGCCTCATTTGTAGGGTAATTACTTCGTAAATTACTCGGCGATTGCTTAACATAGACCTAAATGTGTCTCAACTTCGGAATAAAAATCTAATTGGGTACTTGCACTTTCGTGGACCGGATCTCTTGTTGATCGCGTAATCCCAAAGTGGTTAATCATATTGCATTAAGGATCGAGACTTGTGAATTTTTGATGCGTAGGTGCTTTGGGTCTCCCAATCGCCTTTCAAATTTCATTGAATTCGGTTCGGTTTTCCTTGATTAATCGCTATAGTGTAAGATGCTAAGCGGATTCGGTTGCCTTTCGGTTTTGGTTACTTTTTGGTTGTGGTTGATTAAGTTCACCATACCATTATTATGTAAATATTATTATACCACTACTACTATTAATATTTCATATTCTTGCACTTTAATTTCTTTTGTTACTAACATTTAATTTTTGCACTTTTATTGCCTTTATCTTATTTTGCTTTATTCATTCATATCATGTTTATTATTTGATCTTATTTTGTTGTTATTTTCCTTTTGTCCATTTGGACACAAAAAAATAATAATAAAGGATTAAACCTCTAAAAAACTTGTGACTTTAATTTGAGGACTATTGGTTACTATCCTTAGCATTTGGAGTGAAGATTTGGACTTAAATTCTTAGGACACTTCCGTTGCCTTGTGTCATACCCTAAATTTGTCCTACCCTCGTGTTTACTTTTTTTATTATTTATTATTATTATTCAGAAAATCAAAAAAAGTGTTAATTCAGTTTTCGGTTGCTTAAGTTTAATCAGACGAGGTGTGGATGCATTGATGGTCTGATTTCAGTGTTTGTGGAAAGGTTACTGTTCATATATGCATATATATATATATATATATATATATATATATATATATATATATATATATATATTTTTATATTTTTGTCGGGTCTATTTTTTTATTGTCATTTTCATTTCAACTCCTAATCCATTTTTATTTTCATATTATAAAACATTTTTTTTTATTATCTTTATTCCTATCATAGATACTATTACTATTATTACCATTATTATTATTCTTATATTTTTTATAATGTTAGTATTTCTTAATATTTTATAATTATTATTCTTTTTTAAAATCATTATTTATTATTATTATTAACCAAATAAGAGATGTACAATGTTTTTTATGTTAGTAATCAAAATTCCATCCTATTTTGCAAATTCACGGCCACATACAAAAACTGAGTTTTATGTTGCACATAGTAATAAGATTCCACACGTGACTGCAGCAACATTTTCGTGTAAACACCAAGCATTACAAACACACCAACGACAAGAAAAATTTCCAGCTGGCACAAAACAGCAACATCTCTCACCGAGTGATCTTCCAAATATAGTATTTCGCAATCCCACCTCACGCATCCAACGGATTTCTTCCGTACGAACCAATTCGCGTCACAGCACCAAGAAATTCGTACTACGCAAAACACAGAAAAATCATGAAAATGACAACTTTAATTCTTCTATAAAAAACAATCTCCTCATCCTTCAAAACAAAAAAAGGGGGGCCTTAGCAAACCTCCATTCACATACTGTGTTATTTTCTGAAGCCAAAATACTTGCAAGATTTTCCTCACCTTTACAACTTCACCACCATCATTACCACCATAAACAGAACTTTTTTTTAAACCATAAACACACCTCTGTTCTTAGTCATAAAACTAGAAAAAACAAAGACAGAAAGAGATGAAGTTTTGAAACAAACAGAGCTGAAACACTTCGAAATCTACGAACAAAATTCAAAACCGCGCGAGATCCGAGCGAACCAAAGTCTAAAACGCGTGAAACTGTGACTGAGAGATCGAGGCCGAATCGTGAGCAAAAGAGAGACGGTTCTGCTATTTTTTTTCCAGAAACCTTCGCGAGAGAGGGTTTCTTCCGCCACGAACCGTGAGTAGATCAGAGTACGCCGTGAGAAGCTGAGGCGATTCGGAGCCCTCTCGGCATATCAGATCGGAAACCAGGAGGCTCACCATGAAGAAGCCGCCGCCGCGTGCGTTTGAGTGAGAGGAGACCGTTAGCTAACCGCGAGATCCGTTGAGAGAAGGCCGCTGTAACGCATGAAGCCGAGGGTGGATATCGTTTTCCTCTGCATCGCTGTGTGAAAAGGGTATTGGAAACGTATTTTCTGTTTTTCTTCTTTAAATAACAGCCTGATAAAATATCCGTTTAAGTATTAGCCTTTTTTTATTCTTATTTTGTTTTTCTTATATATAAAACTCTGATTTAATTTTATTCATTTTTATTGTTAAAAGAAATTGGTCTTGTTTGTTGTAACAGGCTTTGGCCCCTGTTTTCAATGCTAGAACCCTGTTTTAGTTTTGATGACTTTTTATGTTATTGTGGATTGGGTTTGTTGAGCCCATTTCTTTTCTTGCAATTCGCTACTCACACAATTATCCAACGCACATACACCTCTTTTCTTATTTATTTATTTATTTTATTTGTGCATAGATTTTTAATGCTCACTTTAATTGTTAAGTTTATTTTAATTTGTTTCTGAATTTAATTTTATTCTTAGATCTAGTTTCATTTGGATTTGTCTTAAAATTACTCTTTATTTTTATGGCCGATGATATAATCATGGTATTGATATTCAATCATTTTTAATTCGACGTTATCAATACCGGTATGAGGCCAACTTTTATTTTTCTTGCTATTATTTAGTCGATTATTCCATTATTCGGTTAATGATAAAATGTGATATTCGATTATTTTTAATCGACGTTATCCATTAAATTGAGATCGATTTCATTATTTTCTCATTATTTTATATTTATTTAATTCGGCCAATGATAAATGGTGATATTCGATTTCTAATAAATCGACGTTATCCCCTAATTTGAGGCCACACTTTTATTTTTCTTATTATTTCTCATTATCTCAATTTATTTTATTCCGGCCGATGAATAAATATTTAAATATTCGATTTCAAATAAATCGACGTTATTTAAATTAAATATGAGGCCAAATTCTTATTTTATTATTATTTCGACTTTATTTTATTTTTTGCGGTCGATGATATAACAAACGATCTAAATGTTCGATTTCGACAAATAGTTATCATTTAGATCAATATGAGACAAATTCTATTCTTTTTATCGCATTTCTTCTATTTAAATAATTATTTGATTTATAAAGTAACACTCGACTTCTCATAGAATGATTCTAAATTTGAATCGATTCTAAGACAGTTAAAGAGCTAAATTTCCACGCTTTCAGTTTAATTCGAGCTCCAACGGCTCCACGTTAGCTTAGGACTATGAATCGATCTCGCAAAATGATTTAACCCTTAATCTCCATTTTGCACTCACCCTTCGCGATCGCTTTATGCCTCGCAATCGACCTACCAAGACGGTTCTTTTAAATCCAAACCCTTGATCCAACGTCAAGTGGTCTTAGGTATTAAAACACTTTAATAATATGAGAGAAATTGTACGCCACGAGCCTTAAGTGGTAGAAATGAGGATTACGAGCTCTCGTTATTCGCTCCGATTATTCCGTCGCAAGACACTTGGCTTGTTGGTTCGGAATAAATTATCCATAGTCTTTAGTGCAATTCGACTCCTAAATAAAGATAATAAAACTTAATTCCTTTTCCTCTTTTAGCAAGTAATTCATTATGCATAGACATCCTTTCGCGTGTGACAACTTAGAAGGTTCCCATCGAGTACGATGGATGTAGGGGGTGCTAATACCTTCCCCCTGCATAACCGACTTCCGAACCCAGGCAATGGTTCCGATGACCTTGTCCTTATCCTTTCTTCCCGGGTTTTATCTATATTTTCCCTTTCCCTCTTCGGGAATAAATCAAAATTAGGTGGCGACTCTCAAGTCAGCCCAGCCGCGACCGCATTCTCGAGGATCGTATTTTTCGAGGTACGACAGCTAGCGACTCTGCTGGGGACTGGTTCACCCCTATGCAAGTCAAGCCTAATCTAGGTTGCTTCACGCTTGTTTGTATGTTTTCCTTTATGTCTTACTTGTTTATGTTTTACCGCTTTCTTTATCGCTTTCCATATTATACCTTGTGGTTCTTGGATCGATATTTTGAAACTTGAGTGAAAGGCTGTATACCCGGGCTTTCGAGTGCAAACATAAGTTAGCGAGGTTGTGTAGTATAGGCTCCTGAGAGAACCACTCTCGTGGGTTGTCGATACGAAAACCTCACTTGGACTAGATTCTAATGAGAATACTGACAACCGTCAAGTCCTTGGCGTGTGTGCTCAGTTGTTTGCATTAGGGTCGTCAATTCTGAGGACCTTTAGAACCTTTTGGTTAAAACATCGGTTGATGGTTGCGTAGTATGGGGCACCAGGGTTCACCCTCACGTGGCTCGATACGAGAACCTCACTTGGAATAGACTTACTCAATGGAGTTGATTGACTATCAAGAATATATAAAGCTGACACGTGCATCAAACAATTGAGAAAGGTCCATAACTCTGAGACTTTGTTTTAAAACCCGTGTCGATGAATGCGTAGTATAGGGCACCGAGAGCCTTCCCTCTTGCGTGGCTCGATACGAAGATCTCACCGAAAAGAGATTCATATGGTGGAGTCAATCAACCGTCATGCTTATGGCGCGTGTGATGAACAACCATAGGGATTGTTAACTTTGGGATTCCTTTAACTTTATAGCCTAACCGACAAAATCCTTGTGAGGAAAGCAATCTGAATATCCTTCATCCGTACTTGTGATACCTTGACTTTATGTTTAACGTCTTTTCGCATTTTATTTGCATATCATTGCATTCATATTTGCATTCATAGTCGCTCATGTTCATTCGTTCTCATCTTCAGTTGTTGAGTACCCGTCAAGCTGATTCCTAAGCACAGATTCGGAACTGAAGCCAACATCGGAAGAAGAATGGAAAATCAAGAGCAACATAACAGAAGGGTTAGAGAAGACCTCAATGAGTTGAAAGGAAACATGAATTTACTCATGGAGATGATGCAAACATTGTTGGCTAGGGAAGCTCAGTCCCAGAGGATTGTCATACCTCAAATTAATGTTACCCCTACGGGTATTGTTTCCCAAGTTGTTTATGAGAATCCTTACTTTTTGCACCATGATGCTGAGTCTTCTAGAAATTCCTCTGAAAAGCTTCAAAAGAGGAAGGAGTTTGTTACAAAAGCTGAAGGTAGGGCTCCCCCACAAAGGAGTGCTCGTCAGAGTCAGACTCGTAATCCCAGGCCTAGAACTTCGATTGATCCTATTCCCATGAAATATGCTGAGCTATATCCTTACTTTGTTCTGAAAGGCCTTATCACAACTAGAGCACTTATTCCTCCGAATATTCTTCCAGATGGGTTCAGAGCCGATCTTCATTGCCCATTCCATGAAGGAGCTGCGGGTCATGACATTGAAAGTTGTTATGATTTCCAATCTCGAGTTCAGGATTTGGTCAGAGGAGATGTGATTACCTTCACACCGAGAGGGATTCCCCAGGTTGGAAAAGATCACATGCCAGAACAAAGTGACTGAAGATTTGGTCGAAGAATCACAAGTTACTACCTAAAGCCAGTGGGACAGACGGGAAAGCTCATCCTTGCTACTGATTAGACACTAGGCCTTGTTTCTTTTCAGTTTTAATTTCTTTGTTTGTATTATGTGTACTTGTTTAAAGACTTTGTTTGTTCTTTAATGTTAATGTTAATGAAATGAGCATCGCATGTTTTTGAATCAATTCATTCACCTTCATATTTATGCATATTCGTGCTTTTCGTTTTCAGAAAAAAATTCCAAACAATATATGTACCATTGTTTCTCTTATTCATCTATTGTATAAGCAATGATTGGAGGGAGGATGACGAATAAATACCCAAATTGTTGAATGGTATGCTTTAAAAATAAAACCTTGCTGATGATATACAGGCATTGTTTCAACTCCCAAACACTGGAGAAATAAGGAAGTTAATCCCTTGTCAACCCTTTTGAGCCTTGAAGTTGGAGTTTCTTTCTACACGAAAAAATCCATAATTTTAACCCGGGGCAGGGTAGTTCTCAATTAATTCAAATATGCATTCAATTTCAGGATAATCGTTCCTTACACCTTTCAATAAGGGTTTCAAGCCCAAGTTTTCCTTCGCATAATTGTCGAGGAAGTTAACGGCAGTCATTGTCCATGTCAAAAATGAAAAAGCCGTTAAGTCAACACCTAAAAGGCGAATTAGGAAAAAATAAAAGTATCCTGGTGGACTGAAAACATCAAAGATACAGTTCAGGCAAAAGTTAGGGATAATAAGAATCAAATCAAAAGAGGTCACCAAAATTCCTCAACAAATACAAAGATGAGCTGATCCAAAATCCTCATCAAATAAACCAACAAATGTTGTGAATAAGCAATGACTGCTATCCAGGGATCCTTTGGCTCTTAAGCCATCATTGTCAATACAAATCCAAATAACCTGAATGTATAGGTTGAATTAATTGAGCGTAGGACTGAAGATCATCATGGAGAATGGGTTGGGTAAAAATTAAATTTTGAGCCTTATATCCTTTGTTTCATAAACCGTGAACCAAGCCACGTTACAACCCTTTAAAGGCCTAATTGAAGTTCGGTTTGTTTCGAAAGCATATCTCAACAAGGTTGCGTAAGCTGACTCCCCAAGAGATTTGCCAACCATTTGCTTTGGTATCATACCTTTTTCATATTTTTCCATTTGCATTATCTTTCACTTTGCACTTTGCATGACTTAATAAACAGTGCATTCTTGTCAGTATTTCATTTTCTTTACACCAACATCATTCCAATAATGATTTTGATTTCAAAATTTTGCTTGAGCGTTGCATTAAAATTAACATTTTTGAATATTTTATTTGCGAGCAAGTACTTATCATCAAGGAATTCTAAACTATTGAGAAACTTGACCGGTGATCTTATCAGGGGCACCTTGCAGTCCAAGATCTTGTCACTCAGAAGAATTTCCCTTTCTGGACTCGGGCTGGGGCAAAAATTTCAAGCGACCAGTCAAGCAGTCACTTCAGAATCATTCAGCATGGGGCAGTCTACTTCGAGCGACCCCCAAGCAAAGCTTATCACTCCGTCCTAATAAGATCAACATTTTGATACTTCTAACAAGTGTAATAGAAGTTGTGATCAAAACATTTTTCAGAGACATAGTTGGCAAGGTTCACTGTGTTGTGGAATCAGTTGTTTCAGCCGCACCTCTCCAAAGAGTCTTATCATGTGGTCTTAGCATTTGCATTGCAATCATTGCACCATTTGCATCATACAATTTCATATCAAGCATAGCACGAAGTTTACTTCATGTTCATATGCATTTCCTGAGGTCTTGTCGTCTTACCCTGTGGTCAAAGTCCAATTTCGTTTGGCATCCTTAAAGTCCAATTTCTATTTGGAAACTAAAAAAAATCAAAGTCCAACTCATTTGGCACCTATCAAAGCAGTCGTGTCTGTCACCCTGTCTTTCGTGTTTATTTTTCTATTCCTTCAAATTTGTCTTATTGATAAATTTGGCATGGAACCCTTTTCCTTCAAACTGTGTCAAGTTTGGCGTGGAATCCTTTTTTCCTTCAAACTGTGTCAAGTTTGGCGTGGAATCCTTTTTTCCTTCAAACTGTGTCAAGTTTGGCATGGAATCCTCTTTTCTTTCAAACTGTGTCAAGTTTGGCGTGGAATCTTTTTTCCTTCAAACTGTGTCAAGTTTGGCGTGGAACTCTTTTCCTTCAAACTATGTCAAGTTTGGCGTGGAATCTTTTTCCTTCAAACTGTGTCAAGTTTGGCGTGGAATCCTCTTTTCCTTCAAACTGTGTCAAGTTTGGCGTGGAATCCTTTTTTTCCTTCAAACTGTGTTCAGTTTGGCGTGGAACCCCCTTTCCTTCAAACTGTGTTAAGTTTGGCGTGGAACCTTTTTTCCTTCAAACTGTGTTAAGTTTGGCGTGGAACCCTTTTCCTTCAAACTATGTTAAGTTTGGCGTGGAACCTTTTTTCCTTCAAATTGTGTTCAGTTTGGCGTGGAACTCTTTTCCTTCAAACTTTGTTAAGTTTGGCGTGGAACTCTTTTCCTTCAAACTGTGTTAAGTTTGGCGTGGAACCCTTTTCCTTCAAACTGTGTTCAGTTTGGCGTAGAACCCTTTTCCTTCAAACTGTGTCAAGTTTGGCATGAAACCTTTTTTCCTTCAAACTGTGTTAAGTTTGGCGTGGAACCCTTTTCCTTCAAACTGTGTTAAGTTTGGCGTGGAACCTTTTTTCCTTCAAACTGTGTTCAGTTTGGCGTGGAACCCTTTTTCCTTCAAACTGTGTTAAGTTTGGCGTGGAACTCTTTCCTTCAAATTTGTCTTGTTAAGAAAATTTGGCGTGGAACTCTTTTCCTTCAAATTTGTCTTGTTAGGAAAATTTGGCGTGGATATTTTATTTTCCTTCAAACTTTGTGAAGTTTGGCGTGGAACCTTTTTTCCTTCAAATTTGTCTTGTTAAGAAAATTTGGCGTGGATATTTTCTGTTCCTTCAAACTATGTTAAGTTTGACGTGGATCCCTATTTCAAGTGACATCCCTTTTAATTTTCTAGTTGAAGAGTTTGATGTCTCCCTTGGTGTACCCTCGTAATTTGGGTTTCCTTCCACATCTAGTACTTTTCTAGATGTTACGGGCATTGATTTCCAAAATTGGTGTTTGTGCATCCATAGATTTTTCTGGATGTCTTTATTACTTTTCTCAAGGTTTATTTCTCTCATTTCAATTATTTCTGACTATTCTCTGTTACCCAGACAGATTTTCATAAATGTCTTGTTTTTCCACAACCAGTTTTTTACCTTTTCATTTTCATTGTTTTCTTCTCATTTCATCACATTCGCAGACTTTATGTCATCATATTTCGTATCGCATTCAACTGCATTTAGTCCCCAGCAATTGCATCCATATAAGCATACCATATTTCATTATTGCATCGCATTCTGCATCGGACAAATTTTAGGTCTTCTTATATCTAATTGACTTTTTACTTTAGAATCGAACACTTTGCATCTGTTCGCTTCAAGTTTAAGACAATTAGATAGGGGCATCTGTCATACCCTAAATTTGTCCTACCCTCATGTTTACTTTTTTAATTATTTATTATTATTATTCAGAAAATCAAAAAAAGTGTTACTTCAGTTTTCGGTTGCTTAAGTTTAATCAGACGAGGTGTGGATGCATTGATGGTCAGATTTCAGTGTTTGTGGAAAGGTTACTGTTCATATATATATATATTGTTCATTTTCATTTCAACTCCTAATCCATGTTTATTTTCATATTATAAAACATTTTTTTTATTATCTTTATTCCTATCATAGATACTATTACTATTATTACCATTATTATTATTCTTATATTTTTTATTATGTTAGTATTTCTTAATATTTTATAATTATTATTCTTTTTTAAAATCATTATTTATTATTATTATTAACCAAATAAGAGATGTACAGTGTTTTTTATGTTAGTAATCAAAATTCCATCCTATTTTGCAAATTCACGGCCACATACAAAAACTGAGTTTTATGTTGCACATAGTAATAAGATTCCTCACGTGACTGCAGCAACATTTTCGTGTAAACACCAAGCATTACGCACACACCAACGACAAGAAAAATTTCCAGCTGGCACAAAACAGCAACGTCTCTCACCGAGTGATCTTCCAAATATAGTATTTCGCAATCCCACCTCACGGATCAAACAGATTTCTTCCGTACGAACCAATTCGCGTCACAGCACCAAGAAATTCGTACTACGCAAAACACAGAAAAATCATGAAAATGACAACTTCAATTCTTCTATAAAAAACAAGCTCCTCATCCTTCAAAACAAAAAAAGGGGGCCTTAGCAAACCTCCATTCACATACTGTGTTATTTTCTGAAGCCAAAATACTTGCAAAATTTTCCTCACCTTTACAACTTCACCACCATCATTACCACCATAAACAGAACTTTTTTTTAACCATAAACACACCTCTGTTCTTAGTCATAAAACTAGAAAAAACAAAGACAGAAAGAGATGAAGTTTTGAAACAAACAGAGCTGAAACACTTCGAAATCTACGAACAAAATTCAAAACCGCGCAAGATCCGAGCGAACCAAAGTCTGAAACGCGTGAAACTGTGACTGAGAGATCGAGGCCGGATCGTGAGCAAGAGAGAGACGGTTCTGCTATTTTGTTTTCAGAAACCGTCGCGAGAGAGGGTTTCTTCCGCCGCGAACCGTGAGTAGATCAGAGTACGCCGTGAGAAGCCGAGGCGATTCGGAGCCCTCTCGGCATATCAGATCGGAAACCAGGAGGCTCACCATGAAGAAGCCGCCGCCGCGTGCGTTTGAGTGAGAGGAGACCGTTAGCTAACCGCGAGATCCGTTGAGAGAAGGCCGCCGTAACGCATGAAGCCGAGGGTGGATATCGTTTTCCTCTGCATCGTTGGGTGAAAAGGGTATTGGAAACATATTTTCTGTTTTTCTTCTTTAAATAACAACCTGATAAAATATCCGTTTAAGTATTAGCCTTTTTTTTATTCTTATTTTGTTTTTCTTATATATAAAACTCTGATTTAATTTTATTCATTTTTATTGTTAAAAGAAATTGGTCTTGTTTGTTGTAACAGGCTTTGGCCCCTGTTTTCAATGCTAGAACCCTGTTTTAGTTTTGATGACTTTTTATGTTATTGTGGATTGGGTTTGTTGAGCCCATTTCTTTTCTTGCAATTCGCTACTCACACAATTATCCAATGCACATACACCTCTTTTCTTATTTATTTATTTATTTTATTTGTGCATAGATTTTTAATGCTCACTTTAATTGTTAAGTTTATTTTAATTTGTTTCTGAATTTAATTTTATTCTTAGATCTAGTTTCATTTGGATTTGTCTTAAAATTACTCTTTATTTTTATGGCCGATGATATAATCATGGTATTGATATTCAATCATTTTTAATTCGACGTTATCAATACCGGTATGAGGCCAACTTTTATTTTTCTTGCTATTATTTAGTCGATTATTCCATTATTCGGTTAATGATAAAATGTGATATTCGATTATTTTTAATCGACGTTATACATTAAATTGAGATCGATTTCATTATTTTCTCATTATTTTATATTTATTTAATTCGGCCAATGATAAATGGTGATATTCGATTTCTAATAAATCGACGTTATCCCCTAATTTGAGGCCACACTTTTATTTTTCTTATTATTTCTAATTATCTCAATTTATTTTATTCCGGCCGATGAATAAATATTTAAATATTCGATTTCAAATAAATCGACGTTATTTAAATTAAATATGAGGCCAAATTCTTATTTTATTATTATTTCGACTTTATTTTATTTTTTGCGGTCGATGATATAACAAACGATCTAAATGTTCGATTTCGACAAATAGTTATCATTTAGATCAATATGAGACAAATTCTATTCTTTTTATC
This sequence comes from Lathyrus aphaca, assembly GCA_963966055.1. Classification (NCBI taxonomy): domain Eukaryota; kingdom Viridiplantae; phylum Streptophyta; class Magnoliopsida; order Fabales; family Fabaceae; genus Lathyrus; species Lathyrus aphaca. The sequence continues at coordinate 521,014,249 of OZ014521.1, forward strand.
GCATTTCTTCTATTTAAATAATTATTTGATTTATAAAGTAACACTCGACTTCTCATAGAATGATTCTAAATTTGAATCGATTCTAAGACAGTTAAAGAGCTAAATTTCCACGCTTTCAGTTTAATTCGAGCTCCAACGGCTCCGCGTTAGCTTAGGACTATGAATCGATCTCGCAAAATGATTTAACCCTTAATCTCCATTTTGCACTCACCCTTCGCGATCGCTTTATGCCTTGCAATCGACCTACCAAGACGGTTCTTTTAAATCCAAACCCTTGATCCAATGTCAAGTGGTCTTAGGTATTAAAACACTTTAATAATATGAGAGAAATTGTACGCCACGAGCCTTAAGTGGTAGAAAGGAGGATTACGAGCTCTCGTTATTCGCTCCAATTATTCCGTCGCAAGACACTTGGCTTGTTGGTTCGGAATAAACTATCCATAGTCTTTAGTGCAATTCGACTCCTAAAGAAAGATAATAAAACTTAATTCCTTTTCCTCTTTTAGCAAGTAATTCATTATGCATAGACATCCTTTCGCGCGTGACAATTTAGAAGGTTCCCATCGAGTACGATGGATGTAGGGGGTGCTAATACCTTCCCCCTGCATAACCGACTTCCAAACCCAGGCAATGGTTCCGATGACCTTGTCCTTATCCTTTCTTCCTGGGTTTTATCTATATTTTCCCTTTCCCTCTTCGGGAATAAATCAAAATTAGGTGGCGACTCTCAAGTCAGCCCAGCCGCAACCGCATTCGCGAGGATCGTATTTTTCGAGGTACGACACCTTGATCTTCATAAAGTTGGATTTAGCCTTTATTTGGCCATTTGCTAGCTTATAAGGATGGAACTCTTATGCTCATAATTTGGAAGGTCATCAAGTTTGGTTAGATCTTTCTTCCCTTTATCTCCTTATTTTCTTTTTTTAGGATAGTCCCTTCATCTCCTCCCATTCTTCAATTTTTAAAACCTTCTCCCTTTTTCAAAGGATTCTTTCTTTTTAAATCATCACCTCTTTAATAATAAAAAACTTTGACTTTTGTCAAGTGGCTTTTTTTTACTTCTTTCTTTTCTCTTTAAAAATCAACGAATCTAATCATGTTGACCTTAATTCAAAAAATAAAAAGAATCAAACTCATTCAATTTGTTTTGTGCCTTTGTGCAGTTTTGTTTATTTTCTTAAAAGAGTGTCGATTATGAGTCATTATTCTTTAGTCGGGTGCAAGTCTCTCAATCTCCATGGTTGTAGTTTGATGTAATTGAGTCTCTTGTCATTTGTGGGGGTTTAGTGGCATACTCGTTGATTTTATCCGAGTTGGCACGCTCCCCATAATGATGTATGAGTCCATGCCTTCATTCTCATGGTAGAATTGTTTGGCTATCCACTTGAAGATGACAAATTCTCTTCACTTAATAAAATGAATCATAACCCACCCTTTTCACTATTTGTACCACGAACTACGAGGTTTTGATCTTGCATTGCACTTTGTGGGTACGTAGGCATGAGGTGGTAAACCTCTCCAAACACAAAAATATAAAATAATAATTCTTTCTCTCATCTCCCCACTCTCATTTTTACAAACCATTTTCAAACCAAAAAAGCAATAAATATTTCAATGGGCTCCCGTAGAGTACCACGGACATTTTGGGTGCGTAAAACCTTCCCAATTTGTAACCTATCCCCTTAAACGTTCTATCTTCGATTCTTTTAGCTTTTTGCTTTTAGATTCATTAGGTTTTATTCGCTCTTTTTCCCTTTTCCATTTGGAATAAAATAAAAGCGCGGTGGCGACTCTGTTTACCTTGAGTTAAGTTAGCTAATAACTTACACTCATGTTTTTACCGCTACAATTAGGATGCGGATAAGCTTCCACTTTCTAACCTATTCTACTTCAATTTTATGCATTAAACTTGTGTTTGCCTTAGCACCAATTGCTTTGTTTATATAACTTCATTATCTCCCTCTTAGAAACAACTTAACTTCTTTTGAGAAGTAAGTTGTCTTCTAACCTCTTCTTCTCCTCTTCTTCTTCTTTCTTTTCTCTCCTTCTTCTTCATTAGGATAGAGTTCAAACTTCACTAACCTAGGTTCACCCATGCATGATAACTCTTAGGATTATTAGTCCCCCTTTATACTTTTACCTTTGAGATCTTTTGGTGCTTTTCTTTTCTCATCTCAAAACAACAATCTCAAGAAACCTAATAAAGAATAAGTCTTCTCGTGTGCCAAGGGACTTTGACATGGGGTACTTGTATACATCCCATATAGGGATGAGGTGTGGGGTATCTATCATAATGAATAAGTTTTAGCATGAGAATGCTTCACAAACAAAAACTAAAAAATACTTCTTAATAAATAAAAAACAAAAACACTTAATAAATACAATAACCCAGTGTGCTTGAGCCTTAATATTTGGGACTAGGTTTGGGGATATCCTCCATACTAAGGTGTGCTTATTATCCATTCCATTTCAGGATGATGTAAGAAGTACGCATCCCCTTAAGTAAGACTCAGATACACTCTCATGTGCAAACCTCAGAAAAAGCATCTAAAAAACACTAAACAAACAATAGTCGTCTTTCCTTCGGGAATTCGTTTCTCATCTCATTCACTCGTAATGAAAGAATTTGCTCCTACTTGTATCTTACAAGACGGTAAACGCACTCGTGCCATAAGATCATGCAACTCCAGAGCATTGACATAAGCAGTTCAAGCCATAAAAACACAAAAAGGTTTTCCTCCAAAGTTAGTGGAACTATGTCGACTCTGATTCTCATTTTCCCAATGAGACACGTAAGCAGTGGGGTAAGGTCCATTCGGGCACTCTTTTATTTTCCCTATATTTTCCCCTTTTCCTTTCTTTTATCCAGTTCCATTTAGAACTTCCTTATGCAACAGTTTATTTCTCACCCTTTGAAACCGTTTCTAGCAAGCGTGGATCTACTCGGGTACGACGAATGATATGGGGTCTAATACCTTCCCAGTTCCTAACGACTCCCGAAATCAGTCTCTTTGGTTTGAAAGACCCCGCTTTCTCCTTTCTTTTCTAGTTTGTGCCGCATTACCATTCCTTCAGGATAAAAATGCATGGCTGGCGACTCTTCCTTTTCCGTGCCACTTTCGTGTTTGTACCGGGATGGAAATCCAAGGAGTGACAGCTGGCGACTATGATGGGGATTCCTAGCCAGAGTATCTCTGGTTCCCTATGCGAGTTAATCCTAGCGCTTGTTTGTTTTTGTTCATTGGGTGTTTAGTTGTTTGCTGCTATGTGTTTAGTTTACTATTTTATTTACAACTTTATTTATCGCTTTCCGCATTTACTTTTCATGCATCATACATTGGACTTCCTGGACTGGTTTTTCTAATTGGTGGGATGGGGTTACTGAGTGAGGATCTCAATACCAAGGCTCAAGTTCACCCTAGGACTTAGTGTGGACAGACATTTTACTTCCATTATATATCATCATGATGAGTGGCGATGTGTTCCACACCCAGACTGTGACCGTCTTGGAAATATTTTGTGTTGGGATTTCCTCCATTTCAGGGTAGTACCTTGATAATTATGTGCATCTGGGGACTGATCATTGAAGACCTTTGTGGAAACAACCCTCTCCAGTGGTTACAGTGGCAAACCACATTTTGTGGCAAACCCATTCGCACCCAAGGTCCCACTAGGAAATCGCATAGGATGGTATGGTTGTCTTGTACAAACTCAGTTATAGAAACTGGTTGTATGACGATAGTATTGTACCGCTCGCGATGAATGTATTATTGTTTCTCAATTTTAGTGCTTGAAGCTGGGAACTTATGGGGTATGCTTATTTTTCCTGGACTCAGCTGAGACCTCCTCTTTTAGCGTATAATATTAAACCGTTTTTCTAAGATGGTGGACGTATTATCGCTACTTGACTTTAGAGTCCATGATGTTTGACTTGGAGCATACCGGTAAGTTGGGTGGGTGTTTACAGGTTTGCAAGAACCATGGCCTCAACATACACTTGTTATTAGTGTTATTCCATGTTCTTATCTGGTTCTTGAGATTCTGGAATTCTTGGTCCTTGGTTATTTGTTATGGGTTAATATATAGAGATCTTGTGACTACAGACACTTGCTTTTTGGCTCAATATTCCATATCCAGACAAATACCAGTCATTGATCACATTCCCTTGCATTGCATTGCATCATATCATCATTAATCATTTCTGTTTTTTATTCTCATGGTTTATCTGTTGTCTTCGGTTCTGGTAAATTTGTTTAGAGATAGAGGATTCTCGAAAGAAGAGCATCTACTACATTTTCTTTGATACCAAAATCGACATGTTGAATATGATGGTAGCTCTGATTACTCCCAACCATGTTGAAGACTTCATGAGGGTTTATGGAAGCATTTTGAATGTGGTAGTAGATTTGGATGCTTCTGAGAGAAACGCCATTCATACCTTGCTATAATATTATGATCCTCAGCTGAGGTGTTTCACTTTCCTTGATTTCTAGTTGGGTCCTCTGCTAGAAGAGTATGCTCTGATTTTGGGTGTACCTCTTCAGGACCAAATTCCTTTCAATACTGAGATGGTTAGACCTAAACACAAGGATATTACTAAGGCTCTTTATTTGAGCACGTCTGTGCTGACCTCCAATCTGAGTACAACTAAAGGTGGAGTATATGGGTTTTCTCTAGATTTCTTGATGAATAAAGTTGAGGAACTGGTTGCTAAGGCTTAGTGGGATTCTGTGTATGCAATCCTGGCTCTCTCCATTTATGGTATCATCCTATTTTTAGACCTTGACAAGTTTGTGGATATGAATTACATACATTTCCTACACTTCTGGGAGATCTTTACTACTCGGTGCATTACAAAAATGAGTAGAAGCGAGGAGGCTTGGTACGATGTTGTGCTCCCTTGTTTCACAGATGGTTCATGAGACATCTGTCCAGCACTAAGGCATTCAATGATCCTAGTTTGGTTTGGGCTCAGAGGTTAGGAGGGATATCTGCTAGAGATATCAGGGGGATCATTATGAGACTGAAGAGAAGGGACTTCATTACCAGTTGTGGGAGCTACTTTAATGTGCCACTTTTAGGAGTGATTAGGGGAATTAACTATAACCTAATTATGCTAAGAAGGAAATTAGGATATGCTTTGGAAGACATTCCTGAAGAGGTGGAGTTAGCTCAGACTTTGTACTTCCCAGTGAAGGATAATCTGTCGTTAGTTAGAAAAGCTACTAGTTCTTGGAAGCTCTTTAGGAGAAAAGGAGTAGCTTGTTAAAGTAAAAGTAACAATCAGACTTTTACAGAGTATGAAGCATAGTTGAAGAAGAAGGCCCGGGCAATGTTGTTTCCATTTTCTGCTCAAGCTCCTCCTTCTGTGGTGGAACCCATAACCACTGTGCCTCTTGAAGCATACCAGAAGTTAGAAGCCTAATTTCATGAAGTCCTAGTCGAGAAATCTAAGGTTAACAGTTCGACCAACACATGGTGCACACTAACAAGGCCTTAGAGGAGAAGATTCATTGGATTCAGAAGGAGAGGGAAGATAAAGAAAAAGAATTTGCTGATAGAGAGATGTATTTCAAAAAGAAGGGCTTAGCAAAGATTAGCAAAGATGTTGAGCTCCAAAAAGTCGGGAAATCTTTGAAGGAAGACAACGAAGTTGTGACACTTTGGCAAGAAAAATGGGATAAAAACCAGAAAGAGCAGAAAGAAAAAAGGGAAAACTACCAGTTGCAAATAGAATACCAGAAGGAAGAACTTCAGTTGGCTCAAAAGAAACGACGAGAGTACTTTCAGCAATTGGAGCAAAGTTAAAAGTCACTAGAGGAAGTAGAGAAGGAAATATAAGACCTTAAGATACTTGCAAAAACTAAGAAGGGTAGGTCAGAGTCTGAACCCATTGGGGAGAATACAGAGGTCTTTCTACAACAGAGGTCTTTCTACAACAGAGTCTGTGTCCTTCCTTTTATTTTCTTCGGTTTGTGAAACATTACCATTCCCGTTCCTTCGGGATAAAAATGCCTGGCTGGCGACTCTACCTTTTCCGCGCCACTTTCGCATTTGTACCAGGATGGAAATCCAGGGAGCGACAGCTGGCGACTTCATTGGGGAACGAACCCAGAATCTCTGGTTCCCTTGAGAGTCTCTCCTAGCGCTTGCGTGTTTCTGTTTCTCTGGGTGTTGATTGCTTGTTGTTTTGTGTTGTATCTTTACTATTGTTTATTTTCAGTTTATTTACAGCTTTGTTTACAGTTTTCAGTATTTATTTTCTACATCATATTATATAATGGACTGTCTGGAATGGATCTTCTGTTTGGTGGGTTTGGGTGATACTGTTTCTGAGAGATGAGCTCATTACCATGGCTCGAGTGCACCTTAGGACTTAAAGTGGTTCCATTTTGGCCTCATGAGATCTTGTCATGGGGGTAGTAGTGAGTTCCACGCCCAGATTTGCGACCGTCTTGGAAATGTCTTGGTTTGGGGATCTTCTTCTTTCATTTCATAACCTTGACAGTTATGTGCAGCTGGGGACCGATCATTGAGAACCTTGTGGAAACATCCCTCTTTAGTGATGATAGTGGCAGACCACATTTTGTGGCAAACCCATTCGCATCCAAGGGCCCACCTGGGACTTACATAGGATGGCCTTGTTTTCCCGGACTCAGCTGAGGCCTCCCTGCGTAGTATATAATGCCAAACCGATTCCCTGATCTGGTCATGAGCCATTTCTCGGAAATGGTGAAAGTATTATTGCTATTCGGCTTTGAGAGTCCGTGATGTCTGACCCGGAGCACACCAGTGAGATTGGGAGGGGTTTACAGGCTTGCAGGAACCCTTGGCCTCTACATACCCTCATTATCAGTGTGGTCCTTGTTATGATTTGGTCCTTATGGTTCTGGTTTTCTTGGTGTTATGGTTCTGAGAATTTCTATCAGAGGGTTGTGGCTCAGAGGATTTTGGTTTTCAGTTGATCAGAGGGTCCTTATATTCAATGTCCAGTATCCAGATGGTCCCGGATTGATCATATGCCTGCATTGCATTTGCATTGCATCATACTTGCATTAACTGTTCGTGTTTCCATTTTTCAGGTTATTGTTCACAGTTAGCACCCAGTTCTGGTAATCTTAAGCTCTCCAGATGGAAGAAGTTAAGAGAATTACAAGGAAAAAGAATGTTCATTATACTTTTCTTCAACCAGAGGTCAAGAGTGTTCAAAAATTAGCAGGGCTGATGAATGACCAAGTCTTGGGGAATTTCAGAAAGAGGTATGGTCAGATATTGAAATACATGGACAAACCTACTGCAGACCAGAAGGACAGCTTGCACACTTTGCTTCAGTTTTATGATCCCTTGTTGCGGTGTTTCGTATTTCCAGATTACATCTTGGCTCCTACCTTGGAGGAGATTTCCAGCATTTTGGGTGTTCCAGTCAGAGATACTTTGCCTTACTATGGGTCTGAGGTGGTTCTCAAGGAAGAGGACATATCCAAAGTCTGTCGTTTACCAGTTGTTAAAGTCAAGAAGGCTTTGAAGGACAATGAAGGCAGAGGACTCCCTTGGAATGTGCTTATACCAGAGGCTGAAGAGTATGCCAAAGAGGGTAAATGGGGGGATTTTGGTGTTGTGCTGGCCTTGATGGTGTATGGGTCTAGTCTTTTCTTAGGAGAAAAAGAGTTTGTGAATCTGGAAGTGATCTCCATCTTTGCTAAAGGCAATCCCGTACCAACTCTATTGGGAGATTTCTACTACAATGTGCATTACCGGAATGAGAAAGGCAGAGGTGGACCAGTGGGTTGTTGTGCTTCATTTTTTGCTGAGTGGTTTGCTAGGCAATTTCCAAAGTCAGGCTCTTTCAAGGAGATGAGAGATGAGTGGAGGTGGTCTAGGAGACTAATGGGGTTGACTTCTGAGGATTTAGCTTGGGGATATGACAGAGATCTGCTGGGAAATGAGTTGTTGGTCAATTGTGGAAGATTTGCTGGAGTGCCTTTGCTAGGAAGGAAGGGTGTGATCAGTTATCATCCAACATTAGCCAGGAAGCAATTTGGTTATCCTCTGAGAGATCCACCAAATATGGAAGAATTTGCTGAATCTTTGTATTTTCCTGTGGAGGGGAACAAAGAATTAGTTATAAAAGCATCTCAGGCTTGGGCTCACAGGGTGAGGAAAGGTAAGAAGGACTTTGGTAGAGTAGATCCCAAGACATATCCTCCTTTTGCTACATGGTTGCAGAAACGTGTAGAGGAAGTTTTCATGCCATTCTCAGTAGAAGCTCCATTATATCCTAAAGAAGTGCCATGTCAGAGTACTGTCTCCCTTGAAGAGTATAAGAAACTGGAAGCTCAGCTGCACGAAGTCCGAGTGGAGAATGCTAAAATGGTTAACTTGTACCATCTTGCCAACCGGGCTAAAAATGAGGCAGAGGGAAAGCTACAGAAGATGCAAGCCTCATTGGAAGCTAAAGAGAAAGAGTTTGTTGGAAGAGAAGCTCACTTTCAGCGGTTGGGTTTGATGGAATCTAAAAGAGAAGCGGAGCGCAAGAAGACTTTGAAGACTCTTAAAGAAGCTCGTCAGTCCATTGTTTGGTTGCAAGGCCAAAGGGAACAAGAGCAGAAGAAGTATAAGCAAAAAATAGAGTTTTTCGAGGTACAAATGGCCTTCAAGAAAGAAGAAGTGGAACAAGTCCACAACATACGAAGGGAAAAGACTCAACAGTTGGCACAAAGCCAGATGGCCTTGGAGGAGGCATTGAAGGAGATTGAGGAGCTCCAGCTGAGAGCAGGTGTGAAGAAGAGCATGACAGAGGTGGCTGCAGAAGAACCTGGGTCTTTAGTTTAGTTTTTATTATTGTTCAGACTACCTACAGGCTTGTTGTAGGAGTCTTGCTTTATCTTTTGTTTTTGTTCATGTACTAGCTTGTAACACTTCGGGGATTTTTTGTTTGTGCTCTAACTTTTGGCCGACAGTGGATTATCCATGTTATGCAATGTTAATATGCAAATTACCATTTCTGAACATGCAAAGCTTGTTTGTCTGATACTGCTAAGATTTGAACACTCTTCAAAGGGAAAGTTTGAAAACTACCACTCAAAGTGGTTATCTGAAGCAAATACCAGAACTGGGGCATATAAATGCCTAAAACATGGAAACATGAGCAGTTACATTGCATTCATATAACGTGTTTGTTTGTTTTGCAGGTAGTTCTTCAGTTTCTAACGTTTATGTCGTTTCAGGCACTATAGCTCCCAGGAAGGTTCGAGAACAGCCGATCGTACACAGATATCCCACAAGAGTCAACAGAAAAAGAGTCATGGATCAAATGCAGGCTGATTTAGCTGACTTGAGATTGAGGATGGACAATTTTATGACCTTTATGACACGGATGGGTCAGAATCAGGAACGTTTACGTGAGATGGTGGAAAATAATCAGACCAGGAACAACAGGGCTGTTGATGGAGGTAATCGCAACGGTGCTGGCGCCCGTCAAGTTGAGATCCCTGTGGCACAACCAGGGGTCACCGTTATCAATGATGGACTGAACAATGTACAGATGGACGGTCAAGACAAACAGTTTACTCTGCTGGACGAAACAGAAGGCCAATGGGCTGAAATGAATAGAAAGTCTGAAGAGATGGCTAAGCAGATCAGGACCATTCAATCTCAAAGCTCTCTGGGGTTCGACATTACTGACTTGGGCTTGGTTCCAGGGGTTAGAATTCCTTACAAGTTCAAGGTCCCGACTTTCGAGAAGTACAACGGCACAACGTGTCCGAAGACTCACCTTCAGTCTTTTGTAGGAAGGATTGCTGCCCATACTGACGATGAGAAGCTATGGATGTACTATTTCCAGGACAACCTGGTTGGGGCTTCCTTGGAGTGGTATATGAAGCTAAGTAGGGTCAACATTAAGAGTTGGAAGGACTTGGCAGAGGCGTTTGTGAAGCAATACCAGTACAATTTGGACATGGCTCTAAATCGCACTAAACTGCAGAACATGTCTCAAAATACTAAGGAGGGGTTTAAGGAGTATGCTCAAAGGTGGCGTCAACTTGCTGCCAGAGTACAACCACCATTGCTGGAGAATGAAATGGCAGATATGTTCATGGGAACATTGCAAGGGGTGTTTATCGAGAGGTTGGCGTCTTGTTCAGCTACCAAGTTCAATGATATAGTAATAGCAGGCGAGAGGGTAGAGACTCTGTTAAAGATGGGGAAGATTCAGGATACCAGTGTGAGTAGCTCGAGTGGCGTAAGAAAAGCTTTCAATAGACCTCCGAGAAGGAGGGAAGGGGAAACCAATGTCGTGTATGTCCGAGGACGGGGCCGAGGATATAGAAAGGCATATGAGCAAGTGGCAGCTGTCACTATCCCTTCATGTCCTGTGCAGCAGGTACAGACTCAACTCCAGCAACAACAACAACAACAACCACAACGTAACAATTATCAGCAAAGACCTTATCAACCAAGACAAGCTCGTCCGGCTAATAGGGTGCTTGAAGCGATTCCCATGACATATACTGCACTGCTACAGAGGTTGCTAGACCTGAATTTGATACAACTGAGGACATTAGCTCCACCTCCACCTGGAGAGCTTCCAGTGGGGTACGATGCCAATGCTAGATGCGCTTTCCATTCAGGGGCACCCGGGCACTCAACTGAGAAGTGCAGGGCGCTACAGCATAAAGTTCAAGATTTGATCGACTCAAAGGCAATTAATTTTGCACCACCATCTAATGTTACTTCAAACCCTAAACCATGGAGGGGCTAGAATAAATGTTGTTGACAGTGGTGAAAAGTTAAGCCTGATTCTGAACGTAGAAGAAGTGAAGACTCCACTGCTGATAGTGAAAGAAAGGTTGTTAAAGGACAAGTATTTTCGGGATGTGGTTCTGATTGTGAAAAGTGTTTGAATTCAGTGAACAGTTGTGAAGACCTGAAGGTGGGGTTGCAGAATCTGATTGATGAAGGGTCATTGCAGTTTGATAAAGTTGATAATGAAGGAGATTGTGTGTCCACTATAACAATCTACTATGATCCAGCTGAGATACCTGCTAGAAGGGAGCCTGTGACTATATATGCTCCAGAAGTCAGTCCTGTTACTATTACTGTGCCCGGGCCTGTTCCTTATACTGATGTAAAGCCATCCCATGGCATTACGGCTCAGATGTGTATGTGGAAGGACATAAGGTTGAGAGTAAGTCAGTGACAATTGACCCGACTGTGGTGAACGTCGGAGGGGTTGGTGGCTTTACAAGAAGTGGTCGTCTTTTTGCTCCTCAAGTGCTGAGAGGAGATCCTGAAGCTGAAGCTGCTGCAAAGGCTAAAGGAAAGCAAATAGCGACTGAAGAAACAACAACTCCTGTTGCTGGACAAGGTACCTTTGAGAAAGAAGTGGAGGAATTTATGCGGATAATAAAGAAGAGTGACTACAAGGTAGTTGAGCAGTTGAACCAGAAGCCGTCCAAAATATCAATTCTGTCTTTGCTGATGTGTTCTCCAGCTCACAGAGAGGCCTTGTTGAAAGTGTTGCAAATGGCATACGTTCCTCAGGAGATAACAGTTAATCAGCTGGAAGCTGTAGTGGGCAGTGTGAATGCAAGCCACGGGTTGGGCTTTACAGATAGAGACCTTACTTCAGAAGGCCGTAATCACAACAAAGCACTGCATATAACCATGGAGTGTAAGGGTGTTGTTTTGTCACATGTCCTGGTTGACACAGGCTCTTCTCTTAATGTACTCCCGAAGAAAGTCTTAATGAAGTTGAATGTAGATGGCATCGTCTTACGACCCAATGACTTGATAGTTAAAGCCTTTGATGGGTCCAGAAGGTCTGTGTTCGGAGAAGTTGAGTTACCTGTGAAAATAGGGTCTCAAGTATTCAAGAGCACATTCTACATCATGGATATTCAGCCCGCGTACAGCTGCTTGCTGGGACGTCCTTGGATTCACGCTGCCGGAGCAGTAACTTCCACTTTGCATCAAAAGCTAAAATACGTGGTTGATGGTCAAGTAATCACTGTGTGTAGGGAAGAAGATATCTTTGTGAGCCACCTATCAACTTTCAAATATGTGGAGATGGACAGAGAGATCCATGAAACGCTGTGTCAGGCCTTCGAAGCGGTTAATGTCAGCATTTTGACTCCAGTAAAGAGGAGCAATGAGAAGGAAGGGACTTCTATTAACTCATACAAGCAGGCCAAGGAAGTGGTTCAATCGGGAAGCGCCCAGGGCTGGGGCAGGTTGCTGGAATTAGAGAAGAAGGATGACAAGTTTGGGCTTGGTTATCAACCTGATGGGTCCAACTGGCCTCCAAATGGTAAAGCTATAACTTTCACAAGCGTCGGATTGCTCGATCGCAACAATATCTGCGCAACAAGTGAAGATGGAGATAGTGACTGCGACTGGGACAGATGGATTCACCCGTGTGCACCCGAGGAAGAGCTCAAGAACTGGTCTGCTAATGACATCGTCCAAGTTACCTGGAAATCAAAGTAATTTACTTGTTTCCTTTTTTTATCATGCTGCATGTCAATCTTGCACTCTGCCCAAGGTGCACGGATCCATTTGTAGGGCCACCATGCTTTTAATGCATTTATTTTACCATGAAATAAAGGACATTTTTCAAGCAAACTGTGTTCTCTTTCTTTCGTTTTTAAATTTTTCACAAAACATAAGATGGCAATGTGTCTTTCCTTTTTGTTTGTGTGTTTGCGTCTCTTTTGAAAAAAAAACAGATTTTGAAATGAGCACATCATCTGTGCAGTGTTGATCATCCGGATTCTAGTGATAACGTTCCTGCTATGACCACGCATGACTTTGACAATCCTATCTACCAAGTTGATGAAGGGGTTGAGGAAGACTGTGAACTCCCCGAAGAATTGGTCAGGTTGTTGAAAAAAGAGGAAAGGGTCATTCAGCCTCATCAGGAAGAAGTAGAGATCATCAACATCGGAACTGAAGATGTGAAGAAAGAGATAAAGATTGGGGCCAGTCAGCAGGCCGAGGTAAAGAAAGAGTTGATTGGTATGCTACGTGAATATGTGGATATCTTCGCCTGGTCGTATCAAGATATGTCAGGGCGGGATACTGACATTGTGGTGCATAGGCTACCATTAAGAGAGGATTGTCCTCCTGTGAAGCAGAAGCTGAGAAGAACTCGTCCTGACATGGCGATGAAGATTAAGGAGGAAGTTCAGAAGCAGTGGGATGCCGGATTCCTTGTCGTAACTAGTTACCCACCTTGGGTAGCTAACATTGTGCATGTGCCAAAGAAAGATGGAAAAGTTCGAATGTGTGTTGATTATCGGGATTTAAACAGAGCAAGTCCAAAGGATGACTTTCCATTACCTTACATTGATGTGCTGGTAGATAACACCGCTCAGTTCTCGGTATTTTCATTCATGGATGGCTTCTCCGGGTATAATCAGATTAAGATGGCACTGGAGGACATGGAGAAAACAACGTTCATTACCATGTGGGGTACATTCTGCTACAAGGTAATTCCCTTTGGTTTGAAGAACGCCGGGGCAACGTATCAACGGGCTATGGTCACGTTGTTCCATGACATGATACACAAGGAGATTGAATGCTATGTGGACGATATGATTGCCAAGTCCCGAGACGAAGAAGAGCATTTGGTCAATCTCAAGAAGCTGTTTGATAGACTGATAAAGTATAAGCTGAGGTTGAATCCAAACAAGTGAACTTTCGGGGTGCGGTCCGGAAAATTGCTGGGTTTTATTGTTAGCCAGAAAGGAATCGAGGTGGATCCTGCAAAAGTAAAAGCAATACAAGATATGCCTGCACCGAAAACAGAAAAAGAAGTGCGCGGGTTTTTAGGGAGATTGAATTACATTTCACGGTTCATATCTCATCTAACTGCCACGTGTGAGCCGATATTCAAATTGCTAAGAAAAGAACAAACGGTCAGGTGGAATGAGGACTGCCAAAGAGCTTTTGAAAAGATAAAATAATATTTGCAAACACCTCCGATTCTAATGCCTCCAGTTCCAAGACGGCCACTTATCATGTACTTGACTGTGCTAGAAGGGTCAATGGGGTGTGTTTTAGGCCAACATGATGAGTCTGGTCGAAAAGAGTACGCTATTTATTACCTTAGCAAAAAGTTTACCGATTGTGAATCTCGTTACTCACTACTCGAGAAAACTTGCTGCGCTTTGGTATGGGTTGCTCGCCGACTGAGACAGTATATGTTGACCCATACCACACTGCTAATCTCAAAAATGGATCCTGTCAAGTATATTTTCGAGAAACCAGCGTTAACCGGAAGGGTTTCTAGGTGGCAAATGATTTTAACAGAGTATGACATACAATATACTTCTCAGAAAGCCATCAAGGGAAGTGTATTGTCAGATTACCTTGCACAACAACCTCTTGAAGATGATTATCAGCCAATGAAGTTTGATTTCCCTGATGAGGACATCATGTACCTCAAAGCAAAAGATTTTGAGGAACCACTTCCGGAGGAGGGGCAAGACCCTGAATCCAAATGGAAGTTGATGTTTGATGGGGCAGTCAATATCAACGGACGTGGAGTTGGTGCTGTTCTTATCACTCCTGAAGGTGTTCACTTTCCCTTCGCTGCCAGAATTACTTTTGGTTGCACCAACAATGAAGCGGAATACGAGGCGTGCATAATGGGAATAGAGGAGGCTATTAATCTTTGGATTAAGACCCTCGATATATTCGGAGATTCAACCCTCGTTATCAATCAGATTACCAGCAAGTGGTATACACATCAAGAACACTTAATTCCTTATAGGGATTATGCCAGAAAACTGTTGACGTTCTTCACAACAGTTAAGCTTCAGTATATACCACGAGATGAGAATCAATTTGCCGATGCATTGGCTACTCTTTTTTCGTCCATCAAAGTCTTGTGTTGGAACTATGTGCCCAGTATTGACATTTCCAGGCTTGATGCACCAGCTTATGCTTTCTCTGTAGACGCAGTGTCTGATGAGAAACCTTGGTACTTTGATATCAAGCTCTTCCTGGAAAAACAAGAATACCTAGTTGGGGCATCATCCAACGACAAGAAGACCTTAAGGCGACTTGCTGCTAGTTTCTTCTTGAATACAGATGGGGTTTTGTATAAGAGGAACTTTGACATGGTCTTGCTCAGATGCGTGGATAGACACAAAGCAAGCCTGTTAATGCAAGAAGTCCACGAGGGGTCCTTTGGTACTCGTGCAGGAAGGCATGCTATGGAAAAGAAGTTGTTGAGATCGGGGTACTATTGGATGATAATGGATGCAGATTGTTGTTCGTACGCCCGCAAGTGCCACAAATGCCAGATTTATGCGGACAAGGTGCATGTTCCTCCTAGCCCGCTCAACGTCATGTGGGGCATTGACATGATTGGAAAGATAGAGCCTACTGCTTCAAATGGTCATCGTTTCATCTTGGTTGCGATCGATTACTTCACTAAGTGGGTTGAAGCAGCGTCTTATGCCAATGTCACTCGTCAAGTGGTAGCCAGATTTTTGAAAAGAGACATCATTTGCAGATACGGAGTGCCCGAAAGAATCATTACTGACAATGGTTCTAACTTGAATAACAAGATGATGGCAGAATTGTGTCGGGACTTCCAGATTCAGCATCACAACTCTTCTCCTTACCGACTAAAGATGAATGGTGCGGTAGAGGCGGCAAACAAGAATATCAAGAAGATTGTGCAAAAGATGGTTGTCACTTACAAAGATTGGCATGAGATGTTACCATTTGCGTTGCATGGGTACCGAACGTCAGTTAGGACGTCAACCAGGGCAACTCCTTTCTCATTGGTATATGGTATGGAGGCAGTTTTTCCTGTCGAGGTAGAAATTCCTTCATTGCGTGTGATGATGGATGTGAAGCTTGATGAGGCTGAGTGGGTACGGGCTCGATACAATCAGCTATGCTTAATTGAGGAAAAGAGATTAGCGGCTATCTGTCATGGTCAGCTTTATCAGAGGAGAATAAAGCGAGCATTCGACCAACGAGTACGTACTCGGGAGTATCAAGTAGGAGAGCTTGTGCTCAAGAGGTTCGTTCCTCCAGGTTCAGATCACAGAGGCAAGTGGACCCCAAACTATGAAGGACCATTCATAGTGAAGAAAGTTTTCTCAGGCGAAGCACTGATGCTCACCACTATGGATGGAGAAGATTTCCAATCCCCTGTTAACTCGGACGCAGTTAAAAAATACTTCGCATAAATAGACCCACTGGACACAAAAACAGAATTAAAGTCCAAGCAAGAAAAGGGCATCCCGGCGAGCTAAAAACAGAATAAAAAGCTCGGGAAAAAGTTAGGGAAATAAATAAATAAAAACTGTACACCCGCTGAGTTGGAAAGCCATATTGGACAGCTCAGGCAAAAAAGGGTATCCCGGTGGATTGAAAACCCGAAATGGGCGATCCACGCAAAACAAGGGAATAAGCGAACAACTGCGATCCGAGTAATTTGAACCAAATCCTCGTTTCGTACAGCTTGACAGCATCAGAAGGATAGGAATCAGTCCCCTCATCTTCTCAGAAAGAAAAGACAAGAGTGGAGAGTTTTGAAGACATGCTGGTCATAGCAAGAAGGAAACTCATTGGGATGTTGTGTCCATTGCCATTAGGATAGTTTATTTTCTCAATTTTATGGTAGCTACCTCTTTCCAGGTGGTTGCTTCCTAATGTAAAAACTTTGCCTATTCAGAGGCTTTTCAATAAAAGAATATTCAGTCAAAAAGTTGTGTTGTGTTTATTTTTGTTTGCAAAAATGTCCTGGAGTTTTGGCAAAAAAGGAACATTGCATTTAAAACATGGTGTTTGTTTTCTAAAAGAAAATGACATTGCAGGGAAACGTTTGAAATCTTCTTTGAGTGTCGGGTGACGATGGATGAGCAGATCATACCATGCAAGTCCTCAGGGCATATATGTGTTTTCTGTTGTTGCAGGTTTTGCAGGATGGCGTCACATTCTCCCAAAACATAATTTTTCCCAACTAAGTCATGGAAGGTGGGATCCCCAAGCAGACTATTTTTTCGCAAGGGGAGCATGCCCAGCAGGCAGTGGGAGGCCCATTCCTCACAAAGTTTACCTGTCAAAACTCTTTTCACAAACAAAAGATATTTGGGGAAGCATCTCCCCAGTCGTGCTGAAAGATCGTCATTTCCCCACAGAGTTCCATGACTGAGATACAACCGTCATGGAAGTATTCTCCAACACTCGTCTGTGTTCATACTTTATTGCTGCTCGTCTGCGTTGCTCAAACACTAGTCTGTGTTATCGCTTTGGTATTGCTCATTTGCTTTCCCCAGCAGTTTCCCATGGCTGTGATTATTATTGCTCGTCTGCATTTTCCAACACTCGTCTGTGTTTGATAATTGTTATTGCTCGTCTGCACTTTCCAACACTCGTCTGTGTTTGTTGTCTGTTTAAAGATCGTCTGCATTGTTTGGATACTCGTTTGTATCATCCCTCACACGCGTATGTGTTAGCTTATATCTATATGTGTTGGATTTCTGGTACTCGTCTTTATTGCTACTCCAAATGCTCGTCTGAGTTTGAATTTCTGGTATTTGTCTATACCAGTGGCTGATATTCGTCTGTATCATTGCCCGAAGCGCTCGTCTGTGTTTCTTGCATCATCGTCTGGTATTCTTTTGTATCATGGACTTGTGGCACTCGTCTGTGTTTCTCTTGATGATCATCCAATACTCGTCTGTGTTGAAGATGTTTGAAGTCCTGACAGTGGGATTAAATGTCAAAATGGTTATCGGTCCTGGCGTAACAGGTTTATCCGAAGGAGGCTCGTCTATCTCAAACACCGCGTATTATTGTTGCACCTGGCGTAACAGGTTCGCTCGAAGAAGGTTCGTCTGTCTTAGACCATATATCGACGGAAAATATATGGGGAGGGTTATTCTACCTTGAGTATGCATGTCTACCCCACAGACTTAAGTGCATCACCGGCCCCGGCGTAACAGGTGTATCCGAAGGAGATTCGTCTATCTCAAGTCTTGTGTTTTGCAAAGTGTATGAGGGCTTGTATGTCCAGTTCCTGGCGTAACAGGATTGTTCAAAGAGGACTCGTCTGTCAAAGTATTCTTATCCCAAATAACAGTTTCAACTTGGAAGGAGTTCGTCTGCTTTTTCCCCACTTCATTCACCAAAGCGTCATTTGGTTGGGTTTATTTCCCAGTTCTTGCATTCTCTAGCAAAGTGCAAATTTCAGGTTTTCTTGGTATTCAACCACAGTTTATCTTGAACGGTCGATAGCCCGTGCTACCGTCCTTTTCAGATTAACAGTTGTTTGAATAGGGGCAGCTGTAACACTCCAAATTTTCCCTCTTCTTTCTAAGCATCATATCCATATCATATTCATCATAAGCATATCATGTCCTTGGCATCTTTGCATGGAAAGATGAGGCATAACATTCTCATGACCTAGCATTAGGCATATGATCATCTGTGGAGGGATTTGAGGCACCTCAAGCTATAACAAGAGGCCCAATGGATTTTTTCAAGTCCTAGGGGAAGTCTACATTGCATTCACAAGCTTAAGATCATTCACAAAGGCCCAGTAGGTTGGAGGATCATCAGGGAATTCAAGCTAGGGCAAAGCTCCTACACAATGATCCCAAATTAGGGTTTGAGTTTCAAGCATGAAAACTTTGTGACTTTGGCCATTTCATCTGGCAAAGTCTCTCATATGTTAAAAGGATTCTAGGGATGAAATTTGGTGAGAAAATTCCTTGGGGAAGTCAGGTATTTCTTCAGTTGCTTGTAAATGAAGAAATTGGTCAACTGTGCATTCTAAAAGTCAACTGTGAAATTTCAAAGGGTCCAACCCTATTTTTCTAGTCAAGAGATGTTCTTATAACATTAGAAGAGGTTTGGCAAGACTAAAGATCAAGAATCAAGAGGTTTTAAGGTGTTTTGCATTTTTGGCATGTGATTGGCCATGGAAGTTTCTAATTTTGGCAACTTTTTGCCCTAATTTTCAAAGTCACATAGCTTGGTGAAAAAAGCTTCAAATGAATCACCACCAAAAATGAATGTTGAAGATTAAAGTCTCCCATTTTTAAAAATTACAAGTACTTTTTCATAGCCCTCATGGTTTGAGAGATATGTCCTTCGAATATCTCTTGAAATCTAGGGCATGACATGAATTTCAAGCCTCCTTCAAATGCAAAACCTCATGTAACTTATTTTTAAGTGATGTTATGGACTAAATAAGGATATAGTGCTTCAAGGCAATGCATGAGAATATTTATTGCCCAAGGAAACACACAAATTCATGCATGAGAGGTGCTGTATTTCATAAGTTGCAAATTTGCATAATCATTCACAATGCATGACTCAAGCATCCAAGGGCCAGGATTAAGCCACTTATGGATTGGTGAATCAAGCATGATCAGTATGTGAGAGGAGAGAGGAAAGTGCACGATCCAAGCATGCTATCACACAACTCTTGCTAATTTGCAATTTCATTCCATTCACACTGACCTCACGTGCATTTTTCTTCATTCTCTCAGCATTGAACATTGGCATGATATAAAAGAGAATTAGGGTTTCCATTTGTTGGGAACCACCACATTTCTCTCACTTGAAAGTTTTTGCTCATTCTGCAATTCTCTTCGAATCACTCTCTACACTCACTCATTGTCAAAACCATTTGCATATTCTTCATCCTTTACCTCATTCAAGCTAGTTCTCAGAATTCCATACTTTGCCATTTCAGTGCAAGCTGCTTCGAATTCCTAGATCCAGTTACTTTCAAGACTCTAATTGCATTTATTTTGCAATTAGAGTGTATTAGGAGGAGATCTTCATCTTCTGGAAGCTCATCTCAAACTTTTTTGACCTCTGCAAGTTTCAGGTAAGCTCAAAATCCTTGGATCTGGAAATGATTTTTGTTGTGTGCTTTATGATCTACTCACTTTGCTAATTACTCTTATCTGTTTAGATTTGAAAATGCATGATTATTGAGTGAGATATGTGGATTTTCAGTTTGATGTTCAAAGATGTTTGTGTTCGATCCGTTTGATTCATTGACCTAATGTGAAATCTAAGCTCATTTTTGAATTCAGCATGCTTGAATTGCTTGATTTGAAAAGTTTGAATCATTTATGTTTAGTTTTGTTCTTGGTTTGAATCTTCCGGTGCCGGAGCCCTAGCTCCGGTCACCGGATTCTGCATTTATGTTTCGCCTGAGTTGAATGAAGAAGATGAACGCATAGCCTTTGGATCTGGGATCTGGAGGGTTGGAATCGTGACAGCGCATTAAAAAGAGAGGGTGTCCCTCACGTGTTTCTGTTTTGAATAATAATGCTAGATACTTGCCAGTTCACATTAACTATCATGTGCATGCCCTAACATTGCTTGATCTGTTGACTTTGTTTGGTTTGTTGACTCCATCCTGTGCGT
Source organism: Lathyrus aphaca (assembly GCA_963966055.1). Lineage (NCBI taxonomy): Eukaryota > Viridiplantae > Streptophyta > Magnoliopsida > Fabales > Fabaceae > Lathyrus > Lathyrus aphaca. Next base: position 521,034,664 of record OZ014521.1, read on the forward strand.
GAGATCAATCCTTTGGCCTGAGTTTTTTCAAATTTTTATTGAATATCCATCATATTATTGTGAGCTGCGCTGAGACTGGGTAGGATTCCATTGCTATTACCCCCCCCCCCTGCGTGGAAGCCCAATTGATTTAACTGACTTTTTCTTCTAAACGCACCCCTGGCCTGATTTCTTTTATTTTTATTTCATTTTATTTTCATTTTATTTTCAGTTTGCTTTTCAATTTTTAAAAATAGTAATAGGTCTTCAAAACTTATAAAAAAATTTGGGGATGATTCTTTTAGTTTTATCTAATTTTTGGTATTTTTATTTTTCATTTATTTTTAATTGTCACGTGGAAATTAATTGTTTCTATTAATTAGTTGTTTTTATTCCATTTTTGAAGCATGCTGACTTGTTCATTTTCTATCTTGATCATTATTTTGAATTTTTAAGTGATTCGTTTTGCTCTGGATTCATGATGAGATGTAGTTTACTGGTGATTTTTGTTATGATTTTTAGAATTTTGTTTAATTGATTTTGGTCTCTAACTTGTGCATGAAGCTTTCTAACCCTAATCCATGTTTGAACTTTTATTTGAATGGTTAAGCTTCTGATTTTGATCCCCTCCTTTTGGCATGTTGTTATGGTATGATTGAAGATCATTTGTGCAAGTTTGTGGAATTTTTGGATGCTTACTTGAATTGATTTGAATTTTTGTTTCTTACTTGTCCCTTTTTGCTTCTTTTGGATCATATGTTCACTCCTTAGCTTAGAAGGGCACTTGTGCCAACTTCTTCAAGTTGTTTAGGGCCATCTTAGGTTGTTGATACCCCTTTGGTCTTGAGTTATGGTTTGTGCCTTGATTAAGTTTGTGTTTGGTTGCTCTTAAAGTTCTTCCACACTTATGCATGCTCATTTCACTTCTTTTGCTTCTTTCTTCTCATGATGTGAATGCTTGAATACGTGCACTTCTTCTCTTCATCTCATGTGATCCTTAGGCACTTTATTAACATGTTAGGATTCTGGATTTGCACTTTGTGGTTTTGTTTTGACTATTTTGGCTTTGTATCTTCTCATGTTCACTTGGTTTTGTCATGGTAATTCATAATGCTTCATTGTGAGTTGTATTCTTGTCTCATTCTTGTGATTTGAGTTTGCATTTGGCATTTGTGTTTATGACTTCACTTCTGGTTGTATGACTTTGGTTTGACATTATGTACATTTTGTATTGCATTTATGTTTGTGTCATTAACCATTTCAGGGGCTTTGGTAAGTGAGAGGTGTGGATGTGATTCCCACATCTCCAATTCTTATCTCTTCTCTTTTCTTTATTGATACTATTATTGTGATTGTTGGGCTTAGGCCTTACTTCCTCCCTCTTCTATTCTTCATTCTTCTCCTTCTTTTCTTCTTTCTTTCTTATTTAGGATAGTTAACCTCACTAACCTAGGATTACCTTTGCATGATAACTTTAGGATTCATTAGTCCCCCATTAGACTTTTACCTTTGTGATCCTTTTGTTTCTCTTCTCTTCTCATCTCAAAACCCTAAAGAAGACACTTAATAAAGATTGAAATGATATCTTGAGCAATAGCCTTATCCCATGAGACACTTGTAGTCTTCCCATCTTGGGATAGTACAAACTTGTCTTGTGATGTACAAGTCTGATCAGGATATTATCTTCACCAAGAAAATCATAAAACACATTTCTTCATTGTAAATACAAAAACACTTAATAGGTTAATGAGTTAGTGAGCTTAAGCCCAAATCTATGGATTCAAGTTTTGGGGATCTTCTCCTTACTTTAGTGTGTTTGTTTTATTATTCCCTCTTGGAATGTAGTGACAAGTGCACATTCCTTGGAAAAGAGCTTGAGTTCACTTCCTTGTGCCACACTCATACAAAACTCATAAAAAAAACTGGACAAACAATAAACGTCTCTCCTTCAGGACTTCTTTTCTCATCACCTTCACTCTCATCGTACGAACTTGCTACTACTTGTCACTTTGCAAGACGGTAACACACTTGTCGTCCGAGCCTGCAACACCTGAGCATTGACATAGGCAGTTCAAGCCTTAAGACACAAGCAATCTTTTCCACCCCTAGTTAGGGGAACTACGACGACTCTGATCCTCATTGTCCAGATGAGGTATGTAGGCAGCGGGGTAGGGCACGTTCGAGCACACTCTTTTATTTTCCCTACATTTTCCATCCCTTTCTTTTCTTTTCCAGTTCCAGTCTCATTTTTGCAGCAACTTTCATTTCTTCACCCTTTGAAACAGTTTCTTTGCAAGCGTGGATCCCGTCGGGTACGGAGGACGATCTGGGGTGCTAATACCTTCCCAGGTCGTAACCGACTCCCGAACCCAGATCTTTGGTTCGCAAGACCTGTGTCCTTCCTTTTCTTTTCTTCGGTATGTGCAGCATTACCATTCCCGTTCCTTCGGGATAAAAATGCCTGGCTGGCGACTCTACCTTTTCCGCGCCACTTTCGCATTTGTACCAGGATGGAAATCCAGGGAGCGACAGCAACATGCAGGGTGGCCTGAGAAATCAAGAAGTCCAAGTGAAGGTCTGGAATCCCAGCCTTGGTGGTCATGCTCTAATGAATGAGGGTAGGTTCCAAGTGCAAGGCTTTAGCTATTTCTTCATTCTTGGGAGCAACCATCTCAGGGTTAAAAGGAATCCCTCTCCTGATGGGGACACCTAACAACATGGAGAACTCTTTTAGCAAAGGTCCCAACTGAAAATCAGGGAATGTGAAGCATCTAAGAGGAGGGTCATAAAACTGCAAGCAAGTGTGGATCATGCTCCTCTAGGATGCATCCAGGTCCATGATCATGTCCAATATGCCTCCATAATGTTCCCTGAATAATGGGACATGATCAGGAGTAATGAGAGACCAGATATGTCTGATGCCTGTCAGAGTGGGCTCAAAGAAGTGGTATGTGATGTTGCTCTTTCTGGAAGTGTCCATGTTGATAATGGATGTTGGTGAAGAAGACTGAGGAGAAACCCTGATGAAGGTAACTGCTGAAGACTAATGAAGATAACTGGAGAAAGTGCTGAAGAAGGGTCCTTGATGAAGACAGCTGATGGAGAGAACTGGAAAGAATCTTTGGTGAAAATGCTGGTGGAGAGTCTCTGATGAAGACAAACTAATGAAGGCTAGAGAAGGAACTCTAATGAAGATGCTGGTGCAGATAACTAAAGAAGTCTGAGCGGAAGAACAGGTCAAAACCAAACCAAAGATAAGAAGGTGGATACCCTGTAAAACAAATAGGCACATGTTAAATGATGCAAAATGATGTATGAAGATTGATATGCAAAGGGTTTGTGATCAAGTGCTGGATCTGTTATCTGCCTTGATGGGGTCCATGTGTGTTCAAAAGTCCGGATGAAGGCTTAGAAATCTAGTAACCAGGTGGGGGACTCAAATAAAGAGTCACAAGTCCATGGTTTCACAAGAACTGTCCAAAGTGATGCATTCTTAAGCAAAACTGGTAACAGGGTATGATGGGGCCAAGGGTTCCTACAAACCTGTAAACATCCCAACCCCCTCACATGTATTGTTCTAGAACAAGGATCCTCAGACTTGGATCAGTTATGAGAAGTGTAAACACTTCTAACCCGGAGGTACAGTGTTTACAATAACCATAAAAGATCCTCCTCTAATTCACCTCAGATGCTGAAGGTCATAAAAGGTCATCCAGACTTAGCAGGCTTCCCAGATAGCGCTAGTACTACAGGAAATTTGTATCACAGAGTTCTCAAGAAGAAACCCATGTTTGAACCGTGTTTCATATTCCCGCACCAGACCGAAATGGAATAGAAAAGAATATGAAGCCACTCTAGCCTATGTGTCACTCAGGTCCCCGGTATGGAACCTTAATCACTCAATGATCCCTCCCACCAAAGAAACAGCAGATCCAACACCAATGACAGTATGAAAATGCATAAAAACTGTAAATGAAAGCAATAAATAAAGCTATACAAAAAGAAACAAATAAACACAAGTAGCACGTAACACCCCCGTAAACACAAATCAAACAAGCGCTAGGAGGAACCCACAAAAACAACCAGAAGCCCTGGTTCCAATATAAGGGTCCCCAGCAGAGTCGCCAAGCTGTCACTCTCCCGAAAAGACACCTAGTCAGATAGGGTACAGACGCGAACGGTCGGCGAAAGGAGAAGATGAGGGTGAACTGAATAGAATCGCCAGCTAGGCATTTTTATCCTGAAGGAAAGGTAATGCTGCATAAACCTAGAAAACGATGGATAAGACGGTTGCGAACTAGAGAAACTGAGAAAGGGGGTTGGTTACAACCTGGGAAGGTATTAGAACCCATATTTTCCATCGTACTCGACGGGATCCACACTTAAAATATTGTGTTTAAAGGGGTAGTGTATGTGCTATCTGTGTGCAAATGCTGGAAAAGAAATGTACAAGTGTCAGTGCAAAAGAAAGTGAAATGCTCAGGACTGTGGCTTAAAAGAAAATGCTGGAAGAAGGGGATGACAAAGAGACTTTTGTTCGATAACTATTAAGTTATGTCTACGTATCCTCGCGTGCAATAAGGAAGTCAGAACACCGTAGTTCGACTCAAAGAGACTGGATGATGTGAACTGCTTACTTGTCTATGCTCTAGTGTATGACTCGTCTGGCTCGAGTGCTAACTGTCTTGCATTAGACGGAAGAAGCAAGTTCTCGTTTATGAATGAGTATGATGAGTGTCGCTCCCGATAAATGGGAATGGCCCCAGATAAAGGTACAGATGCGAACGGTCGGCGAAAGGGACAATGAGAACACACAGCAGTGAACTCACTGGAGATGAAAAGAGAGTCGCCAGCTAGGCATTTTTATCCCGGAGGAAAGGCAATGCTGCATAGACCTAGAAAGATATGGACAAGACGGTTGCGAACCAGAGAGACTGAGAAAGGGGGTTGGTTACAACCTGGGAAGGTATTAGCACCCAGATTGTCCGTCGTACTCGACGGGATCCATGCTTAAAAGATTTGTGTTTTAAAGGGGTAGTGTCAGTGCAATTTGTGTATAAAAGAGCTGGAAAAGGATGTACAGGTGTCTGTGTAAAAGAAGTGTGAAGTGCAGTGTACAGTGTCAGTGTAAGGACAAAGATGAAATGCTCATGATAATGAGGCTAAAAGGATAAAGCTGGAAGAGGGGGGGATACACAGAGACTTTTGTTCGATAACTGTTAAGTTATGCCTACGTATCCTCTCATGCAATGAGGAAGTCAGAACACCGTAGTTCGACCCAAAGAGACTGAAAGATGGATTGATTTGTGAACTGCTTGCTTGCCTATGCTCAAGTGTATGACCTGTCTGGCTCAGGTGCAAACTGTCTTGCATTTAGACGGGAGAAGCAAGTTCTCGGTTATAAGTGAATGAGATGAGAAAAGAATCCCGGAGGAGACGATTATTGTTTGTTTTTGAGTTTTCAGTCTTTTATTGCTTTTGAAAGTTTGTCATAAGTTAATGAGCTTAAGCCTAAACCAATGGATTTAGTAAACTCATCACATTTTCCCTCTGATTAGGGGTAATGAGAATACCTTAAGTGTGAAGTCAGTTTCTCACACTTAAACACCTTTGGTGTAGGATTAAGATCATTAACCTACTTGTGATTATTTAGATGTTTTTGGTGTTTTTGTTTAGTGTAAAGTAATGAGATTAAGCCATAATCAGGGATTAAACAGACTCATTACACCATCCTAATAGAAGGATAATAGATGAGAATGTTTAAGCTGAGGAAAGCTCCTCAACTTAATCCATGATTAGGGATTAAACCCATGACCAAACAAAGCCTTTATTAAGTGGATTTTAGTTAATGATATGATGATGAAGTGGATTTTATGATTTGTAAGACAACTTGAGGGGGACTTGTCCATTAACATTAGGGTTAGTCCTTCTTAACCAGTTAAGGAAGAATTAGAACCCTAATGCAAGGCCCAAGTTACAAGTGTGATGTCTTGATGATTATTATGTGAATTGATTAAAGGAGTTAAACACATTAAGGGTTAAACACTTAGGATTAAAGTTATACACTCCATCCTAATAGAAGGATGCAGGCATAAGCTTAATCACAAAGCCTTAAAACCTTTAGGGTTTAGTCCTTGATTATGAGATGAGAAGAGAAGACTCAAAAGAGACACAAAGGTGAAACTAAGTGGGGAGACTAATCAAAACCCTAATCATTGTCATGCTTGGTTGTTCCTAAGGTTTGTGAGGTTTACAAGAAGAATCTTCAGTGGAACCACCAGAAAGCAGATGAAAGGATCAGGAGAAGCAAAGTAACTTGCTTCATTCAAGAAGTCAAGTCACTTGAAGAAAGAAAGTAAGAAGAAGAAGAATGAGCAAGCTCAATCTCAAACACATATCAAAATGCAGCAATGGATGCAAGAGAGATGAAAATAAGTTGTGAGAAGTGAAGGCAAATTCACTTCTCAAAGTTACTTACCACCTGAAAAGTTAGCAGAAGAACATGCAATGCAATGCAAAATGGGATGGAATGGCATGATAAGAAACAAAACCAGAAGCATATATTGGGATGATAATGATGCTATGAGATGATGCAAACATGAGACAACACATGGGGATGATCATACAAGCTTATGGATGCAAATGAAGCAAGTTAAGACACAAGAACATACATGAAAAGTTATGAGGTGCATATGGCATACCACATGGCAAATACAAGATGCAATGATCAAGCATGCTTTCAATATGTCTTAAAATGTCAAGTGAATCACATGGATGCATAAAATGTCATGGCAAGTCAAGGTATGAATGCAAATGCAAGATGGATGCATATGGAAGCCCAAATTAGGGTTTATGATCAAAGCAACAAACAAAAACCAAAATCAGAAGCAAACATTAATACAAAAAATTGAAAATGCACTCAAAGGATCCCTAATCCTATACTAACTCACTGCCCAAAGGAGAAGCTTCAACTCTTAACCTAATTCAAGTTATGATTTTCCTAAGTTTTCTAGGGTTTTAGGGTTCCTTAACAAGAAAAAATGCCAAACAAAATGGAAAATGTAAGATCAATCCATGCCAAATTAATCTCACAAACTACATGATATGCATAACACAATGCAAAAAGAATCAAAGTCTCACTCTATATGGTTAGGCAGAAATGATTTTTTGAAGTTTGGATCAAAATAATGCATTAAAATGATTTTAATTCCATGAAAAATTCTCAAAATGCATCAAGATCAAAAAAGAAATTTGGTTTGAAGGTTGGACAATGTTTCTAAATGTTTTTAAATGTTTCATGAATTTTTTGGTGATTTTTAAATACCTAAAAGTATTTTTAATTAATTAATTCTCATTAATTAATTAAAAAGAAACTTTTAAATATTTAAAAATACTTTTTTAATGCTAAAAATAAAAATAAAAATATTTTTGTGTTCTGAAATTAAATAACAACTTGTATAAAACATTTCAGAATTTTTAAAGTATTTTTGCTATTTTTAATAAATTATACAAGTTAAATGGAAAGAAAATGAAATAAAATAAAATGAAATGAAAAGTAATCTGATCCAATGATCCAGATTCAAAGTTGAAGGGAAATGGTTGACTGGCGCGCTAATGAATGGCCTGGATTTCACCTGAGTTAATTAATTATGATTAAGTTAAATAAACAAAAATTAGGGCTAATGACATGATCTGAGCCCTTGAAACACGCGCGGGAAGCTTCATCCTACGTTCCAGATTCAAACCTACCCTTAAACCCTAATTAAGCATTAATGACTTTCAGGTGGCCGGAAATGACCTCCGGTCATCTTCTCCGGCCACCTCTCACTTGAGAAATTTCTAAAACGCTTCCTAGGTCATTTCTGGAGCTCTAAAGCTCCAGATTTGTTCCTTTCACTCTCCTAAACTCATCCCTAACCTCAAACCTCATTTATTTCCAGCCATTATCAAGAATCGAAGCTAAGAACAAAAACTGCCAAAATTTCAGACAAGCAATACAGTCTCATTTCTCAACCATTTTCAATAATTTCAAGTTCAGTGTGATCAGTGAAGCATGCTTAATCATTTTGTAACATAAAATAGAGGTCCTGGAAAAGTTAATTCGAAAGGCTACCTGAGATGGAGCTTTCACTCTTTGAGCTTTCTGGCTGTTTCCTTGGTGCAAAAAGCTTCTAATGACCTTCCTGAGGAGTTTGCAGTGCTTGGACAACCTTGAATGTGGCTGGTTTGGGAGTTTGCACTCCAACTGGTCAGAAATCGTATCTGGCTTGTGGTGTGTTCTTGGTTGTTTTGATGGGTGGTTTTGGGTCAGTGGATGATCCAGAAGTGAATGGTGGTGTTTGTTTTAAGATTGAGTGATTGAGTTGGGAGAATCGAAAGCTTTTGCAAGAGGGAGAGATTTTGTGAATGGTGAGTTGTGTTGTGTTTCAGCCTTGCCTCCTCTTGTGTTTAGCTTGCATTTGATCCACATAAACAAATCTCATTGGTCAGATGACATGACATGTGCTTTATTGATTGGTATGGTGCTTTTTGCAAATTGTCAACTTTGTGTAAGGAGGGCATGGGCTACTTGGCTAGCTTGGTACAAAGGGCTTGTCTTGCGCAGCATGAGGTGAGGAGAGGGCTAGGGTGGTTCAGCAACCAAGGCAGCAAGTGGATGAGATGTTATGATTGATTTTGCAACTTGCTTGCTTTTAGTTCTCATGAAAAGATCTTGCTTCACAAGCCATGAAACATGTGATCTCTTTGGTTCAATCTGAACTTTAAGACTTGGTACATGTTTGTGTAATGGTTTTACATCAATTAGAAGTCACAAATTGCCTTGGTACAAGATTTTGCAAATTTCTCATTTGGTGCATAATTTGAAATTTAGTGATTTTTGCCAACTTTGATGCACCATAACTTTTGATCCAAAATGAATTAGGTCATGTTCTTGTACTTTTTGAAAAGGGAAAGATCTATTATACAACTTTCATGACCAAAGTTTTTCCATTTGAAGCATTTTTGGATCAAAAAGTAAGGATTGAAAAGTTGTCTAAAATGTCACATTCCTTAAAAGTCAAACTTGCCCCAAAAAGTCAACTTTGCAAAAACTTGTAATCCTTAAATTTTGTGAACTTCTAACATCTTCCATGATCAAATAAAGATCATATACAATCAAAATGATGAAGATCATCCCTTGGTTGGGTCATTGGGGGCCTCAGATGCCCTGATTTTGCACTGACTTGTCCAGAAAGTCAACTCTTGATCAGATGACTTCCCCATGGAATTTCTTCATGAAAATTGATATGCATACTCCCTATACCATATAGAGACCAATAGAAACAAGAATGACCAAAAAATTTGGAGTTATGGCCTCTGAAACCAAAACCCTAATTTTAGGTCACCTGTGCAGTTAAGCCTGGCTCTGCTTCCACACCATTTCCAGTTCTTGTGATTCTTTGGCATTCTTGACTTTGAGAGGATATGATATTTGAACACATGTGGACCCATTTGAATTGATTGATGACCTTTGGAGTGGCTCAAGAAGCTCTTGGATTGCTCAGATCAAAACCCTAGATGCAGATGACTTAGAAGCAATGCAGTGGTTCAAAAATGTGATATGAGATGATATGATTGTGTTTATGCATATGAAAAGATCACAAGCCATGGTGTGAATGGGTGAGGGCAAATTTGGGGTGTTTACAGCTGCCCCTATTCAAACATGAGTTAGCTGTGCAGGATGTAAGTATCGGCTTAACAGGCAAGCAAGATAACTTGTGGTTGAATACCAAAGACAGTAAAGCATATTGTAAAGTGTGGGCGACAGAGGACGACCGTCGAGCAGAGGACGACTGCTGAGTAAAGAGCAATGACGGGGACGGCCGACATGCTGGGGAGAGAAGGTATTATGATGGGGACGGCCATCAAGTAAAGTTGTAAGATTCTCTGGGGATTAATAAAAAATGATGGGGACGGCCATCAAGTTCATAAAGTAATGTAACCAACGATGGGGACGGCCATCGGGCTAAAAAGGAAAAGGGACCACGACGGGGACGGCCATCGGGTTAAAGAATAAATGAAATAAACAGATGATGAGGTACGGTCATCAAAGGTGAAGGACGATCACCTAGCATGGGACGGCTGCTCTGTACGGGGTAAAATGAGGGACGATCATCTAAGGTGGAGGACGACCACCTGGCAGGGTACGGCTGCCGAAAATATCGCGACATAGGACGAATGCCGGATAAAAGGTCAACGATGGGGACGGCCATCGGATGAGTATGATGGAGGACGACCATCAAGAGGTGGAGGACGACCACCTAGCAGGGGACGGCTGCTCTCAAGGTCTATCATGACATAGGATGAATGTCAGATAACCAAAATAAATCAACAATGGGGACGACCATTGGATAAAATGATGAAGGACGATCATCAGGAGGTGGAGGACGACCACCTAGCAGGGGACGACTGCTAAATATCACGACATAGGACGAATGTCGGATAGAAAAGTCAACGATGGGGACGGCCATCGGACGAGCATGATGGAGGACGACCATCAAGAGGTGGAGGACGACCACCTAGCAGGGGACGGCTGCTCTCAGGGTTTATCATGACAAATGTCAGATAAAAAGAAACTTGTTTTACTGGGGAATAGTAAACACGGACGAGTTTTTACATCCAAGAAACAAAAGGTATAAGTGTTTAGATGTTTGTGTATAAATTAGAGATGCGGACGAGCATCCTTAAGACCATGATACGGACGAGTATCAGGTAGAAACAAGTACTGACACATGTTCAGAGATGATGATACGGACGAGTATCAACTGGTTAACAAAGAACACGGACGAGTGTTGAATCTGAAAGAATTTTTCTGGGGAATAATAAACCCAGACGAGTGTCTATATTCAAGAAGACAAAAGTGTTTGACACGGTGTATGGATTAAAGACGCGGACGAGCATCCTTAAGACTTATGATACGGACGAGTATCATGTAGAAACAAACGCTAGACGCATGTTCTGAGATGATGATACGGACGAGTACCAACGGGTTAACAAAGAACAGGGACTATTGTTGAATCTGCGGGGATATAACTGGTGTATACAAGATACGGACGAGTATCTGTATAAGTAAGACTAGCATGAGTGGTGTATAGATGAGTGTTTAACTCGCTGGGGAGAGTGACACGGACAAGTGTCAAAAGGAGAAAAGTGGTATAAACAAATATCTAGTATACAAAGTGTTTATGTTACTGTGCTGGGAAAATGACATGGACGGATGTCAAGAAAGTTATATACAAGTATCTGCGAGTGCAAAGGGGATGCCTTTGGCTTTCTGCCGGGGATATGACACGGACGGATGCCAGAAGGAGCATGTATTTGTATTGGTGAATGTGAGGCAACTGCTTTTGCTGGGGAATCTGGGGGGATTCTGCATTTTGTTGATGAGTTGATAATATTCACAAGTGTTTGATTCAGATCATGACTTATGATTATGCTATATGTTTGATTTTTGCCGTAATGCTCCGTACTTAAGACGGAATGCTACGCTTTGTTTGGTGAATATGATGCGAATGCTATGATTGTGCAAAGATACCGATCCGGGATCCAGATCCCAATACTGTGAAGATCTTTGGTTGATCTGTTTGAAGTGAACATCCCAGCTGGGGATAAGATCGTTAGTAGATCTGATGAAATGATTCTGCTTGGGGAAATGGGTCAATGATAGACCTATTCCTGTAAATAAGGGACCCCGCTGGGGTTTGTAGAAGCTTTCTTCACTCTGTTGTGACTCCTTCGTGCGTTGCTCTTCCGGATAGAGGCTGAAACTCTGTGGGGAGATGAATCCCTGGCTTTTGTACTTGACTGAGGAAGAATGATTGGCAACTCGGCTGGGAGAAGCAGCAAGTGGCAACTCAGCTGGGGAGAAAGTACTTGGAATGCTAGGCCGAGTGAGTATTGATTTGCCAGCTTGCTGGGATGAAGCTTCCATGCCCCATGCTGCGCTTTTGAATACCTGCAATCCTGAAAAGACAGAGAAACGCACAAGTAATCCTGAGGTATCCCTTACCGGATTCCGTCATAGGAGTTATACACTTCTGAGAGTAAGTACATTCCCTGCAAGCACGTGTTTTATTTTCTTTATTTTTTTTAAAGATAACATCTGTATTCATGCAATCAGTTTTTCTTAAGACATCAGACATTCTTTGCAAACAAAAATGTACAAGACGAAACATGACTTAAAAAAATCTGATTTTATTAATTCATGTGCCTTGAATCGACAAGATACAGTCAAGGAAACATATCTCCTGAAATGAGGAGATTGTTACAAATTGAGAAACAAAATGCTGGCAATGTTGACGACGCTTTGAGGGAGCTTCCTCTTGCTATGACTCATATGACTATTGACGCTCTTCTCGTCTTGCTTTCTGAAGAAGGCTGGTTCTGACAGAAGCTTGATCCTTTCGAAACTTACCAAGTTGCAGGTGATACAGATGAATTCAGAATGCAGTTGTTCGCTTATTCCCTTATTTTGCATGGATCGCCCTTTCGGGTTTTCAATCCATCGGGATACCCATTTTTGCCTGAGCTGTCCAATGCGGCTTTTCAACCCAGCGGGTGTACAATAATTTTTTATATTTATTTCCCTTATTTTTGCCCGAGTCTTTTATTCTGTTTTTGACTCGCCGGGATGCCCTATTTTTGCCTGGACTTACATTCTGTTTTTGTGTCCAGCGGGTCATTTTTATGCGAAGTATTTTTTAACTGCATCTGAATTCACAGGGGACGGGAAGTCTTCACCATCCATGGTGCTGAGCATCAGTGCTCCTCCTGAGAAGACTTTCTTCACTATGAATGGTCCTTCGTAATTTGGAGTCCATTTGCCCCTGTGGTCTGTATGAGGAGGGAGGATTCTTTTCAGTACAAGGTCTCCTACTTGATACTCTCGGTGCCTGACTTTCTGATCGAAGGCTCTCTTCATTCTTTTCTGATACAACTGCCCATGACAAATTGTAGCCAATCTTTTCTCTTTAATCAGACTCAGTTGTTCGTATCGGGATCGGACCCACTCTGCTTCGTTCAGCTTAACATCCATCAATACTCGCAAGGAGGGTAATTCAACTTCAACAGGTAGGACTGCCTCCATACCATACACAAGCTGATACGGTGTTGCCCCAGTGGATTTTCTGATTGACGTGCGGTACCCATGCAAGGCAAATGGCAGCATCTCATGCCAGTCTTTGTAGGTGACTACCATCTTCTGCACAATCTTCTTGATATTTTTATTAGCTGCCTCAACAGCGCCATTCATCTTTGGCCTGTAAGGAGAAGAATTGTGGTGTTGGATCTTGAAGTCCCGGCATAGTTCTGCCATCATTTTGTTGTTCAAGTTGGAACCATTATCAGTAACGATTCGCTCGGGAACTCCGTATCGACAGATGATATCTCTCTTCAGAAATCGGGCTACCACTTGTCTTGTAACATTGGCATAAGAAGCTGCTTCAACCCACTTGGTAAAATAGTCAATGGCTATCAGGATGAATCTGTGGCCATTCGAAGCAGTTGGTTCAATCTTGCCAATCATATCAATGCCCCACATAGCAAAGGGCCAGGGTGAAGACATTATATTCAAAGGATTGGGAGGCACATGCACCTTATCCGCATAGATCTGGCATTTGTGGCATTTTCTGGCGTAGGCACAACAGTCTGCATCCATTGTGATCCAGTAATAGCCTGATCTTAGCAATTTCTTAGCCATGGCATGCCCTCCTGCATGGGTACCAAAGGATCCTTCGTGCACTTCATGCATCAACAAGTCTGCTTCCGTTCTATCAACGCATCTGAGGAGTACCATATCAAAGTTTCTCTTGTATAGGGAACCATCAGTGTTCAGAAAGAAACTACCAGCAAGCCTTCTCAAAGTCTTCTTATCATTGGAAGATGCCCCAGATGGGTATGTTTGATCCTCCAAGAAGCACTTAATGTCATGGAACCAAGGCTTATCATCTTTGACAACATCTGCTGCGAACACATATGCCAGTCTGTCAAGTCTAGACACTGAAATCTGAGGTACAAAGTTGGCAGCTTGAACTTTGATCATAGACGAAATGGTAGCCAGAGCATCTGCAAACTGATTCTCGTCCCGAGGGATATACTCAAGCTTGACCGTTGTGAAGAAAGTCAATAATCTCCTTGTATAATCCCTGTAAGGTATCAGATGATCCTGATGTGTGTACCATTTGCCGTTAGTTTGATTAACTACCAAAGCTGAATCTCCGAATACAGTTAAAGTCTTGATCCTGAGGTCAATGGCTTCCTCAAGACCCATAATGCAAGCTTCGTATTCAGCTTCGTTGTTAGTGCAGTTAAAGGTGAGTTTTGCCGAGAAAGGCAGGTGAACTCCCTTGAGTGTAATGAGTACTGCACCAACACCACGACCATTCATATTAACAGCCCCATCAAACATCATAGTCCATTCTTCTTCTGGGTCAGGCCCTTCAGTGTGAATAGGCTCTTCGTGATCTTTCGCTTTTATGAACATGATGTCTTCATCAGGGAAGTCAAATCTCATAGGCTGGTAGTCATCAATAGGTTGCTCAGCAAGATATTCAGACAATACACTGCCCTTGATGGCTTTCTGAGATGTGTACTGGATGTCATACTCTGTGAGAATCATTTTCCATCTTGCAACCCGTCCGGTAAGAGCTGGCTTCTCGAAAATGTACTTAACTGGGTCCATCTTTGAGATTAATAAGGTAGTGTGGGTCAACATATATTGTCTCAATCGGCGAGCAGCCCACGCTAAAGCACAGCAAGTTTTCTCGAGCAGTGAATAACGTTGTTCACAGTCGGTAAACTTTTTGCTCAGGTAGTATATTGCATACTCTTTTCGACCAGACTCGTCATGCTGGCCCAGCACACACCCCATTGACTCTTCTAATACTGTCAAGTACATTATCAGAGGTCTTCCTTCAACTGGAGGCATAAGGATTGGTGGCTCTTGCAGGTATTCTTTGATCTTGTCAAAAGCCTTCTGGCAGTCTTCGTTCCACCTGACTGTCTGTTCTTTTCTCAACAATTTGAACAGAGGCTCACAGGTTGCTGTAAGGTGAGATATGAACCGTGAAATGTAGTTCAATCGACCTAAGAACCCTCGAACTTCTTTCTCGGTTTTCGGTGCAGGCATTTCTTGAATAGCCTTGACTTTATCAGGGTCAACTTCAATCCCTTTCTCGCTTACGATAAAACCCAACAGCTTACCGGATCGCACCCCGAATGTGCATTTATTGGGGTTCAGCTTCAATTGGTACTTCCTCAGACGTTTGAATAACTTCAGCAGATTTACCAGGTGGTCTTCCTTTGTAAGGGACTTGGCAATCATGTCATCCACATAACACTCGATTTCCTTATGGATCATATCGTGGAATAATGTTACCATAGCCCGTTGATATGTTGCACCAGCATTCTTCAATCCGAATGGCATCACCTTGTAACAGAACGTGCCCCAGGGTGTGATGAAAGTTGTCTTCTCCATGTCTTCAGGTGACATTTTGATCTGATTGTATCCTGAAAATCCGTCCATGAAGGAGAATACCGAGAACTGAGCTGTGTTATCCACCAATACATCAATGTGAGGTAATGGGAAGTCATCTTTTGGGCTGGCTCTGTTCAGATCCCGGTAGTCAACACACATTCTTACTTTACCGTCTTTCTTAGGCACAGGCACAATATTAGCAACCCACGGTGGATAGCTAGTTACAGCAAGGAACCCGGCGTCCCATTGCTTTTGTACCTCTTCTTTGATCTTCATTGCCATGTCTGGACGAGTACGGCGCAGTTTCTGTTTGACCGGTGGGCATTCTTCCCTCAAAGGCAGCTTATGCATAACAATGTCGGTGTCCAACCCTGGCATATCCTGGTAAGACCAAGCAAACACATCCACATACTCTTGAAGTAGGTCAATCAGTTGTTTCTTCACTGAGTTTTGTAAGCAGGCCCCGATCTTAACTTCTTTCACATCTTCATCTGTACCAAGATTAATTGTTTCCACCTCCTCCTGATGAGGAGTGATAACCTTCTCCTCTTGTCTCAACAATCTGGCTAGCTCTTCAGGAAGCTCATAATCTTCTTCAACCCCTTCATCAGCTTGATTCATCGGATTGTCAGAGTCATACGAAGTCATAGCCGTGCTGTTGTCGGTGCGGTCTGGGAGGCATTCTCTGCAAGGGTTCAGTTTGTTCATTTTAGTGATTGATTTTAATCTTGTTTAGAAAAGTGAAATGAAATTGTCATTTTGAAAACATTGCCATTTATTTTTTTGTACAAAAAGAAAAAATGGAAAAACAGTGAGCGGAAAAGAAAAAGACTCGTTTGTAAAAGATGTCTGATATTTCATTGATTAATCTTGTTGCACAAAAATTACAGATGGCCCGATTACAAAATGAGTCTTGTCATCTTGGGCAAGATGCAAGACTTGATGCATGCTTAAAATATACAGGAAATAATAATTACTCTGCAGGAGTAACTCTTATAATTTCCTGGGAAGACCAGTTTGAGATACTGCTCCCCGGGATCTTTGGACGAATCCAGCTTTCCAGGTTGCGTTCATCTTCCGACTCATCTTCCAAGTTGTTGACAGCATCGGGGGTAAGCATCCCCCCACTAACAAAGTTGGGCTTCTTGGCAGCCTCTGCTCGATCTCCTTGAGTTGGTTTGTAACCCAACCCAAATCTATCTTCTTTCTTCTCCACAGGCAACAGTCTGCCCCAGCCTTGAGCGTTTCCTTCTTCCACCACCTTCCGGGCCTGTTGGTAGGACGTCATGGAAGTCCCAAGTACAACAGAGGTTTCATTAACATTCAGGGCCTCAAACCCTTGACTCATCGTCTCGTGGATCTCCCCATCCATCTCAATATATTTATAAGTAGCCAGATGGCTAACAAATATATCCTCCTCTCCACAGATAGTAACGACTTGACCTTCCCACTCAAATTTTAACTTCTGGTGAAGGGTAGACGTTACTGCGCCAGCGGCATGAATCCATGGTCTACCCAACAAACAGCTGTAGGCAGGCTGAATGTCCATCACGTAGAAGGTCGTTTTGAAAGTCTGTGGGCCAATCGCTACAGGCAACTCGATTTCTCCCAGAACTGATCTCTTAGAGCCGTCAAAAGCTCTCACTACCAAGTTACTGGGTCGTAATGCCAATCCTTCATATTCCAGCTTCACAAGGGCTTTTTTGGGTAAGACATTGAGGGATGACCCTGTGTCTACCAGCACATGGGAAAGAACTGCACCTTTACATTCCATGGTAATGTGCAAGGCCTTGTTGTGATTGCGGCCTTCCGAAGTCAAATCAGTGTTGGTGAATCCTAGTCCATTTCTAGCATTAACATTTCCAACCACAGCTTCCAACTGATTGACCGTGATCTCTTCTGGAACATAAGCTGCGTGCAAGACTTTGAGTAGTGCGTTCCGATGAGCCTCAGAGCACATGAGCAATGATAGAATAGAGATCTTGGAAGGCGTCTGGTGAAGCTGGTCCACTATTTTGTAATCACTTTTCTTGATGATTCTCATGAACTCATCAACTTCTTGATCAAAAGGTGTTTTCAAGGCCTCTCTAACAACCTGTTCTTCTTGCACCATGCTCTTCCCTTTTGCCTTGGCAGCAGCTTCTGCTTCGGCAGTGGGTCTTTGAATTTGCGGGGCAAAGAGACGTCCGCTTCGAGTGAAGTCTCCGCCTCCTCCCACATTGTCTATTTGTGGTGAAGAAGTTGATGATTCAAAAGTGATTTTCTGTCCTTCGCAGTATAAATCAGAGCCGTAATGCCAAGGGATGGCATTACTGCTTTCATAAGGTACTGGCCCAGGCACTGTGACAGTGACTGGACTGATGGCAGCTGCGGAAGGAACCGTGATAGTCTGTGGATCATAATATATTGTGACTGGCGTTCTGATAAGAGCAGCACTTTGTAAGTTGTAGGCAGAATCGTTTTCAGGATCATAATAAATCGTAACTGTTGAGACATCTTCATGGTTTGCTGCTGATGTTGTAGGAGACATTGTTGGAAGGATGGGTGTTGTTGTTGCAGGAGATTCAAAATGAAGTGGTGCTGAAGTTGTAGAAGGAGTGTTCGTTGATATTTGGTCAGCTGAAATGACAGATGAAGCATTTGTTGATGAAGCTGAAGAGTTGTCTGGAACAATGGTTGTTGCAGTTGTAGTAGACTCTGAGATTGCTGGGTTGGTAGGTACTGATGTTGTAATCTGAAGCAGGCCACTCTGAATGAGACCATCTATGCCATCCCTCAAGTTATCACAACCATTCACTGAAATGTTGCAGTAAGCACACCCTAGCTCACATCCTGGGAACATTTGGCATTCGAGGAGCTGAGCTTTGATCTCTACCAAAGGTGTCCGAATCTGACCCACACTGGTTATCAAGTAAGACGGCTTGTCTTCTTCAATAGCATTGATTCGGGGACCACCATGGTGTGGCATAGGGTTCTTGTTGACATTTGGTGGTGGTGCAAAGTTCAGGGCCTTGGAATCCACTAGATCCTGCACTTTCATGTGCAAAGCTCTGCACTTTTCCGTACTATGACCAGGTGCATTTGAGTGAAAGGCACATCTGGCGCTGGCGTCGTAATTTCTGGGCAGACTGTTAGGATCCGGAGGTGCCAACGTCTTTAGCTCAACTAGGTTGAGTTTCAAGAGTTGTGGCAGTAATGTGGCATAGGGCATAGGGATCGGATCGATCACCCTATTGGCCTGAGAGGGCCTCTGTTGGAATGGTCTCTGCTGATTATTGTTGTTGGTGTTGCTGTTGTTGTAATTTCTTTGAGGAGGAAACTGAGTTTGTTGCTGGTACTGAGGTTGTTGCTGATAATTTTGTTGCGGTGGTTGATAAGCTGGTTGTGGATGAGCTGGAGCGGGGATGGTGACTGCTGCCACAGACCTATGAACATATTGGGGCCTGCCCCTGCTGGTGTGGATAGCATTGGTTTCACCAGTTCTTCTTGGGCCTGCAAAAGGCTTTCTTGCATTACTGGATGAGCTTGGACCGTTGTCTGAGATCTTACCCATCTTCAATAGGCTTTCAATTCTCTCCCCGGCTATGACAACATCCGCAAAGCTGGTGGAGGAGAAGGCAGCTAGCCTATCAATGTAAGTCCCCTGGAGGGTGTTCATGAACATATCAGCCATCTCCCTCTCTGACATGGGTGGCTGGACAGCAGCAGCAAGCTGTCTCCACCTTTGAGCGTATTCACGGAAGCTTTCCCTGGATGACTGAGACATCCCCATCAGGAGGGTCCTGTTGGGGGCCATATCCAGGTTGTACTGATACTGTCTGATAAAGGCCTCTGCCAGGTCCTTCCAGCATCTAATGGTTGCTCTTGTTAAGTGGGAGTACCATTCCCTCGATGCTCCAGTTAAGCTATCCTCAAAATAGAACATCCATAGCTTTTCGTCCATGGTATAGGCCTTCAGCCTCCCCAGAAAGGATTGCAAATGGGTCCGGGGACAGGAAGTCCCTTTATACTTCTCAAAGCATGGTGGTTTAAATTTGTGGGGGATCCTGACCCCGTCCACTAGACCCATGTCCATAACATCAAATCCCAAAGAATTCTGGGACTCCAAAGATCTCAGTTTCTCAGCAATCTCTTCTAGCCTTCTGGCATAGGCTTCTTCCCCAGCTCCCATCACTGTGAACTGATCTTCCTGGGGGTCTTCTTGCAGTACTCTTCCTGCTATGGCAGTCCCTTGCACATTGACAGGGATGTTGATCTCTGGATGCTGGTGGGGTCCAAAGACTGGGGGATTGACATGAGGTTGGACTCTTTCATTGTTGCTTGTCCCAGCAGTCCCTGGCTGATGGTCTTCCTGGTTTCTCCCTTCTACCAGTGCTCTTAACCTCTCCTGGCTTTGAGCCATATTGTTCATCACCTCCATAAATTGTGTCATCTGATTCCTCATTTCCAACCTCTCGTTGGTCATTTGATTCCTGACCTCTGTAAGGTCCTGCTGCATTTGATCCATCTGTATGCCCGAAAGATTGTTGCGGGTGGGGTATCTGTGTGGACGGTTGAGTGGAAACCCTCGACGTCGAGCAATAGTTCCTAAAGTCACAACAGAGTTAGTAACAATAAAACAAAAACCTACAAAACAAAACAAAAGGGTTAGTATGCAATGCAGTGTGTCTATTTGTTTCCAAGGTATCCAGCTTGGTACTTGGTTTTGACCTTTCCAGACCCCTGAAGAAGATACTTGTGATGTTGCTTGAAGAATTCAGATGAAACAAACCAACACATATATTACAAAAAGGTAAATGATACATAGTTTGTTTCTTTTACAATACAAGCCCTCCGAGGGGTTAAAAATACAGCATAAAAAATACATAAAATGAGAGCAACAACAAGTAAAAGTCAAACACCCAGTCCAAATTCATCCTCCTGAACTTCCCTGAGAAGTGCCTCAGTCACAGGATCAGCTGGACGCTCTGTAAGGTTTTTGATAAGGAGATTCCTTGTGGCAACAGCTGTAGTTAGCTTTTTGTGCTGACTCTGGTCCTTTGACCTCTTCACTCCAGCTCTGATCTTCAACTCTGAGACCTCCCTCTGGGCTGCCGCCAGGGCTTCCTGTTGCTCTCTTGCACTAGCTTCCATCTGTTCAATCTTATCCTGAGTCCTTTTGTCCTCTTGAGTACGAGCTTCGGTGATCCTGACCCACCTAGCCTGACTCTCCTTTAGATACAAATCAGTCCTGGCTTTCTGGAACTGAGCTTCCTTGCAGGCATTCTTCAAGATCTGTTCTCCAGCCCTAGACTTCTTATGTAATCCTCTGACTTCTCAATTCTAGCCAAATGCTCCACCTTCAACTTTTCTAGCCTCTCAATATCCAACCTACCATCACTCCTCTCCCAGAGGGTCTTCTGCAGAGCTTGAGTCAGCTTCTCATTTCTCTCTTTCAATTTCTCAAACTCCTCTAAGCTGACAGTTGCCGGAGGTGGTGCTGTGGAAGGTCCAGGCATATCTTCAATAGTGAAAGGCATTCCAGTAATTTGAGCCCTGGCATGAGACCACTCATAGTACTGAGCTGAGGCTACATTGATGCATCTTCCAAGAATAGTTACCCCCTTAGTCTGTACATTATCCCAGGCCCAGGATGCTTGCCTGACAATAGCCAGATTAGGCTTGATCTCACAATAAAGGGTCTCAGTCAGATCCTGTGCTCTAGGAGGGTGGACTAATGCATAGCCCAGTTGTCTTTTGAATAGCAGAGGGTTATAATTGATGCAACCCTTCACTCCAATCAGAGGCACATTGGGAAATTGCCCACAACTTGTAATGATGTCTCTGCCCTTGGTGCACCACCTAATATCATCTGAGGTTAGAGCAACAAGCCTCCTAGCCCAGTTCTTCTGCTGGTGAGGGTTTAAGAATGCATCAGTCTTTGGAAAATGCTTGAGCAGCCAAGTATGGAACAAAGGAGCACAGCATCTCACTAATCTTCCCCTTTGCTTTTCATTCCTTTGATGAACAGAATATTAAAGATCTCCCAGTAAGGTGGGTACTGGGTTTCTCAGGATGAAAAGATGGAATGCATTCTTGCTAACAAACCTTGGCTCATCTGCAAAAAGTATGATCCCATATATGCTAAGGGCCAACAGAGCACAGACTGCCTTCCACTCCCCCAAGGAGGCCTTCAGACTAGCCTGAGAAGTCAAGAAATCCAGATGAAAACCAGAGATTCCAGCTTTAGCTGTCAAATTCTGCCCAATCAAAACTGGTTCCAGATGTAATGCTTTGGCTATCTCCTCATTACTTGGGAAAGCCATCTCAGGGTTGAAGGGTATTCCACCCCTGATAGGCACACCAACCAATGATGAATACTCCTCCAGCAAGGGTCCCAACTGAAAATTCTGAAATGTGAAGCACCTCAGAGGGGGATCATAGAACTGCAGGCAATTATGTATCAGGCTCCTCTGTGAAGGGTCCAAATCCAATACCACATCAAGGATTCCTCCATAATGTTCTCTGAAATATGGTATATGGTCTGGAGTAATCAGGGTCTGAATCCTCCTGATGCTAGCTAGCTCAGGCTCAAAGAAGTGATAGGAGATGTTACTTTTCTTAGGTGCCATGTTGCTGAAGAATGGGTGTTGATGATGATGACTGAGAATATTACTGAAGATGGGCCACTGACAGGCTGAGACTGAAGATGCAAGTGACTGAAACAGGTGGCTAATTGCTGAAGCAAGTGCTGATGAAGATGGGTCTAAGCTGAAGAAGGGGTCAAAACCAAGCCAAAATGATAGGATGGATACCCTGAAAAACAAATAAACACATGTCAAAATGATGCAATGAGGATGTATGCAAATGATATGCAAGGGTTTGTGACTGAGCTGGATCTGATTAACTGCTCTGATATGAGTCTAAGTATGTTCAAGAAATCCAGATGGAGGTTCATAAGTCCAGTAACCAAGGTGGGGGACTCAAATAAAGAGTCACATGTCCTGGGTTAAAAATCACAAGAACTGTTCCAAAGTGGAGTACTCTTAATCGAACAAAGTAACAGGGTATGCTGAGGTCAAGGGTACCTGCAAACCTGTAAACATCCCAACCCCCTCACAGGTGATGTTCTAAAACAAGGATCCTCAGACTTGGATCGGTTATGAGAAGTGTAAACACTTCTAACCCGGAGGTACAGTGTTTACAATAACCATAAAAGATCCTCCTCTAATTCACCTCAGTTTCTGAAGGTCAATACTAAAGGTCATCCAGACTTAGCAGGCTTCCCAGATAGCCCTAGCACTGCAGGAAATCTGCAACACAGAGTTCTCAAGAAGAAACCCATATCTGAACCGTGTTTCATATTCCCGCACCAGACCGAGATGGAATGGGAAAGAACATGAACCACTCTAGCCTAGGTGTCACTCAGGTCCCAGGTATAGGACCTCAACTCTCAATAGAACACCCACCCACCAAAGCAACAAAACAGATCCAGCACAGACAACATGACAGTATGATATATATGCACAAGGCTATAAAGAAAAGCAGTAAAACAATCGTACATAAAGCCATAAAATACATATACAAACACAAATAGCACATAACACCCCAGTAAACACAAATCAAACAAGCGCTAGGAGGAACCCACAAAAAGAACCAGAAGCCCTGGTTGCAGTATAAGGGTCCCCAGCAGAGTCGCCAAGCTGTCGCTCCCGATAAATGGGAATGGCCCCAGATAAAGGTACAGATGCGAACGGTCGGCGAAAGGGACAATGAGGACACACAGCAGTGAACTCACTGGAGATGAAAAGAGAGTCGCCAGCTTGGCATTTTTATCCCGGAGGAAAGGCAATGCTGCATAGACCTAGAAAGATATGGACAAGACGGTTGCGAACCAGAGAGACTGAGAAAGGGGGTTGGTTACAACCTGGGAAGGTATTAGCACCCAGATTGTCCGTCGTACTCGACGGGATCCACGCTTAAAAGATTTGTGTTTTAAAGGGGTAGTGTCAGTGCAATTTGTGTATAAAAGAGCTGGAAAAGGATGTACAGGTGTCTGTGTAAAAGAAGTGTGAAGTGCAGTGTACAGTGTCAGTGTAAGGACAAAGATGAAATGCTCATGATAATGAGGCTAAAAGGATAAAGCTGGAAGAGGGGGGGATACACAGAGACTTTTGTTCGATAACTGTTAAGTTATGCCTACGTATCCTCTCGTGCAATGAGGAAGTCAGAACACCGTAGTTCGACCCAAAGAGACTGAAAGATGGATTGACTTGTGAACTGCTTGCTTGCCTATGCTCAAGTGTATGACCTGTCTGGATCAGGTGCAAACTGTCTTGCATTTAGACGGGAGAAGCAAGTTCTCAGTTATGAGTGAATGAGATGAGAAAAGAATCCCGGAGGAGACGATTATTGTTTGTTTTTGAGTTTTCAGTCTTTTATTGCTTTTGAAAGTTTGTCATAAGTTAATGAGCTTAAGCCTAAACCAATGGATTTAGTAAACTCATCACATTTTCCCTCTGATTAGGGGTAATGAGAATACCTTAAGTGTGAAGTCAGTTTCTCACACTTAAACACCTTTGGTGTAGGATTAAGATCATTAACCTACTTGTGATTATTTAGATGTTTTTGGTGTTTTTGTTTAGTGTAAAGTAATGAGATTAAGCCATAATCAGGGATTAAACAGACTCATTACACCATCCTAATAGAAGGATAATAGATGAGAATGTTTAAGCTGAGGAAAGCTCCTCAACTTAATCCATGATTAGGGATTAAACCCATGACCAAACAAAGCCTTTATTAAGTGGATTTTAGTTAATGATATGATGATGAAGTGGATTTTATGATTTGTAAGACAACTTGAGGGGGACTTGTCCATTAACATTAGGGTTAGTCCTTCTTAACCAGTTAAGGAAGAATTAGAACCCTAATGCAAGGCCCAAGTTACAAGTGTGATGTCTTGATGATTATTATGTGAATTGATTAAAGGAGTTAAACACATTAAGGGTTAAACACTTAGGATTAAAGTTATAAACTCCATCCTAATAGAAGGATGCAGGCATAAGCTTAATCACAAAGCCTTAAAACCTTTAGGGTTTAGTCCTTGATTATGAGATGAGAAGAGAAGACTCAAAAGAGACACAAAGGTGAAACTAAGTGGGGAGACTAATCAAAACCCTAATCATTGTCATGCTTGGTTGTTCCTAAGGTTTGTGAGGTTTGCAAGAAGAATCTTCAGTGGAACCACCAGAAAGCAGATGAAAGGATCAGGAGAAGCAAAGTAACTTGCTTCATTCAAGAAGTCAAGTCACTTGAAGAAAGAAAGTAAGAAGAAGAAGAATGAACAAGCTCAATCTCAAACACATATCAAAATGCAGCAATGGATGCAAGAGAGATGAAAATAAGTTGTGAGAAGTGAAGGCAAATTCACTTCTCAAAGTTACTTACCACCTGAAAAGTTAGCAGAAGAACATGCAATGCAATGCAAAATGGGATGGAATGGCATGATAAGAAACAAAACCAGAAGCATATATTGGGATGATAATGATGCTATGAGATGATGCAAACATGAGAAAACACATGGGGATGATCATACAAGCTTATGGATGCAAATGAAGCAAGTTAAGACACAAGAACATACATGAAAAGTTATGAGGTGCATATGGCATACCACATGGCAAATACAAGATGCAATGATCAAGCATGCTTTCAATATGTCTTAAAATGTCAAGTGAATCACATGGATGCATAAAATGTCATGGCAAGTCAAGGTATGAATGCAAATGCAAGATGGATGCATATGGAAGCCCAAATTAGGGTTTATGATCAAAGCAACAAACAAAAACCAAAATCAGAAGCAAACATTAATACAAAAAATTGAAAATGCACTCAAAGGATCCCTAATCCTATACTAACTCACTACCCAAAGGAGAAGCTTCAACTCTTAACCTAATTCAAGTTATGATTTTCCTAAGTTTTCTAGGGTTTTAGGGTTCCTTAACAAGAAAAAATGCCAAACAAAATGGAAAATGTAAGATCAATCCATGCCAAATTAATCTCACAAACTACATGATATGCATAACACAATGCAAAAAGAATCAAAGTCCCACTCTCAATGGTTAGGCAGAAATGATTTTTTGAAGTTTGGATCAAAATAATGCATTAAAATGATTTTAATTCCATGAAAAATTCTCAAAATGCATCAAGATCAAAAAAGAAATTTGGTTTGAAGGTTGGACAATGTTTCTAAATGTTTTTAAATGTTTCATGAATTTTTTGGTGATTTTTAAATACCTAAAAGTATTTTTAATTAATTAATTCTCATTAATTAATTAAAAAGAAACTTTTAAATATTTAAAAATACTTTTTTAATGCTAAAAATAAAAATAAAAATATTTTTGTGTTCTGAAATTAAATAACAACTTGTATAAAAAATTTCAGAATTTTTAAAGTATTTTTGCTATTTTTAATAAATTGTACAAGTTAAATGGAAAGAAAATGAAATAAAATAAAATGAAATGAAAAGTAATCTGATCCAATGATCCAGATTCAAAGTTGAAGGGAAATGGTTGACTGGCGCGCTAATGAATGGCCTGGATTTCAGCTGAGTTAATTAATTATGATTAAGTTAAATAAACAAAAATTAGGGCTAATGACATGATCTGAGCCCTTGAAACACGCGCGGGAAGCTTCATCCTACGTTCCAGATTCAAACCTACCCTTAAACCCTAATTAAGCATTAATGACTTTCAGGTGGCCGGAAATGACCTCCGGTCATCTTCTCCGGCCACCTCTCACCTGAGAAATTTCTAAAACGCTTCCTAGGTCATTTCTGGAGCTCTAAAGCTCCAGATTTGTTCCTTTCACTCTCCTAAACTCATCCCTAACCTCAAACCTCATTTATTTCCAGCCATTATCAAGAATCGAAGCTAAGAACAAAAACTGCCAAAATTTCAGACAAGCAATACAGTCTCATTTCTCAACCATTTTCAATAATTTCAAGTTCAGTGTGATCAGTGAAGCATGCTTAATCATTTTGTAACATAAAATAGAGGTCCTGGAAAAGTTAATTCGAAAGGCTACCTGAGATGGAGCTTTCACTCTTTGAGCTTTCTGGCTGTTTCCTTGGTGCAAAAAGCTTCTAATGACCTTCCTGAGGAGTTTGCAGTGCTTGGACAACCTTGAATGTGGCTGGTTTGGGAGTTTGCACTCCAACTGGTCAGAAATCGTATCTGGCTTGTGGTGTGTTCTTGGTTGTTTTGATGGGTGGTTTTGGGTCAGTGGATGATCCAGAAGTGAATGGTGGTGTTTGTTTTAAGATTGAGTGATTGAGTTGGGAGAATCGAAAGCTTTTGCAAGAGGGAGAGATTTTGTGAATGGTGAGTTGTGTTGTGTTTCAGCCTTGCCTCCTCTTGTGTTTAGCTTGCATTTGATCCACATAAACAAATCTCATTGGTCAGATGACATGACATGTGCTTTATTGATTGGTATGGTGCTTTTTGCAAATTGTCAACTTTGTGTAAGGAGGGCATGGGCTACTTGGCTAGCTTGGTACAAAGGGCTTGTCTTGCGCAGCATGAGGTGAGGAGAGGGCTAGGGTGGTTCAGCAACCAAGGCAGCAAGTGGATGAGATGTTATGATTGATTTTGCAACTTGCTTGCTTTTAGTTCTCATGAAAAGATCTTGCTTCACAAGCCATGAAACATGTGATCTATTTGGTTCAATCTGAACTTTAAGACTTGGTACATGTTTGTGTAATGGTTTTACATCAATTAGAAGTCACAAATTGCCTTGGTACAAGATTTTGCAAATTTCTCATTTGGTGCATAATTTGAAATTTAGTGATTTTTGCCAACTTTGATGCACCATAACTTTTGATCCAAAATGAATTAGGTCATGTTCTTGTACTTTTTGAAAAGGGAAAGATCTATTCTACAACTTTCATGACCAAAGTTTTTCCATTTGAAGCATTTTTGGATCAAAAAGTAAGGATTGAAAAGTTGTCTAAAATGTCACATTCCTTAAAAGTCAAACTTGCCCCAAAAAGTCAACTTTGCAAAAACTTGTAATCCTTCAATTTTGTGAACTTCTAACATATTCCATGATCAAATAAAGATCATATACAATCAAAATGATGAAGATCATCCCTTGGTTGGGTCATTGGGGGCCTCAGATGCCCTGATTTTGCACTGACTTGTCCAGAAAGTCAACTCTTGATCAGATGACTTCCCCATGGAATTTCTTCATGAAAATTGATATGCATACTCCCTATACCATATAGAGACCAATAGAAACAAGAATGACCAAAAAATTTGGAGTTATGGCCTCTGAAACCAAAACCCTAATTTTAGGTCACCTGTGCAGTTAAGCCTGGCTCTGCTTCCACACCATTTCCAGTTCTTGTGATTCTTTGGCATTCTTGACTTTGAGAGGATATGATATTTGAACACATGTGGACCCATTTGAATTGATTGATGACCTTTGGAGTGGCTCAAGAAGCTCTTGGATTGCTCAGATCACAAACCCTAGATGCAGATGACTTAGAAGCAATGCAGTGGTTCAAAAATGTGATATGAGATGATATGATTGTGTTTATGCATATGAAAAGATCACAAGCCATGGTGTGAATGGGTGAGGGCAAATTTGGGGTGTTTACAATGAGAAAAGAATCCCGAAGGAGACGATTATTGTTTGTTTTTGTGTTTTTAGTTTTTTATTTGTTTTTGGTGTTTTGCATAGGATAATGAGCTTAAGCCTTGATCAAGGGTCGTAGACTCATTATATCGCCCCTGATTAGGGATAATGAGTCTACTTAAGTGTGGGATGAATATCCCAACTTAATTACCCTAATGATACAGGATTAGGATCATTAACCTACTTGTAATTATCAAGTGTTTTTGGATTTTTGTTTGTGTTAAATAATGAGTTTAATCTCTAATCAGGGATTAGTGAACTCATTACACCATCCTAATAGAAGGATAATAGATGAGAACACTTAAGCTGAGGAAGATACCTCAACTTAATCCATGGTTAGGGATTAAATTCATTATATAACAAAGCCTTTATTAAGTGGATTTTAATTAAGGGGATGAGATTAAGAAATGGATTTTAAGTTTGTAAGACAACTTGAGGGGGACTTGTCCATTAAACACTAGGGTTAGTCCTTCTTAACCATAAAGGAAGAATTAGAACCCTAATGTAAGACCCAAGTTACAAGTCAATGTCTTAGTGATTATTAGATGTATTGATTAAGAGGTTTAAACAAATTAAGGGTTTAACACTTAGGATTAAAGTTATACACTCCATCCTAAGATAAGGATGCAGGCATAACCTTAACTCCAAAGTCCTAAAACCTTAAAGGTTTAGTCTCTAATGATGAGATGAGAGGAGAGACACAAAGAAGACTCAAAGGAAAAAGTCTAAGGGAAACTATCAATCCTAGAAGTTATCATGCTTGGAAGTCCTAGGGTTTTTGAGGCTTAAAAGGAGAAGTCTTCAAGGAAGCCACCAAGGAGAAGCAAGATGAAAAGAAGGAGGTGAAAAGAGGAAGAATAAGTTACTTACTTCCTAAGAAGATAAGTAACTTAAAGGAAGGAATGAAGAGAAGAACAAGTGAGGCAAGCCCACTCAAAGACAAACAAAAATGCAGCAAGGATGCAATATGAAGAGATGAGAAGAGGTGGGAGGTGAAGGCAAATACACCTCCCAAACAACTTACCATTAACCTGAAAAGTTAGCACAAGATGCATATGGAAAGAAATGAAATGAAACAATGCATATGAAAGGGAAAAGACCAAGACCAGAAGCATACACATTATGTAAATGGTGCTATGATATGATGCAAAGACATACAAGATGCATATGTGTGATCATGCAAGAGGATGAATGCAAATGAAGCATGTAGGAAGCATGTAAACACATGGATGTTCATGAAATGAAATGGATGAAAAGCATAGCAAATGTATGAATAAATGATCAAGCAATGTTCAAGCAATGTCTTAATATGTCTAAGATGGCATACAAATTCTTAGAATGGCATGGCAAGTTCATATGTTCATGCAATGCAATGTAAGATACAAGTAAAGATGCAAAATTAGGGTTACATGAAAGGATGAGATGCAAATGACCAAAACAGAAGCAAATGATATGATAAAAAATTGAAAATGCACTCAAAGGAACCGTAAACCTATACTAAGTTACCATCCAAAGGGGGAGGTCAGAAACTAAACCTAGAAGAAGTTATGAATTTCCTAAGTTTCTAGGGTTTTTTGGGTGATCCTCAATGTAAAATGCCAAACAAATTGAAAATGCAAGATATATTTATTCCAAAAATATCCTAGATACTACATGTTATGTGTAAAACAATGCAAAAAGAACCATCTTCAACCCCTTCATGGTTAGGCATAAAAGATTTTTCAAAGGTTAGGGTTTAAAATGTGATTTTATGAACCCTAAATTCAAAGAAAATTGTTAAGTTATGATCAAAACCAAAAATAAAATTTGTATGAAGGGTTTGAAAATGTCTCTAATTGTGTTAAGATGCAACATGATTTTTTTGGTGATTTTTAGAAACATAAATGCTATTTTAATTAATTAATTAAAATAAACATTTAAATATTTTAAAAATACTTTTTTATGCAAAAAATAAAATAAAAATAATTTTCTGATTAAGAAAAATATTTGAAACAAAAATGCAAAATGAAATATTTTTTGAAAGCTTTTTGATATTTTAAATAAATTGTGCAAAAGAAATGAATTAAAAAGAAAATAAAATGAATAAAAGAGGAAGTAAACTGATCTGAGGGATGAGGTTCAAAATAAAAAAGGAGGAAATTGACTGCGCGCCAGATCCAAGGGTGGAGATTCAAACTGGCTTTAATTATGTTTTAAAATTAATTAAACAGAATTAACCCTAAGTGAAATGATCCTAGCCAATCGTTTACGCGCTAATCACCATCTAACGGCCCACATTTAAACTGGCCAGACTAAACCCTAAACAAACCCTAATGACTTTCAGGTGGCCGGAGAAGACCTCCGGTCATCTTCTCCGGCCAGCCAAAATCCCTAACTTCTTCCCTAGGCCATATTAGGAGCTCTAAATCTCCAGACCCACTCTCCTAATCATTCTAAACAAGATTCAATCATCAAACAACATTTATCATGCATCAAAATCCAGATACGAATCAAAACATAAAAACTGCAAAAATTTCAGAAGCACGATACAAGCTCAATATTCAACCATTTTCAAAAGTAAAAGGTGCAGTGTGATCAGTGAAGCATGAAGAACATTTCTATAAAAAAAATACAAGTTCTGGAAAATTTGTTCTTGATGATACCTGAGGTGAAGCTTTCTCAATCTAAGCTATCTGGACCTCTCCTTGGTGCCAATCAACTCCAATGGACCTCCTGAGGATGCTTTGATGCTTGGAATGGATTTATTTGGGCTGTTTTTGAAGTTTCAGTTCAGAGAGGGGGTGAAATCGTGTTTTTGTTTTAGAGGGTTTCAGGCTTGTGTAAGGGGTGGGAAATGATCTGGAGGATGTATGAAGATGATTGGTGAAAGAATTTTTAAGTTTGGCTGAGTGGTTTGAGAATTTCTAAGAGATGAAGTTTCTTGAGGATTTTGTGAATCTTAGTGTGTGTGTTGATTCAAGCTCCAAGATGTTATGAAATGTGATCCTTAGGGCATGTATGTGAAGCTGTGATAGGTCAGAAGAGTTGTTGTGGGCTATGCTTATTGGTATGGCTTCATTTGCAAAAAGTCAAGCTTGGTTGTACTTGAGGAATGGGTCATGGAAGGTCTGGTTTAGAGGCATGGTTGGGCTCAGCAGAGATCAAGGAAAGCTTGTGGATCAGATTTGGCATGCTAGCACAAGTGGATGGAAAGATCTATACCATTTTGCAATTTTGGGAAGTCTTGGCCCCTTTGAAATTTCTTGAAGTTCAAGTCATGGAAATGCATAATTCTTGGGCCAATTCTGATCAAAATGAGTCATGTGATGTTGTTATGATGTTTAGAAGTCAATTAGAGTTCACTTATAAGCTTGGCAAGTGAATTTGCAAAAATCCCTCTTTGGCATGAATGTGAAAATTATGTGATTTTTGCCAACTTTGAAGGATCATAACTTGAGTTCCATAATGAATTAGAACATGTTCTTGTACTTTTTGAAAAGGGAAAGACCTAATCTACAACTTTCATGACCAAGAATTTTTCATTTTAAGCATTTTTGGTTGGGAAAGAGGAGGTTGAAAAACTTTCCCAAAATGGAAAGTTTCCATTACAAGTCATTTCCATTTTTGGAAACTTTTCAAATGGCTCAAAATCTTCAAACTTGTGAACTTCCAAGAACTCCAATGATCAAATAAAGATCATAGAACTTCAATTTGATGAAAATACCCCTTTGGTTCCATTGTTGGGGGCCTTAGATGCCCTGATTTTGACCTAACTTGCTCAAGAAGTTACCCAGTGAACAAATGACTTCCACAATGACCTCCTTCATCAAACTTGGTACATATGATCCTTATAACATCTTAACAACATTAGAAACAAGAGTGGCCCAAAAATTTGGAGTTGAGGCCTCTAAAACCAAAACCCTAATTTTGGTCATATGTGTAGTGAAAACCCTGGCTCTACTTCTATGCCTTGCCAGTTCTTGTGATTTCTTGACTTCCATGAACTTATGAGGGACACAATATGATGATAGAACACACATGGACCCTCTTGGAACACTTTGAGGCCTTTGGGATGGCTCAGATATGTCTTGGATTGCTTAGATCACAAACCCTAGATGCAGATGGACTTGAACTATGCAGATGAAACAAATATGCAATATGATGTGGTATGCTTATGCTAATGCAAACATGAAAGATCACAAGCCATAGTGTGATATGAGTGAGGGCAAATTTGGGGTGTTTACACCTGGGCACATAGTTCCAACATAAAACTTTGATGGACGAAGAAAGAGTAGCCAATGCATCGGCAAATTGATTCTCATCTCGTGGTATATATTGAAGCTTAACCGTTGTGAAGAACGTCAACAGTCTCCTGGCATAATCCCTATAAGGAATTAAATGTTTTTGATGTGGATACCACTTTCCGGTAATCTGGTTGATAACGAGGGCTGAATCTCCGAATATATCGAGGGTCTTAATCCGAAGATTAATAGCCTCCTCTATTCCCATTATGCACGCCTCGTATTCCGCTTCATTGTTGGTGCAACCAAAAGTTATTTTGGCAGCGAAGGGAAAATGATCACCTTCGGGAGTGATAAGAACAACACCAACTCCACGTCCGTTGATATTGATTGCCCCATCAAACATCAACTTCCATTTGGACTCAGGGTCATGCCCCTCCTCCAGAAGTGGTTCCTCACAATCTTTTTCCTTGAGGTACACGATGTCCTCATCAGGGAAATAAAACTTCATCGGCTGATAGTCGTCTTCAAGCGGTTTTTGTGCAAGATAATCTGACAGTACACTTCCTTTGATGGCTTTCTGGGAAGTATATTGTATGTCATACTCTATTAAGATCATTTTCCACCTTGCAACCCTTCCGGTTAATGCTGGTTTCTCGAAAATATACTTGATAGGGTCCATTTTTGAGATTTGTAATGTGGTATGGGTCAACATGTACTGTTTCAGTCGGTGAGCAGCCCATACCAAAGCGCAACAAGTTTTCTCGAGCAGTGAGTAACGGGATTCACAGTCGGTAAACATTTTGCTAAGGTAGTAAATATCATGCTCTTTTCGACCAGACTCGTCATGTTGGTCTAGAACACATCCCATCGACCCTTCTAACACATTCAAGTACATGATAAGTGGTCGTCCTGGAACTGGAGGCATTAGAATCAGAGGCTCCTGCAAATATTCTTTTATCTTTTCAAAGGCTCTTTGACAACCTTCATTCCACCTGACCGTTTTCTCTTTTCATAATAATTTGAATATTGGCTCACATGTGGCCGTTAGATGAGATATAAACCGAGAAATGTAGTTCAATCTCCCTAAAAACCCACGCACTTCCTTTTTCTGTTTTCGGTGCAGGCATGTCTTGTATTGCTTTTACTTTTGCAGAATCTACCTCGATCCCCCTCTGACTAACAATGAAACCCAGCAATTTACCAGACCGCACTCCGAAAGTGCATTTGTTAGGATTCAACCTTAATCTGTACTTTATCAATCTATCAAACAACTTTTTGAGATTGACCAGATGCCCTTCTTCGTCCTGGGACTTGGCAATCATGTCATCCACATAACACTCAATTTCTTTGTGTATCATGTCGTGGAACAAAGTTACCATATCCCGTTGATACGTTACCCCGACTTTCTTCAATCCAAAGGGTATAACCTTGTAACAGAATGTACCCCACGGGGTAATGAACGTCGTTTTCTCCATGTCTTCCGGTGACATCTTGATCTGATTATACCTGGAGAAGCCATCCATGAAAGAAACTACCGAGAAGTGAGCGGTGTTATCTACCAGCACATCAATGTGAGGTAACGGAAATTCATCCTTAGGACTTGCTCTGTTTAGGTCCCGATAATCGACGCACATCCGGACCTTGCCATCTTTCTTTGGTACCGGCATAATGTTAGCTACCCAAGGTGGGTAACTGGTCACAACAAGGAACCCTGCATCCCACTGCTTCCGAACTTCCTCCTTGATCTTCATAGCCATATCAGGGCTAGTTCTTCTCAGCTTTTGTTTTACGGGAGGACAATCTTCCTTTAGTGGCAGCTTATGCACAACGATGTCAGTATCCAATCCTGGCATATCCTGATACGACCAGGCGAAGATATCCACATATTCACGTAGCATACCGATCAACTCCCTCTTTACCTTGGCCTGCAGACTGGCCCCGATCATTATCTCTTTCCTTAAATCCTCAGACCCGATGTTGATGATCTCTATTTCTTCCTGATGAGACTGAATGACCCTTTCCTCTTGTTTCAACAACCTGACCAACTCTTCTGGGAGTTCACTGTCTTCCTCAACCCCTTCATCATCTTGGTAGATAGGATTGTCGAAGTCATGCATAGTCATAGCAGGAACATTATCACATGAATCCGAATGATCAACATTGCACAAGTGATGTGCTTATTTCAGAATCAGAGTTTCTCAAAGGAGACACAAAAACACAGGAAAGATAAAAACATTGCCATTTTATTTCTGTGAAAAATTTAAAAAACGAAAGAAAGAAAACACAATTTGTTTGAAAAATGTCCTTTATTTCATGGAAAAAGTAAATGCATTAAAAACATGGTGGCCCTACAGATGGATCCATGCATCTTGGGCAGAGTGCAGGATTTGACATGCAGTATGATAAAAATGGAAACAAAGAAAATTACTTTGACTGCCAAGTAACTTGAACAAAGTCTTTGGATGACCAGTTCTGGAGCTCCTCCCCAGGTACGCATGGGTGAATCCAGTTATCCAAGTTGCAGTCACTACCCCCATCTACATCTATTGCACAAACATTGTTGTAGTTCAGCATTCCAACGCTAGTGAACGCTATGGGCTTACCTCCATGAGACCAGCTGGACTGACCAGGTTGATATCCGAGACCGAACTTGTCATCCTTCTTTTCCACTTCCAGCAGCTTGCCCCAGCCTTGGGCGTTTCCGGATTGGACTACTTCCTTGGCTTGCTTGTAGGAGTAGATAGGAGTCCCTTCCTTTTCATTGCTCTGAACTGCTGGAGACAAATTACTGACATTGACCGTCTCAAAATCTTGGCAAAGTGTCTCATGGATCTCCCTGTCCATTTCCACATACTTGAAGGTTGACAGATGGCTCACGAAAATATCTTCTTCTCCGCACACAGTAACAACTTGGCCGTCTACCACATACTTCAACTTCTGATGCAACGTGGATGTCACTGCGCCAACAGCGTGAATCCAAGGACGTCCCAGCAAGCAGCTATAAGCGGGTTGAATATCCATAACATAGAATGTACTCTTGAATACCTGAGACCCAATCTTCACTGGTAACTCTACCTCCCCAAACACAGATCTTCGGGACCCATCAAAGGCTTTCACAATCAAATCACTGGGTCGCAAGACGATGCCATCGACGTTCAGCTTCATTAAGGCCTTCTTAGGGAGCACGTTGAGAGAAGAGCATGTATCTACCAGGACGTGTGATAGAACAACACCCTTACACTCCATGGTGATATGTAGGGCTTTGTTTTGATTGCGTCCTTCAGAAGTGAGATCTCTATCTGTGAATCCCAACCCATGGTTGGCGTCTACGCTGCCTACCACAACCTCCAACTGGTTGACAGTTATCTCTTGTGGTACATACGCCATTTGCAAAACTTTTAGCAAAGCCTCTCGATGAGCTTGGGAACACATCAGCAACGACATAATGGATATCTTGGACGGGGTCTGATTTAGCTGTTCAACCACCCTATAATTGCTTTTCTTAATTATTCTCATGAACTCTTCAACTTCTTTTTCAAAAGTGCCCTGACCGGCAGCAGAAGTTGTCACCTCTTCAATTGCTATCTGTTTACCCTTAGCCTTCGTAGCAGCTTCAGCTTCGGTATCACCCCTAAGAACTTGAGGAGAAAAGAGACGCCCACTCCTTGTAAATCCCCCAACTCCTCCGACATTCACAACAGTCGGGTCAATTGTCGCTACTTGACTTTCCACCTTCTGGCCTTCTACGTACACGTCCGAGCCATAGTACCAAGGGATGGCCTTGTCATCAACATAAGGGACTGGTCCCGGAACAGTAATGGTCACTGGACTCACTTCGGGAACATAGATGGTCACAGGCTCTCTCCGAACAGGAACCTCAAACAGGATCAAAATAAATTGTCACTGTAGACACACAATCACTTCTATTGTCAACTCTGTCAAACTGTAGAGACCCCTCGTCAATCAAACATTGCAGCACAGCTTTCAAATCCCCACAACCATTAACGGAATTCGAACAACTCTCACAGTCAAAATCACAACCTAGAAAAACATGCCCTTTCAACAATCTGTCTTTCACGACTAACAAGGAAGTCTTCACTTCATCCACATTCAAGATCAAATTCGACCTCTCGCCACCGTCAACGGCATTTATCCCATCCCCTCCATGATTTGGAATGGAGTTTGATGTAACATTTGGAGGCGATGCGAAGTTAATTGCTTTTGAATCAATCAAGTCCTGGACTTTATGCTGCAATGCCCTGCACTTCTCCGTTGAGTTCCCGGGAGCTCCTGAATGAAATGCGCATCTTGCATTAGCATCATACCCCACTAGAAGCTCTCCCGGTGGAGGTGGTGCTAACGTTCTTAACTGCACCAAGTTCAACTCCAACAATCTCTGGAGCAGAGTCTTGTACGTCATCGGGATAGCCTCAAGCACCCTGTTAGCTGGACGAGCTTGTCTCTGTTGATATGGTCTTTCCTGATAGTTATTGCGCTGCGGCTGTTGCTACTGTTGCTGCTGTTGCACATGACCTGTGGGGATGGTGACAACGGCCACATGCTCATAAGATCCTCTGTATCCGTGGCCCCGACGTCGACCGTACACAGAATTAGTCTCTCCCTCCCTTCTTCTTGGAGGTCTATTGAAAGCCTTTATCACACCACTTGAGCTACTTGCACTAGTGTCTTGAATCTTCCCCCTTTTCAGCAGAGTTTCAACCCTCTCTCCAGCTATCACGATGTCGTTGAACTTCGTTGCCGAACAAGACGTCAGTCTCTCAATAAACACCCCCTGTAGCGTTCCTATAAACATATCTGCCATTTCATTCTCCAACAAGGGAGGTTGTACTTGAGCAACAAGCTGACGCCACCTCTGGGCGTACTCTTTGAACCCTTCTTTAGCATTCTGAGACATTGTCTGCAACTGGGTACGATTTGGAGCCATATCCATATTATACTGATATTGTTTCACAAACGCCTCAGCTAAATCCTTCCAGCTTTGAATATTGACTTTGCTCAACTTCATGTACCATTCCAAAGAAGCTCCTACAAGACTATCCTGGAAGTAATACATCCACAGCTTCTCATCATCTGTATGCGCAACAATCCTTCCCACAAACAACTGAAGGTGAGTTTTAGGGCAAGTTGTTCCATTCTACTTATCAAAAGTAGGGACCTTGAACTTGTAGGGAATTCTCACCCCTGGCACCAAGCCCAAATCAGTGATGTCAAACCCTGGAGAACTCTGAGACTGAATAGCACAAATCTTCTTAGCCATTTCTTCGAACCTTCTATTCATGTCAACTCCTTGTCCTTCTGCCTCATCCAGCAAAGTGAATTGTTCATCCTGCCCATCCATCTGCAGGTTATTCACCCCATCATTGACAAAAGTGACCCCTGGTTGCACCACAGGGATTTCACCGTTACGGGCGTCGGCCCCGTTGCGATTACCTCCATCTGTTGTCCCATTATTCCTGACTTGATTGTTATCCACCATTTCACGCAGGCGCTCTTGTGTTTGACCCATCCCAGCCATGAGGGTCATGAAATTGTCCATTCTCGTCCTTAAATCAGCCAGATCTGCTTGCATCTACTCCATTGTTCTTTCTCTGTTCACCTTTGTAGGGTATATGTGCACCGTTGATTGTCTCTGAACCTTCTTGGGAGCTATAGTTCCTGAAAGTGACATGAACATTAGAACACTGGAGAAATATCTACAAAACAACAAACACGTTATATGCATGCAATGTAACTATTCATGTTTCCATATTCAGGCATTAATATGCCCCAGTTCTGGTATTTTGACAGAAAATACTCCAGATGACTTCGGAAACTAGCTTTTCAAACTCTTTCGAGGAGTATTCAGATCCTGGTGTCTTAAGACCAACAACTTTGCTCATTTAGAAACGGTAACTGGAAAGTATCATTGCATAGCATGAACAAACTACCAACCATTATAGTCATAGACATAAAAAGCATTCCCCAAAGGGTACAATTCAATACAAAAACTAAAAAGATAAAGCAAGAATCCTACAACAAGCCTATAGGTAGTCTGGATACAATCAACAATAAACTAAAACCCTAGGCTAAAAGAAGATCCAGGCTCCTCTTCTGCAGTCACCACCTCCGTCTGGTTCTTCTTGACGCCTACTCTCAGTTTAAGATCTGCAATCTCCTTCATTGCAACAAAGAATGAAGGCTATCTCTCTGATCGACAATAGGTTTGTTCATGTAACCCAAGATCTTCCCATACCGGCTTCTGAAATCATCTGAAACCTTGTCACTCATCAAGTCCACCAGTTTCTGAATACTTTCACTTTCGGGTTGCGAGAAAGTATAACGAGCATTCCTTTTTTTGGGTATCTCTTGAACTTCTGTCATCTAGAGAAAACAATGAATACCAGAACTGGGTATAGATGCTAACCTGAAATGGAAACACATACAATTAATGCTAGTATGATGCGATGCAAATGCAATGCAGGCATATGATCGACGACCGGGACTGTCTGGATACGGAACAAGGGACCCAAGCGACCAAGAACCAAAATCCTCTGAATAAAGCCCCATGAACGAGAATTCAGTCTTAAATAAGCCCCAAAATTAGATATCAGATGACTTAAGAACTCCAAAATCCATGTAACCTTATCAAATCATAGAACTGTACTGGCAATGAGGTATGATGAGGTCGAGGGTTCCTGCAAACCTGTAAACCCCTCCCAATCTCACACGTGTGCTCCGGGTCAAACATCACGGACTCTCAAAGCCGAATAGCAATAATACGTTCACCATTTCCGAGAAATGGCTCATGACCAAATCAGGGAATCGGTTTGGCATTATGTACTACACAGGGAGGCCTCAGCGTGAGTCCGGGAAAAATAAGCATCCTTTATAAGTTCCCAGCTTCAAGCGCTGGAATTGAGAAACTATAGTACATTCATCCCGAAGGGTACAATACTATCGTCATACGACCAGATGCTTTGACGGAGTTCCCATACAAGAACCAGGCCATCCTATGCGAGTTCCCAGTGGGCCCTCGGGTGCGAATGGGTTTTCCAAGAAATGTGGTCTGCCACTGTCACCACTGGAGAGGGATGTTTCCACAAAGGTCCTCAATGATCGGTCCCCAGATGCATATAACTATCGAGGTCATGTATTACCCCAGAAAGATTCCGGCATAAATACATTTCCAAGACGGTCGCATGTCTTGGTGTGGAACTCACTACTACCAACATAGCAAGATGCCATGAAGCCATAGTGACTGTCCACTCTAAGTCCTAGGGTGCACTCGAGCCCCGGTTATGAGCTCATCTCTCAGCAACAATTCCCAATCCCATAGAAAAAAGGAAACCAGCACAGCCAGACAGTCCAATATAATATATATGATGCATGAAAATAAATACTGAAAACTGTAAATAAATATGTAAATAAAACTATAAATAAACAATAGTAAAATAAACACACAACAACAAACAATCAACACCTAAAGAAACAGAAACACGCAAGTGCTAGGAGAGACTCTCAGGGGAACCAGAGATACTCTGGTTATACTCCCCAGTAGAGTCGCCAGCTGTCGCTCCTCGAATTTCCATCCTAGTACGAACGCGAAAGTGGCGCGGAAAGAGGTAGAGTCGCCAGCCAGACATTTTTATCCCTAAAGAACGGGAATGGTAATGCTGCACAAACTGAAGAAAGAAAAGAAAGGACTAAGGTCCTTCAAACCAAAGAAACTGGGTTTGGGAGTCGGTTACGACCTAGGAAGGTATTAGCACCCCAGATCGTCCGTCGTACCCGACGGGATCCATGCTTGCAAAGAAACTGTTTCAAAGGGTGAAGAAATGAAAGTTGCTGCAAAACTGAAACTGAAACTAGGTAAAAAGAAAATAAAAAAGGAACTGAAAAAAAAATGAAAAGGAAAAATGTAGGGAAAATAAAGATTATGCTCGAACGGGCCCTACCCCACTGCCTACGTACCTCACTGGACATGAGGATCAGAGTCGCCGTAGTTCCCCTAACTAGGGGTGGAAAAGATTGCTTGTGTCTTAAGGCTTGAACTGCCTATGTCAATGCTCAGGAGTTGAAGGCTCGGATGACGAGTGCGTAACCATCTTGCAAAGTGACAAGAAGAAGCAAGTTCGCGGACGGAGCGAAGGAGACGAGAATAGAATTCCCGAAGGATAGACGCTTATTGCTTGTTTGTGTTTTTTAGAGCTTTTTATTGGTGTGGCACAAGAGAATGAACTCAAGCTCTTTTCCATGGAATGTGTACTTATTACTACAGTCCAAGATGGAATAATAGAACAAGCACACAAAGTTAGGAGAATTTATCCAAGACTTGTTTCCAAGGGCAAGGGCCCAAATTCATTGACTTGTTGAATTTATTAGATGTTTTAGTGATTAAAAAATTAAGAAGTGTTTTTTAGGGTTTTCTTGATGACGATGACCTCATGATCCGACTTGTGCATCATGCTAGACAAATGCACTATTCCAAGATGGAATGAATACATAGGCCTCATGGAATAAGGCTATTACACAAGAGGTCACTTCTTTCTTTATTAATGTTTTTTAGGTTTTGTTTTGAGATGAGAAGAGAAGGAACCAAAAGAGCAAAAAAGGCAAAAGTCTAAAATGGGGAAAGACTAATCCTAAAGTTATCATGCGAAAGTGTTCCTAAAGTTAGTGAGGTTTCAACTATCCTAAGAAGAGGAAAGAAGAACCAAACAGGAGCAAGAAGAAGAGGAGGAAAGAGCTAGTTGTCGCTCCCGGGATTTTCATCCTAGTACAAACGCGAAAGTGGCGCGGAAAAGGTAGAGTCGTCAGCCATACATTTTTATCCCGAAAGAATAGGAAAGGTAATGTTGCACAAACCTGAGGAAAAAGGAAAGGACAAGGTCCTGCGAACCAAAGATCTGGGTTCGGGAGTCGGTTACGACCTGGGAAGGTATTAGCACCCCAAACCGTCCGCCGTACCCGACGGGATCCACGCTTGCTTGTTTGTATTCAAAGGGTGAGAAATAATAAGCTGCTTGACTGAAAGAATGGATATCTGGAATGGAATAGAAATGAGAAAAGAAATGGGATTGACAAATGAGGATAAATGGGGAAAACGTAGGGAAAAAGAAAGATTGTGCTCGAATGGGCCCTACCCCACCGCCTACGTACCTCATCGGGATAAATGAGGATCAGAGACGCCGTAGTTCGTACAACTAAGGCGGGAACTATTTGTTTGTATTTTTTAAGCTGGCGTTGCCATAGCTCTAGCTCAGGTGTTACCGGCTCTGACTTGAGGGTGTTTACCGTATCACTGTTTGAACTGTCGAGGCAAGTCGTATTCGTCCGCAAAGAGTATGAGATGAGAAGAGAAGACGCGATGTCTTGGTTTATTTTCTTTTATGAGAAGTGTTTTGGAGTTTATTATTTGTGAACATTCTCATACTAAGACTTATCCATCGTGGTAGGGACTTACACCTCGCCCCGAAACAGGACGTGTATAAGAACTCCGCAACAAAGTCTCGTGTCGTATGAGAACGTTTAACCTTTATTAGGTGCGTTTTATTGTTTGTCTTTATGGGATGAGAAAGAGACTCAAATCGAAAAAGGAAAAACTAAGGGGGACTAAGACCAACCCTAAGTTGTTTATTCAATATCAAGGAGATCTTAAAGGTTAGTGAGGTTTCTAATCCTAAGGAGGAGAGGAAAGAGGAAGAGAAAAGGAAGAAGAACACAACTTACTTCCTAATGAAGTTAAGTTGGTTCCAAAAGGGGAAAACCTAACAAGCACAAACATTATGTAAGGCAAAATGGTACAAATTAAATGCATTAGAAATACCAAAGAGGATAGGGTTTTTAGACATACCTTGCCCTCCCTACAAAACAAAGGTTAGCATGGTAAACATGATAAAAATAAGGCAAACAAAATTACCTAATTAATTCCTAAGGGAACTAGGACCTAAACTAGACTCAATCTATAGTTTAAAGGACCTAAAGCTAATGCAATGCACAATTCAGCAACTTATTTACAACACTTAATTCACAAACAGCTATGAAATGCACTATGCAATGCAACAACTTTTTACAGCACCTATATGTATGCAAAACAGGTGTTAAAAGTCACAAACAACATGAATTTTTAACAAACAGCATGTATTCTACAGCACTTATATGCAAAACAGCTATCAAATGCAAATTCTAGATTTTATGTTTTTCACTTGTAATGCGCAAATTCAATGCAAAGTACACCAATCAATCATGATTATGCAATAATGAACATGGATCAAGCACATGATTTAGATGAACATTGTTATTCTTAATGGAGTATGCAAGAATGCATCACATGAATCATTATGCAACAAGCATGCAAAACATGAACATGGCATATGAAGATGCTCTACATTGATCATGAATGTGCAAAATGATGGATCAATAAAAGTGCTAATCTTAATGCAAAAAACCAGAATTTTATTGATGTAGGAATGTGATCAAGAATGCGATTAAAATGCAACAAATGCAACACATTGTGCTTATGCATAAACATGCTTATGAACATGCAACATTTGGTATATGCTGCAAGGATGCGAATGCATTAACGATACATGCGAATGATGCGAGAATTGGAATGCAACATGATCATTTATATGCTAAAGAATGTATGGGTATGGCAAGAACATGCAATAATTCAAGTTATGCATTAATGGACACAAACATACATAACATGCGAAATGGACGGAATTGTGTCGAATCGACTCGAAATGGGGGAATGGGATATCGAAACTAACCTAGAAATTTCCCTAGAATCAACACCTAAACATGTATGGGGGATGATAGGCATGAAGAATTAAGACTAAGCTATCAAATAAGCTAAAATCTAAATTCCTACGACGAGAACCGTTTTTCCTATTTACAAGGGATTCTTTACACCTACTAGGACCTAGATTAGACTACAAATCTA
The DNA here is from genome assembly GCA_963966055.1 of Lathyrus aphaca. NCBI lineage: Eukaryota > Viridiplantae > Streptophyta > Magnoliopsida > Fabales > Fabaceae > Lathyrus > Lathyrus aphaca. The sequence continues at coordinate 521,077,997 of OZ014521.1, forward strand.
ATTCCTAATAATCTAAATGCAAATTGCAAGCAAGAAAGCAACGAAAACGAAAATGAAAGGTACAACGCAAACATAATCGAAAGTCATGCGGAGAATGCCGTTAAGGCGAGATGAAGAGGATAAATTAAGGCATAATGGTTAAATCACCAACCTATGAAACGGAGGAGTGTTTCGGTAATTGTTGCAATGAATCGGAGTACGAATGGAGAAGAAAACCGGAGAATCCGCGAATGCAAAATAAATGCGATTCGGTCTTGACGCTTCTCGATTAATCACTTCCGATAAGTCGCAATCTCCACCAAAAACTAGTAGCTTCTTATTCCACAATGCTCAATTCAATGGAGGATGGAGGCTAAGCTTTAAGACCTTCAAGTTTCAATGTGAAACTTGAAGAACTTTTGTTGAAAAGCTATGGTGAAAATGGTGGAAAAGTGGGAGAGAAAGTAATGGATTTTGAGATTGTGAAAATGGTGATTGAGTGAAGAATTAGGGAGAGAGTGATTTGTGGTGATTACCCTTAGCTTTGGGAGGAGATGGATTTATATAATTCATTGGTTTGGCATGAGGTTTGGGCTTGGAGGTAGCTTAGGAGTTAGCTTAGGTTAGGATTAGTTGGGATTCTAGAGAATTCTAGAACTCCTTGGAAGGTTGTAGAAAACTCTAGAATGTGGTAAAAGGTGGTGAGCTGGCTCTTCTAGAACTTTCACATATGAGCTGAATCCTATGTGCATTGGAGCATGTTACTTGTAGTGAGGGTAAGTGGAATGAAGGGGTTGGCAACTCAATTGATCAATGCTTGATGCCTCAATGTTTTTACTCAATACATGACAATTATGGTGGTGGTATTTGCAGCCAATTGCAGCCCATATATAATGCCCTTTGATGCCAAATGCATTTATAACATGAACCAACCATAAACCAGCTTGAAATTCCATAAAAATGTAGAAAAATGCAGAAAAAACTGGTTTTTCTACCGCATGCACCGATACATAAGTCTTATGCGTCGATACATAACTCAGGATGCATCGATACATAGCTCGGATGCGCTGATACACATGCTTTGGAGTTCAGTATGTATCGATACATAGGCTTATGCGTCAATACATGGGCCCTTTATGCGTCGATTTATAAGTCGTATGCGCCGATACATAGCCTGCTGTATTGCCTTGTTTTTGCCCAAACTTTGAACGACCATATCTTTCTCAATTTTGATCCTATGAAGGAGTTCCACATATGGTTTTGAAGCTTAGGATGTCCTCTTTCATTTTCTCAAGGTATAATTTTCATAGGACTCTTATTTTGGGGAAAAAACCTCTCTTGAAGTGGCTACAAAAATGACCAAAAACTTGCCATTTTTGGAAACCCAAACTTTCCAAAAATGGTAAGTTTTAGTTTTCTTGATTTTTTCCATTCTTTCTTGATCCAAATTGGTCCCTAAGAGCCTTGTGACCATAATTTCATGATTTTGATCCCAAAAATTCAAGAGTTGACCTTTTGCTCCGTCTGATTGGCTCCTCTGATTAATCCACCATATTTGAGAGATCTTAGGAACTTTTTATTGCCCGTTGGTAGTCATCACCTGTCCCAATCAATGCTCTAAAACATGCTATGACTTATGGTATGAATTATGCTATGAAAATGCAAAGTGATATGCTAAATATGAAAATGAGAGGGCAAATTTTGGGGTGTTACACTAGCAAGCAACTTACTCCTCTAAAGGAGATAAGTTGCTCCTAAAGGGGGAAGAAAAAAGATGCATCACATGATGGCATAAGGCGCATCAAAACACAAAGAGAAAGCAACTTTAAAAAAAGAAAAGGTGAAGAGTTGAAATGTGGATGAACATCCACACTTCTCTTACCATGAGCCCCTGCAAGTGTTAGAAAAATCCAACACATGTTCATCAACAAAACTCATGGAAATGGAATGCTCGAAGCTTACATCAACAAAGATCAAACAACATGTCAAATTGCGCACACAAGCATTTAGGTGTCGAGAACATGGAGGCATGTATCAACCGGCAAGCAAATCACCCTAAACTAGCATGTTCAATGATCATATAATGATCCATGGCATTTAAAACAAGTAAGGGGATCAAACAAGCCCAAAACAAATCAAATATCGCATACTGCTTCAGTGTTAACCTGTTAACCAAAGCGTTAACCGGTTAACCAATCCAAACCTGCAGAAAAACAACACAGAATCAGGTGCGTTAACCGGTTAACCAAAGCGTTAACCGGTTAACACTGAAAAAACAGCAGCAATTTCCTGTAGAAAATCAGCTCAAACCAGCTTATTCAAATAATTCCACACCAGACCAAGCATCAATTGAGCATGAAATAAATGGATCAATTTACATTAAATAGCATCATCAAGCTCAAGAACATTAGTACATAGATCCGGCTACAAATCAACCAATCAATTCAAGCAACACAAGCAAATACACAAGCACGTGGTGGATCTAAAGCACGAGTATGCAAATAAGCTAAAACAGAGCTAGATCTGAATTTAACCAACCTACAAAGCTGAGGTATGCTTTGGTAGTTGTTGATTGAGCTGGAAATGAGAGATATCGCAGAAAACTTTGAAGATCCGGTGCTAAGCTTCACACTCCATGCAAAATAAATGCAAGAACAAGGTCTTGATGCAAAATTTTGGATCCAAAAGCACTTCTAAATCCCAAACCAGATCTGAATCACCAATTAAACCAGCAAAATGATGCAAAGAAGCTATGAATGGAGGTCTAGTTCCAAGATCTACACACCTTAAGGCAAGGTTATGTGATCTTCAAAGAGGAACTTTGAGTGAATTTGGAAAATGTGGGAGAGAAAATGAGAGAAAAGTGAGAGAGAAGAGTGGAAATTCAGAATGAGAATGAAAAAATGAGAGAGCTCTCCCTTGGTTTGGAGAAAAATGGATTAAATATGGTTTAGGTTTGGGGCCCAAAATTTAGGCTTGGGATCCAAAAAATATGGTTTGGCAATGTGATTAGGTTTTAGCAATGGAATTTGGCTTGGATAAATGCTCTAGATCCTTCTCTTTAATTCAAATGAATAAAAAATCCGAAAAATTGGAAATTTGGAGCCAAAGCACATGTTGAATTTGCTGCTGGAATTCAAAATTCGTAGCCGTTAACCGGTTAACCAAAGCGTTAACTGGTTAATGCCAGTGAATTTTGAATTTTCCCTCCTTTTGGTGGGAAACCTCAGGAATAACCCGGCACCAACCGTTTTGACCTGGTTTTGATCCTCAATCTCTTTTAAGGCCTTGACCATGATGTCAAACTTGTAACATGCCTTGTGAGCTTTGAATTTCCCTGATGATTGATCATATGCCTTATGCTGGAACATGCAAGTGCTATGCTTCATTTATCTATGCAATATGCTAAGGACATGACATGTTGATGATGATTATGATATGATGATGATGCTAAACAGGAGAGGGAAAATTTTGGGTGTTACAACATGGAGTATCAAGTATTATACTAAATGAGGACATGAATCGAAATAGTATATATATATATATATATATATATTGAAACTTATGTTGTCAGCCTATGCATCAGATATATCATATCATTAGAAAAATATATCATCCATATAAAATGATTAGAATCATTAAAATAAAAAGGAATGATAAAATCTCACAAATCATAGTCATACCACTATACCTACTTATGTTTGATTTTCTCGGTAGAAAATGGGTGAGCGGCGTTTCTCCTCCTTTTTTTTTCTTCCCATTAGTTAGTATATATAGGACCAATTAGGGTTAGTATAGTGGGTCTAAATATTTATTTTGGAACCCAATAAAATATTAATATAAATAATTAAATAAAGTTTAATAAAAATAGTTAAAATTAAAATAAAAACTAATTAACCTATTTATTTACTCTAGACCCAATGTAAAAATAAACAGACTCAAAAAAATAAAAGTCGGGCGCCAAAATGCTCGAAAAAATAAAATGAACATGTCAAAATAATCAGCGCGAAATAAATGACTCGGAAAAATACAACGTTTGGTCGGATTTTGAAATAAAAATTATGATCATTTAAAAATCTCAGACTGATCAACATATGACCAAAAATAGTCGTAAAAAAATATTTTTAGCATGTCAAATTAAACCACATGAACCGCAGAAGAAGAAGTTCTACAATGATGTAAGAAACTTCTATTGGGACGAACCATTTCATTTTTAAGAGAGGTAAAGATGGCATTTTTCGTCGTTGCATCCCAGAAGATGAGGTACACAATATAATTGAAAATTGTCACTCTGCACCCTATGGTTGACATGTAAGCACCTCTAAGACCTACGCCAAGATTCTTCAAGCTGGCCTATTCTGGCCTACCATGTGGCGTGATGTCCATGCTTTCATTGTCAAATGTGACAGATGCCAACGTACATGAAATATTTCAAGACGTAATGAAATGCCTCTAAGAAATATCCAAGAAGTAGAACTCTTCGACGTGTGGGGTATAGATTTTATGGGACCATTCCCACCATCTTTAGGAAACAAGTATATCTTAGTAGTTGTTGACTACGTGTCTAAGTGGATTGAAGCTATAGCCGCACCCACAAATGACACTAGAGTAGTGATCAAATTATTTAAAAATTATATATTCCCCAGATTTGGAACACCCCGTTTAGTCATAAGTGATGGAGGATCACACTTCATATCAAGAATATTTGATAAACTTTTAAGAAAGTATGGAGTTAAGCATAGAGTAGCAACACCATACCACCCACAAACTAGTGGACAAGTGGAAGTATCTAATTGGGAGATTAAACAAATTCTTGAGAAGACTGTCACTATATCTAGAAAAGATTGGTCGTAGAGACTTCAAGAAGCATTATAGGCCTACAGAACCGCTTTCAAAACCCCTATAGGAACAACCCCCTATCAACTAGTCTATGGAAAATCATGTCACTTACCTTTTGAGTTAGAGCATAACGCATATTGGACCATTAAAACTTTGAACTTGGATTACCTAACCGCTGGTGAAAAACATATTCTTGATATCCACAAATTGGAAGAACTCAGACAATCATCCTACGAGAATGCCATTATATACAAAGAGATAACAAAAGCTTGGCACGACAAAAGAATCATAAAAAAGACTTCAAAATAGGCGATCTTGTTCTCCTGTTCGATTCCAGGTTACGACTTTTCCCAGGGAAGCTTCGTTCAAGATGGACTGGCCCCTTCGAAGTATCTAACATTCTTAGATCTGGAGCTATTGAAATCAAGAACCAGACATGTAAACCATTCATTGTTAATGGACAGTGACTGAAGCCCTGTGAAGGAGGAGACATTCCAACAACCTACTCCATCCATACTCTAAGTGATCCACCAATTCCTACAAACGATGTATAAAATCCGGTCGTTGAGATAATGACGTTAAACAACCGCTGCATGGGAGGCAACCCATGGGTTTCTTATATTATTTACTTTTATTTACTCTTATTTTATTTTATTTTATTTTCTTTATTATTCTGTCAGGACTAACATTGAAATGTTTTTGTGATTTAAGGACCTTTTTCCTAACTCTGTGCAGGATGCAGAATCTCGATGACATGCACGTAGCCTTCAGAGACGACGCCCAGAGGGAGCATTACTATGTTCACATGAGGCGCCCTATGGCACCAACGTGATACCCAGATCAGGATTGCATGGATGCCCTGGGGATTGAGCCAAATGTCAGATTTGTATGCCACCAACTCCAATGGGATCAGTTCAACAACATGAATAACACCTACAGGAACTTGACTTTGGAGTTTCTCAACTCGTTTGATTATGACCCCTAGGCTGGACCCGATGGACATGCTATTTTCAGGTTGTTCGGGACTGAGTATTCTTTCTCTCACAAAGAGTTTGGTGATTTACTAGGATTTCAGACTACCCCTGATGCTATTCCCGAGACGCCGATGGGATACTTTATGAGTAGAGAAGTGGAGAATTTTTGGAGCAATATCTCAAGTGGAGGGAGCCAGGATCCTTACACTCAGCTATCCCAGGTTATCCACAACCCTGCACTGAGGTATTTCCAGATGATCCTAGCACACTCTTTCCTCGGTTTACCAGATACTCAGACTTTGCTTAGCGAGGAGGAGATATTCCTGCTGTTTTGTGTGACCCAGTCACGCCCTGTGGCATGTGGAAACTTTCTGTTGAATGGCCTTAGCAGTGTCGCCAGGTCATCCGTAGGCATTATTCATGTCGGTGGGATTATTACTCAGATTGTTACTGCATTAGGTCTGTCTCGCAAGTTGTTACATCTCAGGACCTTCTGTAGCTATACCACCATGGATTTTGACTTTTTCCTAGACAAAGGGTTGATGAGGAGAGCCTCTTTTGATCCCAACATGTTCAAATTACTGATTGATAGCGAGGTGATACATTACTTCACACTACCTGACCCGCTGATGACCAGTGTCCATGACCCAGCTAGTTGGAGTTATGCTTTAGAGGGTCATGGAGAGACTATCGAGGAGCCAAAATCACCTTCTGTTGTTGAGTATACTCCTACACCTCCTTCTCCCAGAGTCACTGTTTTATCTAACAAACTATCTTTGCAGCCACCTGATTTACAGACCCAGATTTATGAGCTCCGCAGAGAGATTGCCAGGCTCAAACAGGAAGTAGCTGACTTGGCTTTACTGATTGAGGTATCTGATCTTACCCACGCCACTAAGGTAGACGCTCTATATCAGGAGATTGGAGAGCTTCGTCGGGAGATTTCTAAGCTTCGTGGATTGGACCAGGCAGAGGAGCCTACTACATGTTCATGTTACCCTGAAATTATTGCTCTAGTATTTAATATTTTATGCATTATTTTATTTTTTGCATCCCCAGACATATTTTATATTATTGCATCTGCTACATTTGTTATGTACTTTGGTTGAAAATCATTTATATATATGTTATATTATATTATATGCATGAATATTTATTTTTATATATATGTCTAATAAAAAAAATAATACAAAAAAAAAGAATTTATTTTTATGTTTAATATTTTTATTAAAGGTTGTGCAAGTATCGTGCCTAAGAAGAAGAAAGCAAACGCTATCTGGACCCCCAAAGACAACAAGGTATGCAAAGCCCACTTGGAATTTTCAAAATTTGGCCCAACCACAAAATGGCCTTGTGGCGCCCGCCATGATGTCCCACAAAATTCGGGACAGATTCACTCCCCCCACCATTTTTGAACCTTCAAACTTCCAAAACTCATTTTCCCTCTTCTAAAACTCCATTGAACCCCATTAAAGCTCTCAACTTTATCATTCATTCACCATCCATTAAACCCTTCCAAGTTCCATTTTTATTTTCATTCATTACAATCCATAAAAATCGCACCTTTACCATTTTCTATTTAAACCACTCTTCACCATCTTCAACTCATCCAAGGAGCAAAAACAATGGAGTTCGACAAATTTATTCTTCGCGAAGGAAAACCCGGGGATAGGCAAAGAAGGATCATTCAAAAGCTTCAGAGTCGAGAAATTCTATCAACTAGGTACGTGGATGATAATTGTCTGTATTCTTTGGGTATGTACCATAGTGTTTATCATTTACTAGATTTTTTAGGCTTGCACAATATTTTTGCAAATCAATAACCTACCTTTGAGCGGCTGACAATTGAGTTTTTGAGTTCTTTAATATATACTGTCAGTCCTAACACTGCTAGTACAGTCGGTACTGTCAATTTTAGAATGTTCGGAATTGAATATGAATACAGTACCGACGAACTAATAGGCCTGTTAGGAATCTCTCATTTGGAAGGTGCTATATGTGAGGCCCCTTTGGATTCAGAATGTTCGGCCGATGTATTTTCCTTCTAGAAGAGACTGTCAAATACTTCAATAAATTCTTTTGAAGGAATCCTCGCATCGACCATCCATAACCCCGCCATCAGAGTTTTTCAGATATTTGTTGGCATGTACTATTTTTGGCCGGGAGAATCCAAATAAGGTAAATGTTAAAGAGCTTCTATTTTTGCAAGGAAGCCTCACAAATAGTCATATCAATCTGGTCTCGTTTATGCTTGCACACATGTCTTTAACTATTAATAAAACAAGATCGATTGTTTTTGGAGGACTTGTTACGTCTATTTCTCGGGCCCTTAACCTGAACAATGAGATAGCCACACTAGAACCCATACCTCCTGGCACAGTTAATCTAAAATTTCTAAAAGACATGAAATTTTGCCGAGTGAGAAGAGCAAGTGTGTCGTACCTCAAAAAATACGATCCTCGCGATGGGACGCGGAAAAAACAACAGAGTCGCCACCTAATTCTATTTATTCTACGAGAGAAAAGGGAGATATAGATACAACCTAAATAAAGGATAAGAAATGGTCAACGAAACCAAATTCTAATTTCGGGAGTCGGTTACGTAGGGGGAAGGTATTAGCACCCCTCACGTCTGTTGTACTCAACGGGAACCTCTTAGGTAACTATGCGATTAAATGTTGATTTATGCCTTTGTCTTCTAAATGTTTGTTACGATGTTTGTTTTAAAGGAAAAGACGGTTATTTATTATTATTATTATGAAGAAAGATTAAGTTTTTTATTATTGTCACAGAGAAAGATTAATTTTTTTATTATTGTGACAGAGAAAGATTAATTTTTTTATTATTGTGCTCGCGAAGGATAAAAATCCTCGTGCCTACATATTCCCTTGTGCAATGGGAAAGTCAGAGCTTCGTAGTTCGTGCAACTACGATTTGTGTTTTTTAATGAACGATTGTTTGAAAATGCTTTCTAATCTGCTAAGTGTTGGCTTTTACTCGCGACGGAGGCTGAAGCGCTAGCTTGTTTGCGAGATAAAATTATTTAAACAATGTTCGCATAGATGAGATATGTTTGACCTTTGTTAAGGTGTTTTTAAAACGAAAAGGCGAATGGACCACAACGCGTGGGGCTAGCCCAGGAGTGATTTCATTCAAGAACTCGTGGAGTGCTTGACTCCAGAGTTTACTTATTCGTTGATTAATTATAAAATGATTTGCATTTGGTGATAAGTCTTAAGTTGTATTCTTTTAGTGTGAAAGGGCGAATGAAGTAAAACTCGAGGGCTAGCCTCAAGAGTAATTCAATTCAAAAACCCGAGGAATGCTAGATTCTTGAGTTTAGTTCTTTCACGATTTTTATTTGAGATTTAGATGTTTTGCATATGACAGTTTAAGTTTTGTCTTAGATGTTTTAAGGGTTATAATATTTTTGAAATGAGGGAGTAAATGAAACACAACTCGAGGGCCAGCCTTAAGAGTGACTCATTAAAGAACCCACGGAAGTTCAGTTCCTCATTAATTAATTGTGACGCGTAAGGTCGTGCAAATGGCGATCACATATGTGATCGACTTACGTGTGTGCAAAATGTAGGCATACAAATTTATTTGATTGATTAATTAAGTGGATTCAATTTTTAGTTCCTATGGGTATTCCTAGCAATACGAAACCGTAAAATAAAGGCGGAAAGATAAATTGTGTACAACGTAAACGGGAGAGGGATACATGATAATTTATACGAGATTGCGATGAAATAAAGGGTCTCGTTGTATTTTGCCCAAGAGAAAGCTTGTGTGCAGTGTATTAATTATCCGGAATCGTTAGAACTTGATATTGTATAAAATGCAAAAAATAAATAAATAAACTAAATAGACTAAATAATTAAACTAAAAAAATTATTAAGAAAAAAAACTTAATAATTTAAACAAATAATTTTTTTGGATCCTTTTATATATTAGCAGAAAAATAACAAACTAAAAATAATAATAATCTAATAACAATAAATATAAAGAAATAAATAAAATAAAAATGTTTTTTTTAGATTTAATATTTTATAACTATACTATATATATTAAATTAAGAAAGAATAAAAAAAATGAACTAAAGTTATATAAAAAAAAACTAAAAGAACTTAAATGAGTCTATATTCAACTTGTTAAAAAAGAAAAGAAAATATAACCTAATGAATAACAATTAGTAATAATAAAAACCAATAATGATGTTAAATGGGAAATTATCTCTTTCCTCTTGTTTTCTAAACATGTCCTTCTAACTTCACAAACAAATTTCAAAACAAAATCTAAACATTATTTGTCTCTTCCTTTTAATCTAAGCAAAATAATTAAATAAAAAGAGAATAAAATAATTTTTTTTGTTTTTAATATCTAAATGAAACTAAGCAAGAAATAAAAATAAAAATTAGAGTATTTTGGAATTTTTAATATGTAAAAATAAAAATAAAAACAATAATAATAATAATAATAATAATAATAATAATAATAATAATAATAATAATAATAATAATAATAATAATAAATATGCTTAAGATAACAATAATAATAAATATGCTATAAACAACACTAGAATAGAGCGAAAGATGTGCAGACCAAAAAAAAAACCAATTAAAATATAATTAATGAAATAAATAGAACATTAGGTAAAAAAACATTAAAAGTTAAAAGTTTAAAAGGAAAATATTAAAAATAAAAGATTGATACTCACACTTGAAAGAAAGAAAAAAAAAACACAATTAGTTCCTTTATTAACAAAAATCTGAATTAAAAAGGAATTTAATACAAAATCAAAAATAATTATAGACTAAATCCACGATAACAACAAGAAAATAGTTTTTTTTATAAATAAAAAAAATAAAATAACTAAGGATAACGGTAAATAATAATAAAAGAAAAATCCGTGATATAAATATATTTAAGGAAAATAAATAGGAATTAGAAATAGTTATTGGACTTAAACAACCAAACAAATAATAATAATGAAAATAATAAAAGCAAAAATTAAACAAATAATAAGACCAAACTCAACATTTCCTTCATTTTCACAGATCCACGATAAAATCAAATCTAAAAGGATTCTGAGGAAAACCTACCCTTTCACGTGTTCCTTTCGATTATGTTTCACCCGTTGATCTCTCTCATATCGCAACAAATTGACACGGCCATTTCATTTCGTCTTTCTGATTCGTCTAGGTTTCACGCGGATCTTGCTGTTTCGGCCCAGGTTTTCACCGGATCCGGTTTGCTTGTCATTCTCACAGATCTGCTATTTGGCTCTCAATCGATTTCAAATCGGTGGTTCGGTGAGGGGTTAATGGTGCGACTCGGTTTTGGCGGTTTTGAAGTGGTGTTGTTCGGTTTGCAGGTTTCGGAGTGGTGTTGTTCGGTTTGCAGGTTTCAGAGTGGTGTTGTTCTGCGTTTTGGGTTTTGGAGATGAATGGAAGTTGAATGACGGAAAAAGAAGAAGGTTATTTAGTTGTTTTATGAGTTTTTTT